>CM053783.1:279404666-280004666 GCA_028749045.1 Cupressus sempervirens | reverse complement strand
AAACATGAACAATACACATGATCCACAATAAATTGAACAATACTATACTAAATTAAAATGTATATCAATGTGCATATAAATGAAAAAAAATATCAAAATACATGTATCCATAGACAAATTATTCAAATATATATATCAAAGTTCATGTATCCGTACACAAATTACACAAATATATATCAAAATACATAGATCCATATACAAAATGTGGCTGATCATGCCATCGAAATGTGTATAAGATCAATGTTTCTATAAAAAATTTGGCACATTCCATCTCAAAATGTCTCATGACACATCCTATGACAACTATAATATCCTAGGTTGTTGGTGGATGATCAAACTATAGGCTCTTCGCTGCACTAGGTGGATCGAATGCCTCCTACATAAAAAAAGAGGTTAGACTACTAAATTTATATGATTCTTTGTATCTAACATTGAATTACTCAAATGCATAATGATATTTTTTTAATGAAGATTTATAGTATTAAAATTTTATCATAAATATCTCTCTCATTGACCTCCTATACTAGTAAAGAGTCCTCTCATATGTCCTCGGCAATGCTTATACCTTGTTGATTATGGCTTGTGTATGTTCAAATATGTTTGTTAGATGAATCTACAACTTAAACTATAACATTATAATTCATAGCATGCTAAATTTATAACATATAATCAAGAATTCTAACTACAACTTACTTGTCTTGAATCCTCCTCAAGATATAATGGCTCCAATAAAAAATTTACAAAACTCTGTCGTCCAACCTCGTGTGCACTAGGTGTTTCCTATGAGATACAAAATACTAGTTGTTAATATCATGGAAACTAGTTTTGAATTTATTTATGAAAATAAGGAAAATAAGAAATAAATAATACTTATACATACAATGGGGTTGTCTGTGCGAATGGAAATGCCAAAGCATCTATGACTTGGACTCTTCATGGGCTCATCATCGGTAGCCACGCCCTATACAATAAAGAATGTAATTAAATTTCATTACCAAATTTTTTTTACAAGAATGCATTGATATTTAACCAAATAGAAAGCACTAATTACCTTTCCCTTGTCAATGGGTCTTGCCTTATCCCCCGCACTCTGTCCCCTAGGGATAGGTGATAGCTGCAAGAAAAAAGAAAGATTAGAAACCATATATGCTACAATATCAAATAGAAAAAATAATGAGAACACACCATAATGTACCATGGGTGTCTGAAGGCCAAATGAAATAGTAGAGAGCATGGCATCATTAACCTATCTGAGCTCCTCCTTAGTTGTCAACTAAACATGAAAGAAGATCACATACATGTATAAGTCAGTATGGCTTAAAAATTAAAATTACTCTATTACTTTAAATTGCATATGTCATAACAAAAAAATGTATACATGTATCGACACAGAAGGAGTCCATGCCTCTACATGCCCCTCCTCTCTCGCATCAAGGTCTATAGCTTATGTACGTGCATCTGGTGTATCCTCATCAAATAGAAACTGATACTCAAAAAGATCACCTATGGGACCCAAACAAATATTCTTGCACATTATGCAAGTATAGGGAACACAAACATGAGATGAGCTCATCGATGATGAACTCACACTAGTATCATTAACACGGGGAGGAAGCACTGACCTAGCCTAGGATATCAATAGGCTACTAAATCTATGGATTGCTCTAATAGTCTAAGAGCTAGCCTCTACAATGATGTCATGATGCTGCACTCAAGGAGGGGGGGAAACATCAGTAGGGAGGACAAAAGTGCTAGCTTTCTTCCATTGGGAAAAGGGTCTATCCTAAGGAGATCCTCCTCCTACACCTATGTTGGGCCTCATGTTCCAATAGTTCACCTTAAGGCCCAACGCAAATTCTACATAAAAATTTCTCTAGAAATAAAATGGCATCTCTAAATTGTTGTGTGGAGGGATGTCAAAAACCATCCACCAACGATCCCAAAAGTTTGCACATATAGCATCATTTTTGTACCATTAAATTGATAGTTTTGGATTTTTGCGGTTGACTTGTAAACCAGTTTTAAGGTTCACAAAAAGGGCAACCAAATCAGTTTTACTTATATTGAGGGACACAACCTCATCATAGTCCAACCCATCATCAAACATGGCATGCATTTTGTCACACCAATGAAGAGTGCATTTTGTTCATTAGTAAGTGTTTCAATATTATCCACTATGGTATTTAATGTGGATAACATAGGAGCATATGAGGGTATAGTATTATATGTGGTTCACAAAGACCTCAATTTAGAGAGATTTTCAAATATTAAATCTTCAATTCAAGGAGGGTTTTGAGGGGGTAGGGGATTGTTTGGTGGATGGTTTTGAGGGGGTACTAGATCATTTGGTGGGGGGTTACGAGGAACATTATTTCTTACCTCAGTATCATCATCTCGGTCAACCATACCTATTAATTTGCAAAATATAATTTCTATTAAAAACAACCTAAATTTAAACAATTTCTGTTAAAAAAAAATCTAATTTTTAATAAATTCAATTAAAAATAACTAATTTATATTAAAATTCATTGAAAAAATAAAATATAAAACAAAAAAAAACTCACTAATATCATATACCCATTCACTAATTAGATATTGGAGCTCTAAGAAAAAAAATGCAATGGGAACAACACTTAGGTTTTCTTAAAAATCAAAGTCATAGGTATCGAGTATCTGATTTCATATTAGATACTCAATAATATCCGGTATCCAATATGAAATTGGATGGTTGATAACGATTGGTCCTAACTTTATAGCTTTGGTATTAGGATGGGTGGAAAAAAGACAAAGTAGATTTTGAAATGCTTTTAGATATTTTCAAACTCTATTTTTTTTCACACCACCACTTTTTGGTACACCATGATCCTAGACATACCCTCTACCTAGATCTCAGTGAAAGTTCATGTTTTATTGCTCAAGTAGAAGAAAGTTGATTATTTCATAAAAATTTATGTCATGTGAACTTTGATAATCTAATTTTGATAAGTAGGAAGAAAAGAATAATACATATTCGTAGTACAAGGAAACCTGATATGGGCCTATGCAAAAATTGTCAAATTGGTAAGATGGGAAAGACAAGTTTCAAAAGAAAGGACTATCATTCTAAAGAAGTCTTGAAGCTAGTTCATACAGACTTATGTGAACCTATTGTAATAGAGATCTATAATGGAGATAAGTATTTTATTCTATTTGTTGATGATTATTCTAGAATGATGACTGTAATGTATCTAAAAGAAAAGTTTGAAGCTTTTCAAAAATTTAAGTGGTATCTGGCAAGAGTAGAGAAAGAAATTATAAACAAGCCAAAGTGTTTGAGATCAGACAGAGGTAGTGAATTAATTTTGAATGAGTTCAATGAGTTCTACATTGAAAGAGGAATTAAGAGACAAATATTGGCTCTTGGTACACGATAGCAAAATGGTATAGTTGAAAGAAGGAACAGATCCATCATGGATTGTGAAAAAACTTTAATGATAGAAAAGAGTGTTGTAATCAAATGCTTGAAGGAAGTAATCAATACTACAACACATACCTTGAGCAGAGTACAACTAAAGAAAGACTCAGATCAAACTCCTTATGAACTATGGTATGCCTAGAAACCTAATGTAATTTACTTGAATATATTTGGTAGTAAATGTTATATCTTGAAGGAATCAAGGAAAGCTAAGTTTGATGTCAAAGGTGATGAAGGCATATTCCTAGGATACTTCTATAGAAGAAAAGCATATAAAATTTTGAATTTGTTAACTCATAAGATCATAGAAAGTGTACATGTAAGAATTCATGAGTTTGCAAAAAAGAGTGAAGAAGAAAGCAATAAAGAACTTGAGGATTATAGATAGTTTGTCTACTATGAACCTAATATATTGCCAAATGAAATTAGAAATCAGTAGAATTCACCTCCCGAGTCCCCAAAATCTCCAAAAGCTATTGAGTTGCAACCAGTACAACATGAATCAGAATCTGAAGGACCTGAGTCATAGTCAAAAGCTACCAAGCTATTTCTAGAGCAAATAGTGGGACCCGACCTTGATATAGAAGATCATGGTGAGGTTAGTGGAACAAATTCTAAATCCAAAGTACCTATGTGAGCAAGAGATGTAAAAGGCACCATGCACTTGATCAAATCATTGGAGAAAAGTTAGATGGAATAATGACAAGAAAAAAATTGAAAGGTACATGTTTGCTTGCTGAATTTGAACCTAGATCAGTAAAGGATGTTTTGGATAAGGAAAGATGGATTAAAGCTATGAATGAAGAAATAGAATAGATAGAGAGGAATAAGAATTGGACTCTTGTTCCTAGACCCAAGGATAAAAATGTAATTGGCACAAAATGGGTTTTCAAAAATTATTTGAATGAAGATGGAGAAGTTTCCATAAATAAAGCAAGGTTAGTATTCTCAAGAAGAAGTTATTGACTATGGTGAAAATTTTTCTCCTATTGGTAGAATAGAAAGTGATAGAACTTTACATTCTTGTGCTACAAATAAAGTATTTAAAGTTTATCAAATGAATGTAAAATCTGCATTCTTCAATGTAATTCTTGAAGAGGAAGTTTACATAGAATAACCTAAATGTTTTGTGGATCCTAGCAAAAGGGATATGGTCTATAAATTACACAAAGCATTGTATGGCCACAAGAAAGCTCCTAGAGCTTGGTATGTGTTGGTTTTTTGAAATGTTGTGGTTTCAAATTACCCCAATGAGAATAGAATACATCTAGGGGTAGCTACTTTCCATCTACAATATATCCTTTTAGACACACCAACTATAAGTCTAGACTCTTGTTTTACTTTAGGCTTTCCAAAACCTAGGTGGGTATACCTATAGATTCTTTATATGGTACCAATATTCAAAGAATATATTGAATCTAAAACAAAGTAGATAAAACCCTTATATCTTCTGCACTTATGCAAAGCTCGTAGAATGAAATAGCTAATAAAATGACCTAAGAAATTGATAAGATAAGTGAGGGAATCTTTTCAGCTCTTAAATAGAAAGGGAAATGGATGATCATAATTTTGATTTCAGAAAATCCCCAAATATGCAATAGTAAGAACAAGTTGATCCCATAGTTGATCAGTGCCTTATCTATTGCGCAGTTCCACAAATCACACACATACATCTATGATACCAATGACATATTCCATGCATCAAGATATCAGATATATCTTATCACTTTGTGAATCAAATATCGGTGTTCATAAAGACCTCATTCTCATGAAACCTCCTTCCCAAATAACCAACAACCCTATCAAATATTTTTAGTGTAAATAATTAATTATTACTACACTTTACTTAAGTTTAATTAGGTTAATGCATTATTATATTAGTTGTCATATAGACACCTAGGAATATGCATAGTTATATGAGTTGTTTTGTTGACAACATAGGAGTTAGTAACTTATTAAAGCATGTGGTGTCTACAACATCTCTTTATGAGATACACCTATGTGAATTTATCCTCTCATCATCACACAAACTCATGTGGTCAATGGAGGATAATCCACTATTGGTGGACATGTGCTTAGTTGTGATGTTTATCTATTTGTTTACTCCTAGTCATTCTAGTTGCCATTATATATAAGGCACTTCTAGTGTGTATTCATCTTATATCCAATTATCTCATATCTAATCATCTAATATCTATTATCATTTTGATCATTATTGAGATTCTCATTTGATCATCACTAGTCTCTCTTGTGCTATCTATTGAGCTTCTCGATCTTACTATTGAATTATTGCCTTAGGAAAATTCTTACATGGTATCAGAGCTATACAAAATTCTTACTTGGTATCAAATCCATGAGAGCTTCATTACATAGCCATTGGAGAAGGTTTTTTGCAGGTCAAGATTAGAGCTTGCTAGTGCAAATCAAAAATTAACATCATATTTAGAAGGTCAAAAAACCCCCAAGTCGACATTTTTTTCATCAAAATCAGACATCTAAGATGAAATCTAGAGTTAATTAATTTTTGGACGTGCGGCGGTGGTGATTCAAGAAAAATAATTACAGAGGTGATTTTCAAACAATGATATCTCCCTCATACAGACTCTTTTTTTTGAGGATTTTTTTTTTGTTTTGGGGTAGAATTTCATGATTTACACATTGGTGTAGGATGTTTGAGATCTCTATTCTTGAATTTTTCTACAAATTGCAAATACTAATTTTTGCAACTTCAAAGGCTTAGTTTGAGCTCATCTGGACACATATTTAGGTGCTATTTTTTTTAGAGTGCCTAATTTTTTGTCTACTTTCCAAATTTGGTATCAGTTTGGAGTAATTTTGAGTAGACATAGTACTTTCACATTTTGGTCTCATTTTGGCCTATTCGCACTTGTAATTAATTAGATCCTTGAGAGGTCTTGTGTCTTATCTTATTGAGTATGATATAGCTTCATATTTGTTGTTGTAACCATCAAAATCAGAAGTCCACTTATGCCCTAAATTGGCAACTGGCCAAATATAATCGCACTAAATATAAAGTGCCAAATCATACATTAAGGAGGGTTTCTTTGATTTTTTTTAACATTTTGGGGGTGCATACATTATTTGATCTCATGGAGTCATGTCACAAGAGTCAATTTGGTTTAAAATTGATGTTGACAAAAAGGAACTATTAGAAATGGAGTGCTTTGATGATTGATCATCTAAGATAACATAAGGAAGTATTTCCTTATCTATGTTCCAAAGAATTTCCCTCTTACACTAATCAGTCACCTATTAGCATAATTCTTCAAGTTATTTTTATAAATATTAGTCTAGATTTTTTTTCTATCCTTAGAAAGGAAAGTGATCCTTATGACCTTTGGATGTGCCTTTGGAAAGCATATGGAGATCCACAAGTCCCTTCATTCCTAGAGGGCATTCTACCTCCAGTCACTCCAGTTATGGTACCTACAGCTCTAGTTGAGATCCTACCTCTTGATGCTCCTATTGCTTCAACTAATCTAGTTCCATCCATAGAAGCTCCTAATTTAGTGTAGTAGGAAATACCATGTCCTCTTATTTCAGCTTCATGGGATGACTTCCTTCCAAACATTATAGTGTTGTTTGTGGAGTCTTAGATTGTAGATGTGGGAGACATTATTGATGAAATCCATCTTCTCTTTGTTGAGGAGAATTATTCTTCACTTGTTGCAAGGGAACACTCTAACCCTCAACCACTTTATCTTTCTTTTGAGACTAACATTATTGTGGACACTTCTGTTTAGGAGTTGGAGGAGGACTCTTTTACTTCAAAGGAGACATATCAGTCTTTGGAGATTGTATTCCAATTTTCTTAGACATCATATCTTTTGAGGATTCTTCCTACTAGTTGGGGAGCATTCTCTACTACACCTATGGCACCCCTTCTTCCTAAAAGGGGGAATATCATTTAGTTTTCATGGTGTAGCTTCTCCAATCATCAAGGAGCATCTTTCATGGGTGTGCATTCATCATTAAGGGGAGGCTGCATTGCGTCTCTTCCCATATCTTCCTATAAGGATGATTCCTTGTCTTTGGAGTTTGATTCACTTTCATACAAGGATATGTTACTTTGTTTGTCACCTTCTTTTGAGCATTCACCAGATTGGCTTGTGGTATCTACATTCATCAAGGACTTGTCAACATATGAGCAGACATCAAAGGAAACATCCATAGCATACTACATATGAATTCCTCATCCATCTTTCTATCCACAATGGGAAGTATACTCACACCTATACTTGGTGTATCTTCTTCCTAAAGGGAGAAATGTCATTTGTAGGCATTGGATACTTTTTTGTCTTCATTACATCCTTGTAGTAAATCATTCAATATGCAGGGATACCATCATGTATTTTTTCTTATGGGGGATATATGCTTTTATGTGCATGATGTATGTCATACTAGGGGGGTATTGATTACTCCATCCTTCCATGCATCTTTTATTTCTTCATCTCTCTTTTTGAAGGAGGTTTTTCCCATGATGTTTTCCCTCTTTTTCAATTTTCAGAGAGATTGTATTGCATAACATTGTATGTAAAGCATTCCATTTTTTACATGGGTACCTAACATGGCCTAGTAGTTGGGACCCACATTACATATTGCATTTAGCTTTGTGAGCTATCATTAAGGTTCTGGCACAATCAATAACTGATCTATTTCTTCTTTTTGCTATACCATTTTGAGGTGGAGTCCTAGGTGTTGATGTTTACCTTTTGAATCCTCTTTCATTATAGAATTCTTCAAATTCTTTTGATGTGAATTCACCTCTTCTATCAGATCTGAGACATTTTAGGCTCTTCCTAGGCTTCTTCAACTTTGGTAGACCTCTGACTTTCTTCATTTTGCTGATGCTTATTAGATTGTCAAAATTTACATGACATAGCCTCTTGTGCCATAACCATACATCATCAGTTTGAACAATGAGACAAGAAGAATCTTCCATGTCTAGGTAGAAAAAATTACTTCTAGTCTAGTCACCTTTTCCTATTAGACTTTCTTGAGAATCATGGATCTTGGAAACTCCATTTTCAAATTCAACCTTGCATCCTATGTTGCCTAACTGTGAGACACTTAACAAGTTATAATTTAGGCCTTCAACATAGTATACATCATCACATGATATCTTTTTAGTAAGCTTGATATTGCCTTTCCCTTTGATCTGACATGGTGCATTGTTACCAAATCTAACACTATTTCCTTCATATTGAATAAAGGTAATGAACTTACTTTTATCTCCAGTCATGTGATGAGAGCATCTACTATCTATGATCCATTTGTTATTCTTGTTCATGTAGGTTACTAGGGCAGTTGCTTCATCTTCATCTGATTCATCTTTCATAGCCACATAGACTACTTCATCATCATTCTCGTTAGAGTCTTCTTCAATAATTTAGCATCTTTTTTCTTTACCTCTATAGTCCTTGTTGTCCTCTTTCTTGTTCTTTAGGTTTCCTCCATCCTTGTAATTTTTCTTTTGTGTGCATCTAGCTGCAATGCGACCAACTTCATTACAATTGAAACAAATGATTGGTAGCTTACCTTTGAATTTGCCTCTTTCTCTATGAAATCTTCTTGCTAGTAATGCCTCCAATTGGTCTACATCATCTTCATCAATGTTGTTGTCACTAGATACATGTTTTCCTTTTCCACTCTTTTTCTTTTTTTGCACCTCCTCATTGTCTTTTATTGTTGTCTTGGCTTTAAATGTAGATTCAAAGTTGGATAGCTCAAAGGAAATGAGTCTTCCAATTATTCCTTCAAATTAAAATGTGTTGCCTAGTACACACCTTAGCTCTTGGATGGCTGATACTCTTATAGCATAGATAGGTAGTAAAGTTCTCAAGTATTTGCTACATATTATTTCTTCTGATAATTGTCCTCCTAGGCTTCATATGGCACTTACCACTTCTTTCATCCTTGCACCATATTGAGCAGCATTCTCTCCTTCTTCCATTTTCATGTCATCCAACTTTCCTCTTAGGCTCTCTCTTTTGGATCTCTTCATATTATCATCTCCTCCATAGATGTTTGATAATGTTTTCCACATCTGATGTGTAGTATCACATTCTTTGATGTCATCATACTCGACATAGCTTAGTGCTAAAGAAATATCTAACATCACTTGATTGTGCTCCTTCTTATTGTTCATGTCATTTGTAGTGAGGGGTCTTGCAAGGTCTACATGACCAACTATGATTGAGGTCTGTGCATAGTCACCTATTGATCCAAGGTGCAACTTCATCAGACTTTGTCATGCAACAAAGTTGTCTTAGTTTAGCTTGGGAATTTCTCTTTTGGACATCTTGATCTTCCTGTTGCTAGTATCTTGAAACAAATTAGCAGTGGGCTCTGATACCAATTGTTAGAATTCTTTTAGAATAACTAAGAGGGGGGGTGAATTAGTTATCCAAGGTCTAATAATGTCCAATATATATTTTTTTGTCAAATCCTTAATGACATATAATTAAAATTATCATGCATGCAATTAAACATTAAACAATCATGAAAAGTAAACATGCATCACCACATAACACAAAGGATTTTGGTGACCCAAAAACCCTCCAGGAATAAGAAGGTAAAATTGGGGTGGGGATGACACCCACAAAATAACTAAGCAATTGATTTCAACCACTTCTTATGGTTTTCCCTATTAAAGGCCTACCTTCTTAAAGGCTTAACACAATGTTAGATGTGACCTTGTTAAAGGATTTCTACACCCTATTAGGAGTGTGCCCTGTTAGAGGACTTAAGAACATTCAACTTAGAATGCCACCCTATTAAAGGATTTACATAGAGCTGTTAGGCCGACTCAAGTCAATGGGATTTACAGTCACCTTCTCAAAAGGATCTTTTATCCCTCTCTAAGGATCTCCTATCCTTCTCTTGAGGATCTTTTATCCTTCTCCTGGGGATCTTCTAGCCTTTTCCTGAGGTTTTTCCACCTAGCTATTAAGCTAACCTAGCAATGTAGGATCTCAATGTCTAATACAATGGTAAGAAAGTATTAGAAAGGTTTTGACCTGATAAAGATTGCAACTCTAACCTTGCAGATTTTAGATCACTCTTCGGTTCTTTTCTTTGCTTGGCTTTTCTTCCTTGTAGTGCTGACAGCTTGTCCACCCTTCAAGATCTGTCTCCTTGAGTTCTTCCACTCATTATGCCAATGCACTCTATGGTCACTTGGTCAACTCAAAGTCTTGATGCTCTATGCTTACTCCTCACTGTGTCCTCTTCTTGACACTTCATACTAGCCTTCTCTTGGCTTCTTCACACAACCACACTTATGACCAACTCACTCTCCTCACTCTTTGATCTCTAACCTATGACTCCTTATAAAGAAGTTTTATTCTTCATTTCCCACTCAAATCTTCCTGCTCATCAATTTGAATTGATCTAAGAAAATGATATTCTTTTCCCTCCTAATTGTTTCTTCTAGAAACTTCATCAGTATTCACCTTGAATTGGTTTTCATGGATTACATAAAATTCTGTGACATCTACTCATCATCCTTATCAGCCAACTAATTCACAAAATTAAATGCAACAAACTTATCATTACTGATTTGGAAAATCTTTTGACTTTAACAAATAATGCAGCAACTTGGCATCATTGGTTTACTGATGCTTGGCATTAACTGAGTTACTCGGCCTCTATTAACTTACTGTCTCACTCGGCACCTATAGAGTTCCTGTGTTACTCAACACCTATTAACTTCTTGTGTTACTTGACACTGCATGATCTTGCTCGGCACTTGAAGAATTGCTCAGCACACACTGAAGTTGAACTTTCTTGGTTTCAATTGAGAATTTTCTCGACACTAACTAGCTTGCTCGGCTCTCACAAATGAACTTAGTTATGCTTTACAAGTGACTTAGTTAAACCTTGCATCTGTGATGTGTCTTAGTGTGTCCATTCCCTATGTCTTAGAGTATGTCATCAATACATTACTTCATCATTGTCTTAGTCAATCCTTAAACTTCATTACAACATCATAACTTCAACCTTTCTCTAGGTGTTCTAGTTACATCTTGTTGATTAACTCCTCCTTGTCAATCAACTAAGTGATAGTATTTGGATCACTTAAGAAATTTTCATTCCTATAGTTAGCAAGTTTGACATAAATGACAAAACAATTATTGAAAGCATTCTTTACCAATTCCATCATTCTTCATTCAAAGATCTTTTCAATCATTTCCAACAAAAGATATAGGAAAGGAATGAAATCCTAGATATGATCTAGAAGTGACATGTGTCCACTTAAATTTGTTAGAAATAGGTAATACTAAGAGTGGGGAGGTAAATCAATATTCTACAAACATTTGTCTCCAATTGGATATTATTAATTACTTTGTAGCAAGCATAAGAAAGTAAACAAGTAATGTTGAACAAAAATAATAACCATGCATAAAGATAACTCATAACACCATATTTTGTTAACTATGGAAATCCTAGCCAAGGGAAAACCCCAATGGGTATGATACCCACTAGAAAATATACTGATATATATGTGCTCCTTGTTAGAGGATGGACCCTATTATGAGTCAATGAGAAAATTCAGCATAGAGAATCCCTGATAGGAGACTTTGAATCCCTATTAGGAGATTCCAACCTAGATAGGAGTTGTAGTATAGTAGATGCAAGAAGAGCTCACTACCCAAACACATAATTAGTTCTTAGGTATATAGATGTTGTATCCTCTTTCTTGACTATTCTTTGACCATAGCTTGATCTTGTATGACAAAATTAGGTTCTCAAAAACTTCACATATCACTTATTATAATTCAATTGCACACAACTTCTCATAAGATATCCTCTATATAAATATTGTGCCTTTTTAAAAATTGCTACTAGGTCAGCTAAGACCACAATATAATTTTTCAAATTAGATTAAACATCTAGGATGTTGGCCCTAATTGGTCAAATAATTATTTTGTAAACAAAATAATTCCATTACCTCCAATTTCAATGTTCTGTAAATCTTGAATATCTCTTATCTGTATTGTCCATACAGATGTTTGAGGTTATACACATCATCATCAACATGTATACTATCTCCATCTAACTTCACTAGTCATAATATGATGTCAAGAAAATTTTACATATAAAACAATACACTTTTGTAAACAAATTTCATACTTAGACAATTCTCTAGGTACCAAAAACTAAGTATCTTTATTTCTAATGTTTTCTACAAGCATGTACATCATTTGTTGCCATAAATGAAAATAATTACATATCTTTGTTAGCCAATTTTCAATAATAACCCCCTTTGGCATTGATGACAACAAAATAGGGAAAATTGGCTAAGTATCAAAAACTTGTCCAAAACATTATAGTAAACATTACAATATCAATACATTAATCATCTTTATAAATTATCCATCTTACACATGATTCCCCTTTTGATATGATTTCATACCTTACCTTACTTACAATTTTCCTATGCATCTTCTCCCCCTTTGACATCAATGACAAAGGTTGGATTGTTTAAAAAAAACTGTCAAAACTATTTATCTATTGTTAAAAACTCTATTCATCTACCTTGAGTTGATAACATCTTCATGCAATTGTAAAAACTTTCCTTGAGACTATTCAAACCTTTTACACATGAGTCCTTGGTTGTTTCAGCAAAAGTGATAATTGCACATAGGGAATATTATGCAATCTCAACTACATTGAGATCAAAGTATAAGAAATTTGAATAGGTGTCCTTAGCTTTGACACATTCCTCCAATTATCTCTCAATAGTTGATATCTTCAGAGCAATAGACTCTCTAAATTCTAATAATCTCTTCAAAAAAAATTCTTTCTCAAGTTCCAATTTACTAATATCATTGTGAACACTAGCCACTTGTCCTTCAAAGTCATCAACTTTGTTGGAAGGTTTTTGTATTTGGATTGTTAGAGCTTCTAGCTTACTCAACTTTCCTTACATCTTGCTATCAAAATCCTTGGTCAAATTATGAGATAAAGTACACTTAATGTACAATACCTTTCCATCTTGTTGACATCTCTGAAGTTCCTTAATACAAGTATCAAGACATAGAAAATCATTCTTGATAGTTTCACAAAAGTTGCTAAATAGGTTAGCATCATGAGAAATTTGGGCCTTGGATTCTGTAATATTCAACAAATTTGTAAATTCCTCATCAAAAGACTTTAATATTTCTTGTGCCCTCTATTTAGGATATGCCTTTGTATGCTTGACTGTTAGAGTACTATGCAATCTGTTAGTTACCTCCATTAAGGTTCTTTGTAAGCTCTTTAATTTTCTATTATTCTCAATCAGTTTTGTCAGAGATGAGATCAAGTTAGTTTGATCATCATCATCACTTGTTAGGCTAGCAAGCAAAAGTGGATTAGATGAACTAGATGGTTTAGTTTCATCTTCCTTTTTCTTGTTCTCTTCTACTTCTTTAGCTCTTCTCTCTTCTTTCTCTTTCTCCTCCTTTTCTTTTGTTTCCTTATCTTTCTTTTCTTCCTCCTCTGCTCTTTTCTTCTTTTCATCCTCTACTTTCCTTTTGATTTATTCTTCAAGAAATTTCTACTTTGCTTCTTTGATCTTTCTCTTTTCTACCTCTAATTGCCTCTTTTATTCTTTAATTAGTTTTAATTGATCTTGAATGACCTCTTCTTGAGATTCAGGCTCATTGAAACTTTCAAAAGGGTTAGTATCATCCATGTTGATAGTAATAGTGGTCTAGTCAATCTGCATAGTGTCACCACTTACTAACACTTCCAAAGTTTTAGGTGTTGGTGTAGGTGTTACCTTTGAACCTATCATCATTTGACTGATAGCTATAACTATTTCGCTCCTTATTGTATTCTTCTCACCTGCCATAAATAGAAATGGTCTAATTTTTTTGCTCAAGTAAGGTGCTAGCTTGTTCAACAATTTCTTGACTTCTTCCTCATCATCTATTTTGTATATAGTCCTTAACATAGACTTCTGAAGTTCTATATCCTCTTCTTGAGTTAGTGCTTTCTTCTCTATAAGTCTATTATAGACTTGTTGATTTAATATCCTTCAATATCAATCTGATCCTTCTCAATATCATTATATAAATCATAAAAAAAATTCACCTAGACAAAGTTCCCTTCATTTGAAATGGCTAAGTTGATATTCTCAATCTTTGGCTTCCAAAGTTGCCTTATTTTTCTAGCTATCTATTTAGAAATGGTAACTTTTTCAACCTATTTTACTTCCTATTCTACTTCTTCTTCTTTGTTGGATTCCACAATTGTCAACAATGACTTCTATCTTTTTCCTAGTCTACTATTTTAGGTTTTGTAGTCACAACTTCTACTAATATTTTAGATTTTCTCTTTGGCTCACATGTTTGTTAGGCTGATACTGCAACATATTGAATGCTTTGTTTTGAAGGTGTTTCTACAATTGACACACCAGATGGTTTTCCAACTAATAATGGTTGCACATACATTATTCCTTGTTTCATTTTTTGCCTAACTATCTATGACTCACTTCCTATCATATAAGCCTTACTTAAAGATTTCTTCATTATTATCTCAATCTTTTTGTGAGATTCTTTCTCCAAGGATGCTTGATAAGTTGACTAGGTAATTTCTTCATATGTACCAAGTTTATATTCATCTTGGTCCTTTACAAAGTTCAACAATAAATCAATATATCTAATTGCTACATCATCACTTAACTCATAACCTAAGGGATCAAGGAATGTTTCTTGAGGTTTTATTGCTTGAATATGAGTTAAATGTGTATCAACCACGACAAATATATCATTTTTGAATCTTTCTACAATTGTAGGTGCAATTTTGAATCTTTTTTTCATCCCATTCTGAAATGTTCTCATGATCAAATTTCCACTGTCAAAGATTTTGTCTACTAGATGTCTTCTACATACATCTATAATCTTTTCCATGGTACATCTCTGACTACTCATAATCTCTATAACTAATAAGTATGAAAATCTCTTAAGTACATAAAAGAATATATGGTTAATCAATTACTAGAATCTAAACACACCATTCTTGGTCCCCTTGATTTTCTCTAAGTTTTTAAGGAGTTGTACTCTTAGAGTTTCACTTAGGTTAACTTTTTCTTTCTCAACACAAATCTTATAAGCTACATAGATGAATCCTGTTGATAATCTTAGAATTTGCACAAATAGACTAGGCAAAGATTCTTCTTAGGAATGTTACATCATCTTCTTTAATGGTGCTAATCACTATGGCCTTCTCATTATAAATTTCCTTATTGTAGCTCTCAACCTTCTTCTTAACTAGTTTCTCACCTATAAGTACACTGCCTTGTTTTCTAAGACTAGTTACCTCATGAATAAGGTTGGCTGAAATGTCACCTACATTGTCTTCCATCTACAATTTCCCATCATGAATTCTACTTAGAATGGTTTGAGTCCATTCTTCATTGTCCAATTCCTTGTAGAAGTGACATTTGAGTAAGTCTAGTTCTTTCAAATGTTCAAATCCAGGCTTTGTTGACATATCATGGTTGCAGACAATTTCCATATCTTTATTCATATACTCACTCCCAATAGTTTCAAACATCTTGTCAAGATAACTTCCTACATCTTTCAAATACACTGTGTTGTTCAAAGTGATAGATAATGTTGAATTTGGGTTTGCTTCTACAAGTTTCATAGAAACAACTTTCAATTTCAGCCTCTCCTCATTCTCAACACTATGAACTACTGACATATCCATGATTTTATCAAATATAAACTTTATCAAAGAAATTATGCGGAGAAATGAAAAAATACATCTTTTTGAAGTAGGTTTTAGTTCAAAATAACCTTTCAAGCCACTTCTAAGTGCTCTATGCCTCTAATGTGATCACAATGAAGTGGTAATCAAGTCTATACTCCTTTTTATTCATTCAATTTGAATTTGCATTAATTGCATACTTTACAAATATGAAAAAGCTCTCAATTGCATTCTAAAATCAAATATCTACTCAAAATCATTTTTCGATCTTCAAATACTACTTGAGGTTTATCATAGCTTCCTTGCATCATGACATTGCTCCAAGGAACTTTTCTCCATGAAATTCTCTATTAAAACAAATTTATCATCTTCTACTATAGAATTAACTTTCTCTGTTATAACAATAACTCTTAATTCTTTAATATAAAGTTTTGATAAACTCCAAATTGTAAGCGAGCTTAGCTATAGTCTAAAGTTATCTTGATACATGTTTTCCCAACTTTGCTACCCGTAGTTCGATCTCTAAATGAAGTTTCAAATTTTGGTGTTGTGAACAAGCTTAATTCAACTTGGTTGAATCAAACTCGATTACTAACTTCAATTTTCCTATCTCTTCTTTATCTAAATTTTCTTCAAAAATATTAATTCTTTTCACAAATGACTTATACTATATTTCTTTGATCTTCATTATCTTTGCTAGTTCCTAAGTTCCTTTCATGGTTCCTTCTATCTTTTTCAACATTTCCTCCATTGTTCCATCTATCTCTGAAGTTTCTATCCATTCTACAATACTTTTTTGTATGTCTAAAGTTGTTGCATAACTGAAATATTAGGGTTTTTCTTCTAGGATTTTGTTGATCAATAGTTGCATAGCAATTCTAGGCTATGTGTCCAAAGTTGTTACACTTATAACACATGATTTTCCTTCTTTCTTCATAAGGTCTTCCTTCTCTCAATGTCCTCTCATTAGATCTACTTTTATTTGTAGGATTAGTATTTCCAAGCATTCTACTATTCATTATATCATTATCATATTTAGGTTTCCTACAATCAATTTCTTTATGACCCATACCATGACAATTATGAAAATAAAAATCTATAACATGATTCAATGACTTATTTGTACAATCTATTTTCATATGACATATTTCATTACATGAAAAACACTTACCTCGAAATTCATACCTGGTTTCCTTAGGAGATTCAACTTGCTTTGGTTCATCCAATATCTTAGCTTCCTTATCTTTTCCAATTTCTTTAGGTTTGTCAGAAGATTGATTGGATTCAATCTTATCATCAGATTTATCTTTTCCTTTTAGATTTGATCTATTTTCAAGTTTCTTTATAGACATGTTACATAGATAACTAAGACCAATCTTATCATAAGTAGGTACTTGTATTGACATTGAGTCATCAAGCTATTCTCTACTAGAATAAAGCTTTTCAAGCTCTAATTTACTTTGAGTTAGTTCATCTTTCACAATAGCATTTTACTTTTCAAGTTCTTCATAATCTTCTTTTAATTCTTCAAGCTCAAATGTCATCTTTTCTAGATTCACTCTAAGATCTAAATTTTCAGTCTTTAAATTAGATTCAATTTTGCTAGGATCATTCTTCAATGTCAACTTTAGATTGGTAATCTTCAATTCATGCTTCAAGATCTTGTGTTTTGTCTTCAATTTTGAATAAACATCATCATCAGTAGATTTAGTAGTTCAGGTTTTTATTTGAGATGTTCAATCTTGTCCTTTAATTGTCCAATGTATACTTTGAAGTCTTCATATCTATCTTTCAGCTTATCTCTTTCTTCAGTAGTTCAACTGCCTCTTCAAGGTTCTTCATCAACTATTCCATATCAATGCGGATCTTACTCAAGCTATTAAGCCTCTTCTAAGTAAGTGTGCTCTAATACCAATTGTTAGAAATTGGAAATATTGAGGGGGGAGGGGGGTGAATCAGTATTCTACAAAAATTTATTGCCAACTAGACATTATTAATTACTTTGTACCAAGCATAAGAAAGTAAACAAGTAATGTTTAATATAAATAATAACCATGCATAAAGAGAACTCATAACACCATTCTTTTAACTAGGGAAACCCTAGCCAAGGAAAAACTCTAGTGGGAATGATACCCACTAGATAATATACTGATATATATGTTCCTTATTACATGATGGGCACTATTAGGATTCAATGAGAAAATTCAATATAGAGAGTCCCTATTAGGAGATTCTGAATCCCTATTAGAAGATTCCAACCCTATTAGGTGTTGTAGTATAGTAGATGCAAGAAGAGCTCACTACCCAAACATGCACTTCTAATTACAAGAAGAGCTCACTACCAAAACATGTAATTAGTTCTCAAGAATATAGATGTTGTATCCTATTTCTTGATTGATCTCTAACCATAGCTTGATCTCAGATCACAAAATTAGGTTCTCCAAAACATCACATATATCACTTTATAGAAAGTTTACATATCACTTATTACAATTCAATTGCACACAACTTCTCACAAGATATCCTTTGCATAAATATTATGCATTTTCACAACTTTTTGCTAGGTCAACTAAGATCACAATATACTTTTTCAACTTAGAGTAAACATCTAGGATGTCAGCCCTAGTTGGTCAAGGAATTATTTTGTAAACAAAATAATTTCTTTACCTCCAATTTTGATGTTTGGTAAATCTTGAATATATATTATCCACACTATCTATACTAATGTCTAAGTTTATACACATCATCATCAACATACATACTATGTCCATCTAACTTTACTAGTCATATTATGATGTTAGAAACATTTTACATATAAAACTATACACTGTTATAAACCAATTTCATACTTAGACAATTTTCTATGTACCAAAAGCTAAGTATCTTTATTTTAGAGGTTTTCTACAAGCATGTACATCATGTGTTTTCATAAATTACAATAATTACATATCTTCATTCCCTTTCTATTGTAAAGCATCTCTCTTTCTATAACTAAAATTTGATATGATTCTCACCATTGTTCTGTAACAAACTAAAAATATCTCCTCTAACTGATGAGAAACCCTTGTTTTGCCAAAATATTAGATAGGCATCTAGAATGCTACTAATATGTTCATTTAATTGACTCAGAGGTGAGCAAATCTATTCCCAATTGCATTCTTATTGGAGGTGAGAAAATCTATTCCCAACTACATTCTTACTATCTCTGGTATTCATCCAGTTCACCATCTTGCCAAAAAAAATGAACTTTAGTACTTGATTAAGGTTGGGAATCGAGTACCTGCTACAAAACCCTACATTTATTGAACCAATGGTTTCTTGTGCAAAAATAAACTCCAAATATGGAAATTTCTCTCTCCCAATTTTCACGATATATAATAGTGCTATGTTGGAAAATCAAGAATGCCGAGAGGATCAAATTGAAAAACAAGCTCCTAGACTAGTTTTAAGGTTTGCATTTTCCTTACAAATATTTAACTTTATCATAAAGTTAAAACTATATAATATAACATTTCTTATTTAAAAAATTCCTATATGTTCCCCTTTTGGAAGAAATGTTAAATTATTTAAAATTTACTTTTGAAATTCCCCTCTTGTTTTTCCATCTGGGTCAAACCTGGGTTTGACCAATTTGACACATGGCAGCACACCATTGGTCAAATTCTAAAGTATCACCTACCACCTGGGCACCATCTGGCACCCTCTAATTGGTCCTCAATATATTTCCACTTATCATCATTTAATTATACCTCTTGCTACTCATTCACTACCACATCATCTCTTGTTGGCCTCTCGCCATGTCACTACCATGTGGCACCCTATCATTGGCTAGAAACCAGCTCTTGCCACATCATCACTAACCCAAGCCTATTGCCACATGTTGGAAATGTTCTTCCCTATATTTCATAATGGTTGAGCAGCTTTACAATGTGGGGAAGCACCAACCGTTAGATCTCACCATATGTCATCATCTTGAGTGTCCACCTAGAAGTAACGACATAATATCCCCTCAATTTTCATACCAAGTTTCATCATTTGGTTTGTCTAGAAATCCACATTACTAGTGATGTCATCATCTCTACTTGTGTGGGGGCATTCAAAATTTTCCTTATGGTGTGATCCAATTGGTCATGGGCCCCATGCAAGCTTGCTTGTGGCTTAAAAGGTCATATCTCTTAAGGCACTAAGTATTTGTGTTCTTTTCTATTTAAATGAGAAAAAGGCTTCTTTTTTTAAGAATGTGGGATTAAAACCCTTGAGTGAAAGATGCTTGCTTTGGTGGATGGCTCAAAATTTTCATTCAAACTTTTATAAACCTCTTCTACATCTATCATCACCTGATTTAGAAAGGATATTGTAGGTAAAAGACACCCCATTCACATTAACATTCATTTCTCAAAGAAGTGTCATAGACCATCTAGTCAAATATGTCTATGTGGGACTAACACTAATGGTGACGAGAAAAGATCTAATTCTAAACTAGCTGTCATAGCTAAGGGAAACATTTTTCTTTTGAATCCTCTACAATATACATAATAGTAACCTCCTCAAGATTCCATTATTGTGTCTGAATAAATAATTTTTTCTCTTCTCCTTTAATCACATCAAGGGAGGGATTCATGGTAGTAGACATACTTTTTCCTTAACCTAATCCCATGGTTCCTCCCTACAATGTGTCTCCCTACTTGAATTGGTCTTTTGGAATTGCCTCTCAACATGAATATTGCATGAGAAAACATTAACATTTGGAACATACAAAACTTTCCCAGACAAAAATTCTCCTTCACATGTTGTGGAACTCTGTTCTACACCCCACCATGCCCTATTCTACAATTGTCTCAATTCTCTAGCATGTGCCTTTTCAAAATGCAAATGGGTCTTCTAAAACCATTGAAGGTGTTGGACTAGTCTAACACTTTACTTTTCATGGATCTTTCCTCAATATCTTGTATCAAAATCCAATAGTGAAAACTTTGGAAAATGTGTGGACCTCTAGACACCAAATGCAGAGGGGTAGTGCTCTAATTCATAACCAAGCAATGTGATCTCATTATTGGCACCAATAATCTATGCACATGTTCTATCCCAATGCCAAGAAGGAACCAAACTGAGCCTCTAGATCTTCTTTTAAAAAATTTCGTTTTCTTTGTATGTGGTTGCTCACGTGGGTTGGAGGGTCCTCACAAATGCCTGATGCTCCTCACGGATCATGAGCTATCTAAAATTTGAGGTGATGCTACTTGGTTTCATATGGCATGTCCTCCATGTCCTCCATCCTCATACTTCTTCAACATACAAAAATCACCACAAAGTTGTGCACTAATGAATGAATAAGAGAAAGGTTGGTGTCCCATATGGAGAGAAAGTTGTCACTAACAAGTCATACCCAAATCCAATACCATAATATATAATCTCTTAGGGAGAATGAAAAGCCAATTGTCACTATATAAGATGAGGCTAAATTTGAATGGTCTTGAAAGGAAAACACCAAATAATTTTCCTATAATTAGATAGGTGGACAAGATTTATGGGAAATCTACATAAGCAAAAAAAAAGTCTTTATTGGTTACATGATGCTTGGTAATTGCCATTATATTCCCCTTTTTATTTATATAGGCCCATACATACTTCACATGTCCCCAAGTTATCAAACCAAAAAATAATATTTTGAAACAAGGATGATATCTATCGACTAAGAAGCATTAATGGCAATAAACAAATGTAACTCCTTTAGACAATGAATTTCCATGA
This sequence comes from Cupressus sempervirens, assembly GCA_028749045.1. Lineage (NCBI taxonomy): Eukaryota > Viridiplantae > Streptophyta > Pinopsida > Cupressales > Cupressaceae > Cupressus > Cupressus sempervirens. The sequence goes on along the minus strand of CM053783.1, from coordinate 279,982,738 downwards.
TGTCATGCCAAGCTATTGAATTTAGTCAGACCTCAAAGCGAATCTGGCTATAAAAAATTAGAACTAAAACATCTAACTCTTAGGATTGATTCAATGAGCATCCAACATTATTATAATCAAATTCAACTCTTATTGCATCACTAAAATATCAATTAAAAATCATTTTACCATGTTCATGCAAACTATGATTATCGTGCCAAGAGATCCTCTAACTAGCCTTAAAAATGACTAAAATTGTGAGGCCTCACCCTGACCCATCGTAACATAGTGATAACATTATTATTATTTTGATACTTATGACTCGATACGTCGAAACACTACCTGATGCTTTGAACATATTATATTATTTCATGCTGAGTGATGTTTACTTTCAGATATTTGGATTTTTCATTTAATGCTTTATGTGTTAGAGTAAATAATTAATTTATTAATTATTTATTCTATTTACTTAAGCTTACTTAGGTAAATGCATTTATTTAATATTTTGTATTTAATGCATGTAGTGGTTAGTTGATGACAACACGAGAGTTTGTTCCCTTCTAGCATGTTCCACCTTTTGTGGATATGTGCTGAGTTGTCATCCTTATCTTCTACCACCTTCCAGCTTGTTCTACAAGCTTCCATGAGCTCTTTATAAGCGGTCTCCCTCTTTGTATTTTCAACATATCACAGAAGGCATTCTCATTGTAAATACATTTTCATTGTGTTTGCACATATTGTCTCTCATGTCCATTTAGGTTTTTTCCTTGCTCCATGCTCTTCCTCTCCTTGGCTTCTCTTTGACAGGTTCTCGCATGTAGGTGATCTTGGGCATCTTCAGAGTTGGCTTTTCTCAACTCCAACATTATGAACATGTATGTTGATAAAACAAGTAAATGCAGGATTTAACACTTTAATTTCAAAATGGTAATGATTAAGAATATGAGTAGGATAAGAGAAACCATGATTGATTTGGAAGATGTATGTTTTAACTTATGTGACTTCCTGATACATACATACATATGTGCATGTGATTTTATGGGACTACTGATGTGTGCAATGAGTGTGCAAGATATTTTATCTGAGAAACCTGACGGAGGAATGGAACTGATCCCTATGTGCCATTTTTGGAAACCTTGTTGTTCATAACTTAATTTTATTGTGAGATGTATAAATGTATCTTTCTGTGATCAGTAAATGTTATGTTTTGTAACTGTGTTCTTTAGTGTCGCTTGACACTCGTGAATTTGCATATGCATTCCAGCATGCTAGTTAGGGTTAACTGTGTAACCTTTGGACCTAAGTCAGATTTAGTTAGTGTCATTTTCACTAATTTTTTTCTTAATTGAGTTTAGTAACCCCTAATCTAGATTAGTGCTTAATCTACAATTTTTAGAGTTGTTAGATGGTCCTAAATATTTCCTAGCATTTTTGGGTCCCAAATCAATTCCTAAGGCTTTAAAACATGAAATATTTATACCCAAGGGGTATGGGTATGGGTTGGGGGTATTTTCCACCCCCTGAGCCCCTTTTATTGACTTTGGAGGTCACTCAAAAAGTCTATTTTTGCCTTTGTGCGAAAATTTAAAGTGGTTACCATGAGTTGCATGACCTCAACTCCACTGAGTGGTTAACCTTAGGTTGGGTTGGGTTAGAAACTTCTAGATTGATAGGTGAGTGGGGGAAGTTATTGCCCTTTTTGGTGGTTGAGTTTGGATCTTATTTAGAGGCCCTTCTTGGAGTAGTTTGGTTTGTCACCCAATCTCTACTTTTAGAGAGGAGTCTTGGGAGGTTGAAGGTAAGGAAGGAAGGAAAAGCTCTTCTCAAGTTTGCTCATTTACCATAACCTCTTTGTGAAGGTAGGAGTTCTTCATCTCCTTATTTTTAGTTTGTTCATGCTTGTTTCATGCTTATGCTATTGCATTGTTATTGGTATGCTCATATGTATGTTGGGTATGTTTTGGGAAGGATTGAAACCATATTTTCTTGAATGCTTTCCTTTCATGTTTCTGTTTGAATTTCAAAGTTTTCTTGTATGGGTGTTTTGGCATTACTCACCCTTGGAGAGGGTAGAAGTGGCCAATTTTGGGAAAGGTCTTTTTAGTTGGACTCCAACAGTCTAGAGTCTCTTCTCAAGACAAGAAGAGGGAGAGAGGGTAGGATGTTATGGGCCCCTACCTATCAGCAAAAACCACGTATGAGTCTTGGCATGTAAGAATGGAAGAATGGAAGTTCTTGAGTTATAGCCCCGATTGGGCACCTGGTTTGGTGTTGTGTCTGACATCTCCTATTGGAAAAATCCACCTTTCCCTAGTTTTGATTCATTGTGAATCCCCTCATGAAAACCTAGTATGAATATGCATGTTTGATTATGTCTCTTGGTCATGCTTGTCGACACCTGATCATATTTTGTTCTCTCCACGATCTTAGCAAAGTATTGCAGAAAATGATATGGATCCCTTGATAAGGGTCATGAAGAAAAGTCAATCAAATTGTTGTAATTTTGGGATTGGAATCCTCTGTAAATTTGTATTTCAAAACTTTGTTGTAATGGCAACGACGCTAAGTTTTCTTCCTCGTTCTTTCTTGGCTGAGCCTTTGAATCAGGTTTGCAAATTAAATGGTGATTGAGTTTTATTGCTTCTCATGAGATTTTTGGTATCTTTCGTTATATGATGCACATCAAAAATAAGATGAAATGATGATTGTTCAATTAAGAAATTTTTTTGAGTTTTCTTATATGTTAAAAATGAAAATTATGTTATGAATGAAGGTTTAGATTTGTGATTATTGTAAACCAAAAATCAATCTTGCATTATTGTGTTAGCAAACTATTGGGCTCTAATTTATAAACCCATTTATATATATATATATATATATATATATATATATATATATATATATATATATATATATATATATAATTGACCCAAAGGAGATATATATATATATAATCCTTTGTGTATTATATATGTATCTTTTGATATGTTGATTTCATCACCTTTTTGTATTATAAGATTATCATGGTGGGGTAATTCATTGTAATGATTTGGTTGTTTTATTATCTTGGATAGGAAAAATTCTCATGAATTTAGAATACTTGATGTTATGAGTGATATACAAAAGGATTTTTCCAAACAAATTTTGATATCATAGAAGAGATAGTATTCACAAGAAAGGATTATTCTTGTAGCTTATTATTATCATTTTAGTTTTATTGTGTAATAAGTATGAGTGTACATTCAAATTGACATTTGCATCAGAATATAATGTTCATCCTTGAGAAAAGGTTTATAAACATCATCATACATAGATAGGAACAGTTCAGAGAGTTCCATAAAAAACCTTGGCAGGAAATGTATAACTATTGTCTTAGGTTTAATGTTTGAATGTCAAATGAATCATAATTTTCAAACTATACTCAGTTTAGAAAAGTTTCAAATTATCCTTACAATAATTTCACAGGAGTATCCTAGATTACAAAAGAAGAAAATCTAGTGAATAATATAGAATGTATAAGAGTATAAAAATCACTTGTTGTAGGTGTTCATTTATTCTCTAGAAAATGTATGGAAAGAGAAATAAATCCTTTTCTAGATTAAAGGTCAATATTTTATTCAAGGAGTATACTTAGAATTTGGTGTTTGAAATATTGATAAGATAGTATATAGAATAAAACATAATTAATAGCAATGTTCAAGTCTTTTACCTTATTCATAAGACATGACCCTCTTGGATTTCACAATCATCTAAAAAATATATATATAAAAATATATAATCAATTCATAACGTGGACTATGCATTTAGAGCATGGCTAGACACCTAACTTACACCTGTCCACCCATACCCTAAGACATTTTCCACCAACCATTAAATAGTTGCAATGAACATACAAATATGTATGTATTATAAATCCAACCCCTCACCTCAAAACTTGGCACCATGACAAGAGAGGGGACAAATTTAATATGATGTCAGCTCCCATGTTTCCATGTTTCCCCACCTCGAGCCAAGGAAAGCGCATTCTCTAGAACCCTAGGCGCTGGCTTACAAAAGTGCAAATTTTAAGTTAGTAATCTAAACTACATGTTGAAAAAGTCAAGGATCATTTATTAGCATCTTGTCATTTATTAGTAGCTTATGTGTTAAAACTAATCTCTCATTTCCATTTTTTTTACTTGCCACCCCTAAATAGTGACCATGGGAAAATGCCCACTTACTGACTTCCTTGGGGCTTGTGAAACTTGCTTGGGAGAAGTAGCATGTGGGGTAGAGTTGTATTGGTATTAAAATAGATTAGGTATTTTCTTTTTTTTGAATAGTTTATTTATTTATTTATTAAGTTTTCTTGAAAGGTAGACTAGTATTAAATTAAGTTAGTTTAGTATTAAATTAATATTAAATGTAATATAATTTAGATTTTAAATTAGTTGGTATTTTTAAATATATATATTTTTAATATAGTTTAGTTGCAAATATAGTTTTAATTTGGTGTTAATTGAATTTGGTATTTGATTTGTGATTGTATTAGAATTATAATGATAAGTTTAGTTTTGTTATGAATTAAGTATCATGTTTAATTAATATTAATTTATAGGTTCTATCATCATTTAAATTAGTGTAACTTTAGTTCTATACTAATAGGATTTTTAACTAGTTTAAATGTATTATTTATTTATTATTAGTTAGTTTAAATGTTAGATTTATTAATGTTATTAAAGTAATATTTAGAATAAAAAAAATTGGATTGATTGATATATTAGTTTAAATGTAATAAATTAATATTAGTGGTAAATTTACATGAGACCAATAAGAAAGATTAAAATTGTTTTGCTTTAACATTCAATGGATTTTTTGTTTTATTTTGTTATTCAATTAGGAAAAAAATGTATTCATGGGTTTAATTAAGACTCGTGATTTGAATAAAGTGGAAAAAGTCATTTAAATAAAAATAGTGATGTAACTTTCATTTTAATTAGTTCTTGATTTAATAATTAAATTTAATTAAACATGTATTCATTTAAATGGTTATTCAATGATTTTAATTATAAAGTTGTATAAGAAATGAAATAATGAAACAAAGATCAGTATCAAATTAATAACCATAGAGTTCAAATGTAACGATTGATTCCTCCTCGAAATTTTTAAACTTAAGATGAAATGTAGAGAACCTATACTTTAACCATGAACACAAACATATCAAATCTTACTGAATTTTAATTATTTAAAAAAAAAATTAAAAAAATCTTTGTGTGTTTTTACCCTTATATTTTGGGCATGACAAAAACACCTAACCAAGCCTTGAAATAAGGAAAATTGATTCTTTATTCTACATACTCTTACCCTACCAAATCTTGTGTCATGAAAACTTTGGGGTCACAAGATATTGAAAGTCAAAGTTGCCTTCTTAGAACTACTTGGAAGAAAACATGTCAACAAACCATAAAACGCATTCTATTTTGACTTCAAAAATAGGTCAAACAGACACTTGGGGTTACAAAATTTAGGTTGTTAGTTCATTTTCAAGACAAGAGTATAAATATATTATTTGAGTTCATGATGAATAAATAAGAAAATTTGGTGAGTGGTCAAAGTGGGCTGCTTAGATTTGTAGAACTAGAAACACTGGTAGAAAAGTGATTTTTACAAACAAAATGGACCTGGGAAAGTGTGCAAACAGATTCATCAAGACTTGCAAATTGGAATGCTTAAAAATTTTTAGAGTAGAAAAAAATGGTAAATCTATTTGGTTCATTCAATCATGGATTAAGTGTTATGACACCCTGAACAGGGGTACTGATCAATGTGCATTTTATGACACCAGTAAAACTTTACAAATTGCATATGGAATCACATTCAAAAATTGATCAAATGGATTTGTCATATGCTCAAATCTAAAACATAAAACATATTTGATCTCTAAAATGAAATGAAAAGGGAATTTTCTCATTTTGGTCAAGTGGGTCAAAGTTATAACCATGAAATAGGGCCTCCCAAAATTCTAAAAAATTTACATCAACATGACAGCAGTAAACAACTGACTTTGAGGGATGCAAAACCTAGTCAAACATGTCAAAATGACTCAAAATCTGAAACATAAGTTCTCCAATATGTATACTTAAACACTCCCAAAGAAGTGATTCATGAAACATTACTAGGTGTGAGATGTTCAAATACAAACTAGGCTACTTGTCACTGTTTGACACTTAGGCAAAATGCAGATTTGAACATTTCTCAAAATGAGACTTCACGAAATGACTTGGAATGGTAATTTATCTTCATTAGACACATGGACATTCTGAATGAAAGGTGTTAGAAACATTAAACACTTCATAGGCCTTGAACAGATAGTCAGGTACACATGCATTAAAATGTACTCATAAGGCTCAAAAGCTTGGAACGGTACTCCAAATTGAGAAGGGAATTTTGAATCCCAATAGTGGCTCTATCTGGGGATGCATGTCCCTTGCAAACATGGCAAGGATTCAAAATCAATAGAAGAAGTAGAACATACACTTGACAACAAAAAATTCTTTCAAACATCTTATTGAAAGCAAGGAAATCTACTCCTAAATTGTACAAACGATGACCCCGAGCCACCAAACTTCAACAAAACTTCTTACCTATGTCATAGATCTAATTTTCATCTGCACTTTCATGAGGTAAGTTGGAAACATCTCTTCCATCAATTTCACCAATCAGATTAGCATTCTAAAATAACTCGCTTGGAAAAATAGAATTTGCATCTTCATGTTCATAGCAAGTATGTAAATTAGTATTAACTTCTACATCATGCTCACTATGAGGAAATGAATCAGCATGCTCATGTAAACTATAATCAATTGGAAAATCATCATCTATTTATGATTGCTCCATGCTATCAACTAAAAACATGAAGGATTCATATTATACTTTGCTCAAAAAGTTGTATGTGTCAAAATTTTGCAACTCACCTTGTGTAACCAGATTTGAGGAGTACATGAAATCTAATCATTTCCTACTTGTAATCATGTTACTCATCAGATCATATTTATCTTTCACTGAAACCACTTCACACTCAAACAACTAATTAGTCACCAAGTAATAAAATTTATCATGAAAATGTTGATCTAAAATATGCTATTCACAATCATTTTCTTCATTTAACAAAGTGTAAGAATAACCCTTGAACTTATCACTATAAGACTTATTAGCACATAAAGAAAATCCATAGTTACATTGACAATTTTCACTATTTTCCTCTTCACCACATGAAACATCAAAATGGATTGCAACACTATCACCAACATGAGGAAAATACAAAACAACACCAAACTTCCTTCATTAACATTCCCCACATCTAACAAATTGTCATGTGCAAAGACATTTGAAGTGTTGTCATATACACCTCCAAAATTTCACAAATATTGTTCACATTCTATATCTCCTTCCACATCAAACTTCATGGAAGTAACTTGACTAAATTAAGGAACATCATAAGGGAAAATATGAACATCCTTAGAAATACTTACGTACTTTTTAAAATCACAAGCCAAAAAAATTGAAATTTCATTAGGGCTTAGAAAGACTACCTCAAAAATCTTCTCCTAGCCATTATTATCATCTAGATGACATGAAGAACTTAAAACAACAAAATATTTAGTATAACAATCTCAAAAATGAGAATTATTACAACATTCATGGCCAAAACTACCTCCACTACTATTATACAATCTATCAACTTCATATTCACTGTAACAAGGTTCATTTTCACTTTCATATTCATTTTCCTCATGTTGACTGCAGTCATCTAATTCATTAGCATTTGAATCCTTCTCTTCACAATCAGAAGACAAATTATCATTCTCAATGGATTCATTACATTCATTCTAATTTTTTGCACATTCTCCATCATCATTACAAGACTCAACATGAATTTTATTGTCATACAAAACACTTTCCATCTTCTTGATATATTCTTCAATTTGCAAAAGCTTTCATAACCTCAAATGTACTGGCTAGTTAACTAAATCAGGAATAAAGACATCCAAGAAAGAAATAGGCCAGGAAAATTCCTTAGGTCTTAAATCAAAATGAAACTCCATAAGTGTTGATTTGAATATTACATAAATCTGATAATCTCCTAGACCTTGAACACTTCTAGCCATGTTTCTTATAAAACTAGCAATCAAATTTTGGAGTTCTTTTCTTATCTCTACAATATCTTCAAGCACATCTTCATGACTTGGAAAACTAACTTCAGATCTAACATTTGATTCCATATCTAAACAAACCTTCTACCTATTTATCCTAATGTTAAAAATCACTTAATAGAGGCAATCATTTTTTAACACTTGACTTCCATGAAAGATAAACATGAAAAACAAAAATACCTCAAGTGTTGATTGTAAACTTTGATTTGTTAATTTGGCATGGGTGCAAGATTGAAATTCCTTCACACCACTGATCAAAACCATGTATAGGTACCACCTCCTTGAAGAGGATAGAGAAATCAATATTGTGATTTTCTTTTTAACATATTTATTTCAAAGAACAAATAATAAAAGTGGCCTATATATCAAAGGAGTAGACAAGAAGATTGTATTGGCTGAAATATTTGTGGATGACACTTTATTTATATGAAATGATGACTTGTGCAAGGCATTTTTAGAAGATATGTGTAAAGAATTTGAGATGTCTATGTTTGGAGAGGTAAATTTTTTTGTTGGATTCTAGATCCAGCAGAAGAAAGATGGTATCTATTAGAATATATAGTCCACTGATATTAACTAAGATGGGGGGTGGGGGTGAATTAGTTATCCAACTATTAGAAGAATCATTAACCTTAAACAAACTCAACCATGTGAGTAATATAAACTAAAACAATAAAAGTATACTCATACATAATTAACACAAGATATGTTAACTAGGGAAACCCTTGATCAAAGGGTAAACTTTGGTGGGGATGGTACCCATGAGGTGATGTACTAATATAAATATTCCTTGTTAGAGGATAGACCCTATTAGGATTTTGTTACAAAATTTAGTACATATGAGTCCCTGTTAAGAGACTTTAAATCCTTGTTAGGAGATTCCAACCCTATTAGGAGTTATGGAAGATAGCTAGACCTATTACCTAAATAGCTTCAAGGTTAATATCAAATAACCCATTGTCGAAATGATCTCTGTATTATTCCTTGTTCAACAATAGAACTAAAATGTACTTCCATTGTCTCTGTCCTGTCAACTAGACTTTTTCTCCTTTAGATATTATAACTAGATCTCATATTGTGCATTTAATGATCCCTTGGATTACTTAAATGCATTCACTCAACATTCTTCTCCTTCTCGCATTGTGCACTAATACTTTGCATTCCACTTGATCCTCTTATACAAGCTCTTCTTACAAACAAGGAAAAAAACTTTCCTTTGTATTGTATCTTCATAATAATTCTTTGAGTCAGCCTTGAGGATTTCCCAATTAATTAAAATATGATAATTAATTAATTCACAATTACAATAGCACTATCAGCTTATAGTCTATACAAAAATTTACATGTGTGAAACCATGTCTTGTACACATGCTAGCTTCACCACATGATTTTCCTCTATCATTGTGTAACTATGAATCTCTTCATTACATCTCAGATGAAAGATAGCGATAGATCATCAAAACTCTATTTTCCAGTACTCTATTTTTACATAGCTTCTAGTAAACCAAGTTTAACTTTCGTACACCATCAACTCAGACTAAGTCCTCTTAACCACATCATCAGGAAAACCTCAAGAACATGTCCTCCATAATGCATCATCTAAAAATTCCTTAGCTTTTGCACATCATAAGATTATTGACTACTATTCTTCTAGTATCTATAGAATTACCACTATGTTGACATCAATGACAAATATAGTCATCAATGTAACATATCAGTACTCTTCAATGCTTGGAATACTACCCCAATGTAGTATCATCATTATTCATCCTAACAGGTATATATATTACTCATTCTAAATATATCAAAGAGATAGAAAAGAATTTTGGAATGGAAGATTCAAAACTAGTTGGAACACCTATGTCTATTGGATATAAGCTTTTCCCAAAATTATGATTCCAAAGAAGTAGATTAAACCACATATATACCAATGATAAAAAAAAGTGCAATATGTAGTACACACAAGGCCTAATATTGCATTAGCAGTTGGTATGGTGGAAATATTCTTAGCAAATCCCAAAGAAAATCATATGATGAAAATCAAGAGAATCATGAGGTATTTGAAGGGTACTAAAGACTATGGATTATGGTACAAGAAATGAGGAAATATAGATTTGAAAGAATTCATAGATTTTGATGGGGTAGGAAGTGTTGGAGTGTTATTTCTTGGTAAAAGACTAGTGTCTTGGACAAGAAAGAAGTATAATTGTATCTCTCAATCTATAATAGAGGTAGAATATGTGGCACTAACAATTAATTATTCTAATTTTTCTTGGTTTAAGCAACTATTGGTAGGTATGGAGATAGAAATCAAGGATCCAATGGTTATATTCTGTGATAACACCAGTGTTATTAGTATATCAAAGAATCTTATGATGCATACCAAAACAAAGCACATTGCTATATGTGACACCTAAAGAATAAATTGCAGACATATTCACTAACTCATTACCTAAGGATGCATTTTTATATCTAAGAGGTAAGTTAGGAGTCATTCCCCTATCTAAAACTCACTAAATAAAGTTTAGTGATGCATCAACCAAAGCATGTTTTAGATTAGTCAGTTGATGCAGTATTGAAAAGGGCATATTGCATATGAATTAGTACATGAGGTACATTGATATTCTTTGAATATTGTCTTTGGAATGAGATGTCAAAGAGGGAGAGCTTTTTTTCATATCTCAAAAAAAAATTTGCAATTATCAAAGAGGGAGAACTTGGTCTAATATCATAAAGGGAGAGTTTTCTATCTGAAAAAAGATGTTGAAGAAAGAGTTTGCTATTAGAAGCAGATGTTGAAGAAAGAGTTCATAGAAAGAGGGAGAAACTAAAGGTAGAGGGAGTTCTCACTCAAAGAGGGAGCTCTCATGGATGAGAATTAGCATCAAACAAAGGATGTGTTCCTTACGTTATTCTTGCTCTAAAATTTCACTGTATTATGACATGTTGTGTTGTCATCAATGCGAAAGAGGGAGATTGTTGAAAATAATTGATGGATTATATATTTTCTTTGATGTTACACAAAATGTCATATCATTTCTAGTCAGTTTATGTCAAGCTCACTCGGGTGATGAAAACAGTTTCCTCTGTCTACTGAGCATTCTAGATTTTCCAAGTTTAGAAGATAGTATCTACTGAGTTCACTCAGGTGACAAAGAAAAATTTCATAGAAGATTGAGTGTTAATTGAGCTTACTTAGTTGATGAAGGAAATGTTGGATGGAACCATTATTAACCAAGCTCACTCAGTTACCAAAGGAACTTTGTGGAAACATAGTGTTAACTAAGTTCACTTGGTTAACATAGGAAAATTGTCTCTTAGTGTCTACCGAGTAGGGTTGGCTAACGAAGGATTTTCAAGTTTTGGCATATTGAGTTAATAATTTTGTTTGTTGGTTCAAGATGACTGAGGAGATGAATATTAAGTATTCTAAGTTGTACTCAAGATGACTTGACAATGTATAAGATATAAATATAAGGTCAAACTAAGGATTGAATGTATGAAAGTAATGATATGTTTGAAGATGCTTAGTGGAAGAAAATTAGAAGGATTAAAAAAATATCCTTGTTGAGCTACAAAGATACATTTGATCAAAAAGAATCAAGTATAGAGGCTAGAATTGAGATCTATAATTAGTAATATAGTTGCATGAAAAATTAGGTCATCTCATTGTTAATCTCTAATCATTTTAGTAGTGATCTAAATCTCCTAATAGAGTTGGCTTAACAACTATTTGTAAATCCTCTAACAAGGTGGCATTTGTTTATTAAAGTTTCTAAAGACTTCTAACAAGGCCATTCCTAATAGGGTGATTAAATCCTCTAATAGGGTCACACATAAAAGTGTGTTCTATAACATTTAATAGGGTTGCCTCCTAATAGGGCTCACTTCATAAGAGTGAAAATTAGTAACTAGTTGCAATTGGTGGGTTTTCCCAAATTGGCTTTCCACGTTAAATCTTGGTGTCACTTGTGTTCATGTTGTTTCTTTCATGTGTATGCAAATAAGTTAAGTAAGGATAATCACTGATAATGTCTTAAGATTTTTATTTTCTAAGTTACTATTGTTATTTTAGTATTTTCCAAGTTACATCATTTTCTAGTGTAAACAGACTGCCTGTGTATTTACCAAGCATTTGTATTTTCAGTCAATTTTATGTTTTGTATTCACATCTAAGGTATCTGGGATTTATTTTTGTTGTAACTGATTCACCCCTCCCCTCTCATTTACTCCTCTTATATTTCCAACATCAACATAGTCATAAATTTCATTTAATTTCTTAATGAGTTCATTCCTTGTTGCAATAAATTCCCTTAGCTTCCCCTACAACTCATTAATCATCATGTTTTCATTTCAATTTTCTTCACATAGCTATAACTCTTAATGAGTATGGATCTTTTCCACAATTTTTTAAGTTTATCATGAAGAGGACCAGAGCTCTTAAACCAGTTGTTAGAGTTGTTAGGTAATAAGAGTGGGGGGTGAGTAAATTCAAATAGGTAATTTATAGATCCAAAAATTGATTCATACAACTAAAATATAAATTACCAAACCATTCAAATTATAACTAATGCAAACTATTGAAAGAGAACATTATCAAGCATCCAAAAAATCATCAAACTTGATAAATATGTATATGATCATGGTGTGCCAAAAGGTGGTGATATGAAAAAGTTGTACTTTAAAAACATCTAAAATTGTTTCAATTTTTATTCTTACTATTTTTTCCATCCATCCTAATACCAAAGAAAAAAGTAATACCATAACTTTTTGGGTATCCAATCCCATATTGGGTATCTAATATAATCAGGTACCCAATATGGGTTCTCAAAACTTGCAACAACAAAATAAAAAATAAAAACTTGAGTGTTGTTTTTTATTGTTGGTTCATTGTTTAAGTTGTTGTTTGGCCCCTACATTCTATATATGATCTAGGATTAGGGTAGAAACTTTTCTCACCTAAATCCATCAAAGGTAACTGATTTTTTTTTGTATTTTTGGATTGTTTTCATTTAATTCTATTTAAAATTAGGATTTTTTAGAGAAATAATTGGTTTTTTAAAATTTTAATTATAAAATATCAATACAATTACTAATTTATGGATTTTGTGCATTTTAATAGACATGGATTACTTGAATGGTGGTGATAACACTGAGCCATGAAACAATGTTCCTTGGAACCCTTTGCCAAACATTCCACAACCCCATCAAAATCCTCAACCTCTACCAAACAATCCACTAATCCCTTAATAACCTCCTCTAATTAAAGATTTGATATAAGAAAACCTTACCAAACTAATGGATTTTCAAGCCATATATAACAATATACCTACATTGGGTCCCATGTTATCCATGTTAAACACCATAGTGGATAATATTTAGACACTTACATATCAAAAAATATTTCTCTTCACTAGAATGAGAAAATTCATGACATATTTGATGATGAGATGGACAATTATGAAGCTAGGACCCTAAACATAACCAAATATGATATAGTTAACCTTTTTGTAAACTACAAAAATGGTAAAATGGTAGAACACACAAATCCCAAATTATCAATTAAATGGTGCACAAATGAGGCAATGCAAGAAAACTTTTAAGATCATTGGTTGATAGTTTTTGACAAACCACCACACAATAATTTTGAGGTCCCATTCTATTTTATTAAAAAAATTGGATGTTGAATTTTTTTTGTTGGCCCCATGGTGAACTATAGGAGCACGAGGCCCAACATGAGAATAGGAGGATGATGTAGGAGCATCCTAGGTTTCCTTACTTTCTTTCTCATCTTTGTGCATTATGTTAGTTTTTTTAGAGTTCCTATAGTATTGGCTAACTTCCCTATGTAGTTCAAGTTCCTACAATATTGGTTGAGTTCATTCTTTGGTTAAGTCCTACTATTGTCAAGTTCCTTCATGTGTTGAGTGAGCTCGCTAATTTTTTGATGCTCAGTTCCTTCTTTGGCCAAGTCTATCTATGATTGGTTCATAGTATGATATGACTCATTCATTTAATTTTAATCAAAAATTTATTTTAAGGATAATGAATTGGGATATTTAGAGACTCTTTTGAGGTCAACCTTCTCTTAGGTAAAGATCTTGAATTTTTTGTAAGTCATTTTGGAAAGTCTAAGTAAAGGTGTCTAGGTTTGAGTTATGTAATACTTAGAGAGTTTTGGAAAGAGATGTGAAGGATCATAGAGAAAAAATTCTATAGTTTGAATTTGTAGAGATCATGGATCTTGAATTTTTAATCATCTTGTAGTGGTCGTAACCCAGATGGACTTATAGTTGGGAATGTTTCTTGATAATTTGATGAATCAATAAAGATATTCATGTTTCTTCTCTCCTTGGTGTTGTTATTTTTAATTTTCTTCCATTGTTTTAACTCTATGTAGTGTTTGGACTCTTAGGTGTGACTTTTTCCCTAATTCTCTACCCATCCCTATGTCATAGGAGGAGCTCCCCAAGATAGACCCTTTTTTCTGGTGGAAGAAAGCTAGCACTCTTGTCCCCACTAGCGATGTCTCCCCCTCTTCCAGTGAAATTTCCTAATATAATTATAGAGGCTAGCTCTCATTATATTATAACCATCCATAGATTTATTAGTCTATTGATCTCCTAGACTAGGTTAGTGTTGCCTCCTCGTGTTGATGATGTTTGCATGAGTTCATCATTAGTGATTACAACACATGTTTGTATGCCCCATACTTGTATAATGTACAAGAATACTTTTTTGGATCCCATTGGTGATAATTATGATTATCATCTTCTATTTGGGGAGGAGGATGCAACACATGCTCCTAAAAAGACTATGCACCTTGAGTGGACAGAGGAGGAGGGGCATTTAGAGTCATGAGCTCCTTCCGTGTCGATAAGTGTATACATTTTTTTTTGTTACAACATAGTTAATTTAATGTTAATCACTATAGTATAATCATTTTAACCCATATTGGCTTATACATGTATGTGATATGCATTCATGTTTAGTCAATGACTAAGGAGGAGAACATATAGGTCAATGATGTCACACTCTTGGCTATTTCACTTGGCCTTGAGACATCTATAGTACATTATGTTTTGTTCTCATTTCTTTTCTATTTGATATTGGAACATTCATGGTTTATAATCTTTCTTTTCTCTTGCAAATATCACCCGTCAATGGGGAATAGAATGTAGGGGTAAGCCACAACACATTGACAAGGGAATGGTAATTAGATGTCTTTAAAGTGATTAAATATCAATGGATACTTATATCTTGTGTGCCAATGAAATTTAATTGCATTCTCTATTACAAAAGGCATGGCCACTAGTGATGTGTCTAGGAATATTCAGCATCACAAACCCTCTAGAATTTGCATTCATAGTGAGAGTTCAATTATATGTATATATGTGTATATCTCATTTATTTTTTATTTTCTTTATTTCATAATAATTTTCAAAAATTATTTCCATGATATTAGCAACTAGGATTTTTTATCTTGTAGAAAACAACTAGGCTAGATGTTAGAGCTATGTATCTTCCTTGATGCAACTAATGCTTCTAGAGGAGGGATCAATAAAGGTAAATTTTAGTTGCAATTATTGAATATATGTTATAAATTTACTATGCTATTAATTATAATGTTATAGTTTAAAATGTAAATCCATCTCATACCCATACTTGAACATATAAAACCACATATTTTGGGTTGTTTCTTCCTTCCCTCTTTTCGAAAGTGGTATATGCAAAGAATTTTGGGGTTTTTAGAGAAAGAAAACTAGTGATTTCAGCACAGAGATTATGAGGGGAAAGAGGAAAAAGGTGGAGCTACCTAGCTGTGTGGAGTGGAAGAATAAGCCAGAGGTGTGGGACATTCTAAGGTGTGGCAATTTCATTAGTTACATGGAAAAGCTTAGAGGAAATAACCCTGTAATTACACACCAATTCATCGAATCATGGAAGGACAGCTCTGTGATGGTCGAGAACCAGCATATGGATGTTATTGAAGAGGTCATTGTGGAGGCTACGGGGTTGGATATGGATGGGATAAACTTTTATAGGGAAAGTAAGCTCTTGGATAAGGCTATTGATGACTTTGTATAGACAGAATAAGAGAGAAATTGTCTGGTTAAAATAGGTAACTCATATTATAACCCAGCCTCTATTTCTCATCCTTGGCATTTTGTGCTCTTTGTGATTATGGAATACTTGACTCTGGATGGGAGATTCACAAAATTGTATGGTTATCACTTTATGTTGTCAAATCATTTCTGACATGATGTTAGGATCAATTTTCCTTTTTATCTTCTACAGTCTCTTAGTAATTCTACCCAGGCCATCCAAATGACCCAAATGGAGAGCATGTTTTCCATATGGGTCTCATGGTTTTGATTATGAATTTGTTAAAATCCAATTTTTTTTTGAAACCTAGGACTTTGAAAGAGGTTGATTAGTATACAAAAGGGAGTATTCAAGAAAAGGGCTATGATTCTAAGACTCAAGATGAAGCTAAAGGGGGTCTGGTAAGATCAAAAAAGGGCTTGAGTGGAAGCTCAATAAAGAAGAAAAAGACTGTTGAGGATGATGATTATGAATGAGATCGAGAAAGTGACTTTGTGGAGGAAATTATCAAAGACCATTATAATAAGAGGAGTGGAGGAAAAGGAAAGGGTAAAGGCTGTCAAGATGAGTGGGTCTCTCATCCTTCTGATGATGAGCCTTTGGATCAATAGTTGGAGAGGAAAAGAAAATCCTTAAGGCGACAAGAGGATAGGTATAATACAAAGAAGAATGGGGAATCAAAAAATGAGGATGACAGAGAATAGGGGCACATGTTAGATTTGGGTGATAAAGCTGAAGGTGGGTGAGGGTCCTCTAAGGGTTTATTCAGAAACCTAGGTTCTATTCTAAAGGAGATTGGTATTCTCAAGCTTCAAATGTAGTTGTTGAGTAAGGAAATGGAACAACTGAGAAAAACTTCTAGAGGGGAGTGAACATTAGGCTAAGATATTGACAAGCTCTCAGAGGTTATAGGTAATGTTGAAGAAGTGAAAAATCTCATGCATAAGATTCCATTGATTAAAGAAAAACAAAGGGTCATGGATAAGGATATTAGCAACATTCAAGGGAAGGTGTCTAAACTAGAAACTAGGCTAGGTAATATGGATAAACTAGTCAAACAAATAGTGGACAATGTGAGTATTCTTTTGAAGAGAAATGAACCTAATAAGGGCCAGGATTCCCCTCTAGGGGCTGATACTTAGGGACCAAGTAAATGTACCTATGCTCACTCTAAGAAGAATAAGGAAATTAGTAAGAAGGACAAGGTGAAGGCTACTGCTGAAAACATGCAAACTCTAGTTGATCAAGTTGTTGACCTAATAAAAACTTCTTAGCTGGTTAGTTGTTGTTCCTTTACTGTACTTTTGTTATTTTTTCTAGATCTATCTTATGTGACCTCTTGAATATTTTTTTTGGAGGTCTGTCTCATGTTGTTTTTGGATACTTTTCTCTATTGTTCTTTTCTCATGCTTATCTCTAGACTTATGTTGATGTAAAGATTTTGGGTCCTTTAAAACCTATTTTTACTTAATCAAAACATATACAAGCCATAACTAGAGAGGTTCAACCATTGCTAAGGACATGTGAGAGGACTCTCAACCAAAAAAGGTGCTTGACAAGAGAGGTAAAAGATTAAATTTTGAAACTATAAATCTTTATTTAAAAAAATATCATTATACATTTGAGTAATTTAATGTTAGATATGTAGAATCAGATAGGATTAGTAGACTAACCTTGTGATTTCCTTTTTTTTTAATGTAGGAGGCATCTAATCCACATAGTGTAGCAAAGAGGCTACATTTTGATGATACAACAATAGAATAGGATAGTATAGTTGTCATAGGATGTTTCATGAGACATTTAGAGATGGCATATGTCACATTGCATATGGAAACTTTGATATTATACATATTTTTATTGCATGATCAGCCACATTTCACATATGGATCTATGTATTTTCATATATATCTATGTAATTTATCCATGGATACATGTATTTTGATAATAAAAGAATTGTCATTTATGTGCACGGGGATATAAATTTTAATTTATTATAGTATTGTTCAATTTGTTGTGCATCATGTGTATTCTTCATGTTTACAAAATATCATTCATTTTGATCATGTTTTTTATATTTGATTCAAATGTACTAATTTTTAACACTTTATGAACCTTTATTACAAAATTTTAATGCAATGTTTAATTTGAAATGATGTCTATAGTCCCTTAAGATGTTTACAATTTAAGAAATCCACAACCAATTTGGTCTTAGGATCCCATCTTTGGTTTTAGGGGATAGTTTAGTATGGGGTGGTTGAAATTTTTTGAGAATCTCCATGGTTAGAATAGGGGTTTCAATAGGATTGAATTTACCATTTGAAGCTAATGGTGCTAACAATTTGTTGCCATGATCAACAGTTTGGCAGTTACAAAATAATGAAGCAATGAACTCAAGTACACTACAAGTTTTTGCATCAGGAGAGATCACTATAGAATATCCAAATGGAATATGATCTCTCTAAATTGAAAGAGGTTATTGTATACTATGGCATCATCATCTTATAGCATTTGACCTGTCACCAATTTCTCGTAGGAGCTTTGAGTTACAACCCTCAGAAGATCAATCTCCAAACACACTTGGAGCATCTTAGAGATGCTATGATACGAGGTGATCATGAAATTTTGAGGCTCTCCATGGTTAGAATAAGAGTTTCATTGTGGCTCATCTATCCATCAAGAGCTAATTACACTAATAATTCAATGCGACGATCAATGGTTTGAAAGTTATGTAGTGATGCACCAATGAACTAAGGTATACTACAAGTCTTGGCACTGGGTGAGAGCATTGTGCCAAATCCAAATGTAAAGTTATCTCTTTGAACTAAGAGAGGTTATTATAGATCTCTACATAATTAATTTGTATCATTTAACCTTTCATCAATATCTCACACTAACTTTAAGTTACAACGCTCGAAAGATCAATCTCCAAATTCACTTGAGCATCTTAGGGACACTTCAGTATGGTGTGGCCATGTACATTTGAGGCTCTCCATGGTTAGAGCGAGGGTGTCACTAGGGTTCACCATACCATTTGGAGCTAATGGTGCTAAAAATTTGATACCAAAATCAATAGTTTGAAAGTTACAGAGTGATGCACCATTGGAATAAGTACACTACAAGTTTTGGCATTGGGCAAGATCACTATGCTAAAACCATACGAAATGTGTTCTCTTCAAACTAAGAGGGGTTATTGTAGACATTGGCATCACCATTCTATAGCATTCAAATTTCATCAAAACCCACACAAGCTCTATGTTATGATCCTCAAAAGATCAATCTCAAAATGCACTTGAAGCATCTTAGGGACACCTCAATTAAAAATTTTGACAATAATTATAATTTGTTTTAGTATTACGTCAATCACACTTTCAACTTTTTAGAAATTACCAATATTAATCAAATTAAGTAAAAACATCATTTTGGATTATATTAAATCAACAAGTTCATATTTACAATATCTCAAGTGTTTCATCATCATTACATCAATACAAAACTACCATCAATCGCAGTGTTAAAAACATAGTAGAAATTTCTTCATTCCTCTCCTTATTGGGTTTCTATCTTCATACACTTCTACTCTTCATGTACCTACATTCCAATATCATATAAAATATAATATTATGTGCAAATAATAATGAGTAGATTGATAACTAAGATTTTATCATAAGTTAGTTGAATTTAAATAAGATACTAATTGGTTCACCACATCACTATGAAGTTATGAACAAAAGAACATATGAAGTAAATATACCTAGTTTAGTGTTCCTATAGGGTCCTCTCTCTTCTTTAGGTTCTCCAATAGGGCTTTGTGATTGACATACTAATACTAAAAAAATTTTTTTTTTTTTTTTTCATTGATGCTTCAACAACTTCACATTTCTTGCTATAATAAGGTGTAAATATATGAGAATTATCTTGTGCTTTTGATAGTCTTTGAATGTGGCAATTATATTTCTTCTAAGCATGCATGTCTATAGCCATGTTCTAGCAACAAAAAATAAACTAGTAGGATATGTGAATCCATCATCATCTATAATTGATTGTGAAAGCTTTTTTTTACCTCTTACACAACATTCTAACCAATAATTTGATTTCTCATCATTCCTCTATGGTGCAACCAATGCAAAGACCTATCATAGTTGACAAAGATCTGATACATGGTTATGCTAAAATTAACTTTCCATGTCATCATTTATGATAGATGACATGAGAGAAAATGGATTAAGATAATGTGGAGCCCATGTATCCACCCACTCACTCGACTCATAGAGATCCCAATCACACTAAAAACAACTAGGATACAAGAAAGCTAGTTATTGTGTCCAAATGGTCCATGTACTAGAATTAAAGCTCTAGAATGAATGAATTTTTGAAGAATCTCTAGCAATATCTCAATCCAATCTATCACCTATGAACCCCTCCTTAGCTAACCCAAAGAACCTGCATACTAATTAATCAAGAGTCCCCCCTCTGATAATGTTGAACTACACCAATAAACATTGATACAAGCATCAAGAAGCTCTTCTCCTAAAATCTTCAATTGCTCCTTAAGTAGATCTCAATTAACACATGTCCCTACTCCATCATGTTCCCCTTTCCCATTGCTGAACACAAAAAAATCTCCAAATATTAGGCACCTCACACTCTATGTGCATCCTACACAACTAGTAAAATATGCTAGCATTCTTGAATTCACATGTGTAATTATCTAACAAAATGATATATATATATATATATATATATATCATTCTATTGCAAAAATTAAAATAATTCTTGAAACAATGTTGCAAAAACTCATGAGAATTAGATCTATCATTACGCATGTAAAAATGGTACTCTCTAATAATATTCTAATTATCTTCCACACTATCAAGGGTATGTCTATGTGTTATGTGGACAAAAATAGAAATTTGAATGTAGTTTTAATACTGAGATTATGTCTCATTTTGGGGCTGAAATGTGTAGTTCTCTACAAAGTCAACAACTAATATTATGGTGCCAATGGAAAAAACATCCTTACACATTCTAAATTGTTGATCCAACCATTGAAACCTATGACTATGCCTTTCATACTTGTAGAAAATATTTTGTTAAAATATGAAATAAAATCATCCACACTGATTTATTTTGGAACCAACTCACATCTAGAGCCCCCACCTAGACTATTCAATGTGTATTTCACCATTTAATATACCCTTTTTTTTACTATTGCCTTCCCAAGATCTTGTTTTCACCCCTCATGGAAACATGCTATACAATTGGATAAGCCAACACACTGTAAACACTCCTCATTTAAGTAATCATTGTTATAAAAGAAACAGCCATCAACTCTATGACATAAAAATTGATCTAGCAACTCTCTTGATGATTTTGGAAGCCCACTAGCACCACAATTCTCCAACATTTCATTAGTATGAAAAGTAGATCAAATGAAGTGTAATAGTTCATGGTGCATAGAAAACTCCACATGATATTTGCAATAGCATTTATTTTGAAACTTAAGTGGCACACAATAAAATGGATCAAAGATTCAAAATCCCTTTGTAAAATATGCAATCTTTGATGACTCTCCCTATATTGTTTGAATAACATACTTTGGCTTATCTTGAAATAATGTTTAGGATGTGGCATGCAGTCTCTAATTCTAATTCTCAACTTCAACATATCTTTAGAATTTGGTGAGACTCTTGAGCTAGAGTGCCAAAATTATATAATTCACTGCTTCACATCATTAGTTAGCTTCTTATCAAAATGTGGAAGTCTCCCACCAAAAGTTTATGTATCATTTTGAAGAGCATCATTAGTTCTCTCTCTTCTAGCAAGTACTCTTCTCAAAGTAGTACAATTTATGTTTAAGTAAATACAAGTTTGTCTCATATATCTACCCTTTCCCAAATGATGACTTACCATAGAGGTTGTAATAACCCATCGAATAGCTCTTATATCCTTCTCCTTGTTATTTTTCCCAATGTTATTTGGAGCACTAAAAATATTCTTCAATATGGAAAGCATAGGTCTCATCTTTCAAAACCACTTTTGAAACCCATGAAAAAACAAAAAACAATGTGATTCTTGGGTCTTGTATGACAGAGAATATTTTTGTAAAAGTTCACCAATAAAACATATTGGGTACTTGATCCCATATCAGATACACAAAATAATTAGGTACCCAATCTGAGATCATACCCAAAAGGTGCACCCAAATAATGATGGGAAATGAAGTGGGAACATTTTTTTTAAATAGGAGCCACTTTTTATGGGACTATAATGTAACTATATATATATATATATATATATCATGTTAAATATATTAGTATCTAGTATTTAGTATTAGTATATTTAATATAGTTTAATATATATTATAATTGTATATTACTTATATATTAGTAATTAGTATATAATAGTATAAGAATATGTTATATATATATATATATATAATTGGAAAATACAATTGTAATACTTGTTTTGTCATTGATGTCAAATCTATTGATAAGACATATTGCTACCTAATCTAAATGTCATATCTATTAAATTGACGAAGAGAATTTGAGAAATTGCTCATAGCAATAGCACCTAGAGGAAAGGTTGAGTTATGTAAAGGAAGCTAAAATGGACATTTAATTAGTTAGACTTTGATAAAACAAATGATTTTTTTATATCAAGAAGGTCAAGCTAAGTTGGGTAATACTGTAAGAGATTAAAGAATGTTGAGTGATGCTAGTGTCAACCAAGCCATAGTAGGTGTCAAGAAAATATAGTATTGACCAAGCATCAATATCAACAAAGTATGATAGTTGATGCCAAGAAAGAATTTTTACAATGAACAAGTGTGATTAAGTGATGATTGGGTGTCAGAATTTAGTGATTATTGAGTAACAATGTAGAGAATGAATTTGAGGAAATCTTGAATTCTAGCCAAAATATTTGATTTCTTGGGAGATTTAAACCATGTTGAAGAAAAGATTGATTATTTGGATTGTTAAATTCAAGGTGAGAATTAGGTAAATACCTAATAGACAAATTCCAAAAAATTTTCTAGAGGATGATCAAGAAGGTGGACATATACAATGAATCATGTTGAACCTGATCGTAAACCCTAAGATCTACAGTGAACATGGAAAATGACAAAGAAAGAATTACCTATTTAAAGAGGTATAGAGATCAACTTTTAATGTATGAGAAAGGCATGTATAGAGAAATGTGGATCAAATATGCCCAAGTGTATGAGAGTGAATATGAAGCTAAAGGAGATTGCTTGTGTATATGTTGTTGATATTGATAAGTGAGTCTAAGCAAATGGCTTGAGTTTTGTTCAAAAGAGAAGATTGAATTCGTGAAAGGTTTCCAAGTGAATCAAGAAAATAAATGGCAATGGGAAGCTTATCAGTGAATCAACACATGAGCCAAACAATGATCTAAACTTACAAAGTGAGTTGTAATCATTTGAAAGATTTAATAGTCTATGTAAATGCTTTAACAAGGTGACATTCTAAATGGAATGATCAAAGTCCTTTGACAAGGCCATTCTTAACAGGATGATTACATCCTCTAATTAGGTCACATTTAATAGTGTGTATTGTAAACCTTTAACAAGGTTGGCTCCTAACAAAGCTCACTTTGAAAGATTGAAAAAGTGGTGACATGTTTCTGGTGGTTTTTCTTAAATTGGGTTTCCATGTAAAATTCTAGTGTCAAACTTGTGTTGAACTCTTTATATGTTTTACATTTGAAAAAAATTATACTTAGGAAAGTATGTTATGTTTGGGACAATAATTTTGTTTATCAATGCAATAGAGACCAAGCAATAGCAAGATAAGAAGAAACATGAGTGTTTTATGTTTAATTATTCAAATGGTACTTTTGGACCTTGAGTAACTTATTCACACCCCCTCCCCTCTCGATTATTCTAAACATTTCAAAAAACATGTTAGTATTTATTATATAGTATAACCTATGAAAATATAGTATAGATATATATTTTATATAATATATTATCTATTTTAAGTAAATATCATATATATATATATATATATATATATATATATATATATATATATATATATATATATATATATTAGTATTTATATATTTCTTATAATTGATCTTATGGGTCGAAGGGGTTCATAGATTAACCTATGATCCCTTTTGACCCATTTCATGACAACATATGTCCCTATGGTTCCTAAGACCCCTAAGGACATATTAGAATTGATCGTATGGGTCAAAAAGGGTCATGGGATAACCTAAGATCCCTTTCATTATATCTCATGATAACATATGTCTCTAGGAGTCCTAAGACTATTAGTGACATTTTATAATTGATTGTATGGGTCGAAGCGGGTCATAGGTTAACCTGTGACCCTTTTCAACAAGTTTCATGATAACATATGTTCTTAGGGGGCCAAAGACCCCTAGTGACATTCTAATTAATTTTATGTGTGAAAGGGGGATATAGGTTGACATATGACCCCTTTTAACCCATTTCATGACAACATATGTCCCTATGGGTCATAGGACCCCTCGAGATATATTATAATTGATCATATGCATTGAAGGGTTATCCTAGGACCCCTAAGGACATATTATAATTGATCATATGGGTCTAAGGGGGTCTAAGGTTGACCTATATCCACTTTCAACACATTTCAAGAAAACATATGTCCCTAGAGGTTGAAGGAGATCATAGATTATACATGACCCCTTTTGACCCATTTCCTGACAACATATACCCCTAGGGGTCCTAAGACTCCTAGGGACATATTATAATTAATCATATGGGTCCATAGGGGTCATAGGATAACCTATGATCCCTTTTGACGCATTTGATGATAACATATGTTCCTAGGGGTCCTCAAACCCCTAGGGACATATTATAGTTGATATGGGTTACCTATGACCCCTTTAGACCCATTTTATGATAACATATGTCCTTATGTGTTCTAGGACACCTAAGAACATATTATAATTGATTGTATCATACGTATGGGGTAATAGGTTATCATATGACTCACTTCAACACAATTTATGATAGCATGTGTCCTGATGGGTCCTAGCTAAGGACATTTGTTATCATGAAATGTGTGGAAGTGGGTCATAGGTTAATCTATGACCCAATTCAACCCATTTCATTACAACATATGTCTCTAGGGGTCCTTGCACCCTTAGGAACATATTATAATTTATCATATGGGTCGAAAGGGGTTATAGGTTAACCTATGACAACTTTTGACACATTTCATGACAACATATGTACCTAGGGATGCTAGGACCCCTAGGGACATATTAGTATTGATTATATGGGATGAAGGCCATCATAGGTTAACCTATGACCCATTTTAACCCATTTCATGATAACATGTGTGCCTAGGGGTTGTAAAACCTCTAGGGGTATATTAATAATTGATTGTATGGGGCAAAGGGGGTCATAGGTCAACTTATGACCCTTTTTCACCCATTTGATGAACATATGTCCCTAGGGGACATATTATATTTGATCGTATGGGTCGAAAGTGAGTCATAGGTTAGCCTATGACCTCTTTTGAAAAATAATAAATTATATTTAAATTATAGAATTCTAACTACTATGTTAATATTATATATTATAGTAGATATATTTATAAATCTATATTTATATATATAATTATATAAATAAGGCTAATAATATTATAGATAATATAGAATAATATATAATAATATATAGTAAGTGATGATCCTAATATACTATGTAATTATATTTAATACTTTATATAATATTATAGTAATAATATTTTCTATATAATAAATAATAATAAAATAAGATAAAAATTATTCGTTTATTATATATCTGAAATGTAAAACATATATTTAAATGTAAAACAATAGGGTCCCCAAAAAGTAAAACATATTTCAAATATGAAAATTGAAAATTTGCATCCAATTTTTGGGTACTTGAAATTAGATCAGATACCTGATCCTAGTTTGGGTACCCTATTAGGGTTGGTATTTACCAAGCCTATTTGATCAATTCAAAAAACATGTTTGAGTAATTTTGATATTGCTATCAAGATTTAACTGTGTGATTTAGAGTCAAAATCATTGACCATTGACTTATTGACCTATTGAGTCAAACTGTGTGATTTATATGTTTGAGTAATGTTTATTTGACATGCAAACTTTCACCATCTGATGACTCTTTTCTCATCCAAATTCAATGAAACAAAAAGGGTTTCTTGAGAACACTCTAAAGATTCCATCAATATAATTGTTGTCAAATTATGAGTTTGATAAGTATTCATTAGTTAATCTCTAACAAAGATGTCTCTGAAGTGTTGATTGACATATTGATTTAAAAACAACTATAATTTTCAAACGAATTAACATTTTTGAAATCTAAAATTTGTGTCACATTGTATGCTTTTCCTACTATAAGGAAAAAAAATTGTAAAGTTTTCAATTAGTTAAGGTGGTGAAGCACAGGAGTTTTTTTAATCTATAAATTTTATAGTAGAAAATTCATAATTAATTTTTTATTTTTAGCAAAAATACCCAAAAATATGTGTCACATTTGGGAATGAGTTTACTTCTTATATCTATAATTATATTAAAAATATTATCATTTTATTTTGACTAACGTGGTCAGACATACACCTACTTTTTGTTTTTCTCCTAAATTTTTTATAGTACTGCATTAAAATTCAAAATTTTGACCAAACAAATGATTCTTTTTAGATCAGGCCTAGTATTTTACAAACTAAATTCAGTTTCCTACATATTCTTTTCTCACAATTTTTTGATATAAATTTCATAACTACTTTAACATAATGTGTCAAGTTGACATAACCCTTATTTTCTTGATTTTCCACTACCACTTAAGGCCATAGTTGGTTGACCATGATCCTACACATACCTTGACACAAACATTTTTTCTTGTGAACCCTCAGTTAGAGGATAAAAACCTCAGTGGGAATGACACCTAAAAGCTCACTATTTTAGTACACAAGGTTCCCTATTTAGTGGTACAATAGCTCTTTATGAGGGTTCACACTATTAAGGGATTTACAAAAATAAACCATTAATGTGTACCTGATTTAGTGATTCACTTATTGCAACTATAAAGGAACAACAAGATAATTGATGGATGTGGCACTATTTTCCTATTAGATCCAAACTTCTCTCTACACTCTATGCCTTCTTAAGTTCTTAATTCTCCTTCTCTACTCAATATCTCCATCACAACTTACTACCCTAAATTTTCACCCACTTTTTCATCACTTACATCCTTAAGATCAATCCCTTTCAAACAATTACTTTTTTTTGCTCAATCCTTCTCATTCATTCAAATATGTTAAGAAATTCACATATCTCAATATTCAAATTCATTTTGTTTGACTACATTGGCCTATAACAAGGTTTTCTCATCATATTTCCAAGGTAGTCAAACATATTTTGACTCCTCTTATGAATTGCCTCAATACTTCCTTATACTTCTTCAAACTGTCGCAAAAATTCTAACTCATCATATCATAACTTCCAATATTCATCATATGCCACCAAATGTGGTCACACTTACTATATTTCTTGTCAATTTGGAAGCTTCTAACTATCTTTAAGAAATTAAGTGTTCTTATCTATCTTAATAATTAGGACAATCCAATCTCTTTTACCAATCAACCAATTGAATTGTGGTTGTAACAATGTTGAGAAATAACCATGTTGATGTTGTACTAGTGATCGCATTACACAATTCCATGTTGACAAGGGTTACCACTAAATTGTTTTACTCACTATCTACTGATCATCTAGAATTAGTCAATTTCATGCATTTCCTATCATGAAACCTTATTACTAATTGTGTCCTGACTTCATCGGTCATATTACTTGATTTTTTTGACTTAGTAGTCATCAATGAAAACCAAGCAAGTAATTTCTTCTAACTGCCACCAATGTCTCCATCATAATGCTACCAACTCTAAATTGAGAGGCAATTGATTAGGAAATTATTCATATGCATGAAATATAAATATGATGAAGATATAAATCATGACATTTAACATTATATGCACATCCATAAAAAAGAAAGCATACAATGATATGTAAGGGTTATGCTATTCAACTGATAACATAAAAGATAACATGGTAACAAATAAACGAGTCTAGAAATCACATTAAAGAACAAAAATCACAATTACACATTTATTACCAACTCATTCAAAACTAAAATATACCTAGTATGTTTCTATAATGTCATAATTATCCTCCATGATCATCTAAAGTTGTTCCCACATAAAAAATAAATATAAGTATTATATTGTATGATTCTATTAAAGGCATTTATGACTAAGTATATCATAGTACCAGTTTTGTATGATACCTTGCATGCAAAAATTAGAGTGATTTCAAACA
The DNA here is from genome assembly GCA_028749045.1 of Cupressus sempervirens. Lineage (NCBI taxonomy): Eukaryota > Viridiplantae > Streptophyta > Pinopsida > Cupressales > Cupressaceae > Cupressus > Cupressus sempervirens. The sequence goes on along the minus strand of CM053783.1, from coordinate 279,954,080 downwards.
CAAATATGCCTAGAACTATCTTACATGGTTTTGTAAGAAACTTTAGAATAAATTAATTCTCCAACAATAGTTTAATTATTCGATAGGTATTATACTAGAGACTCTCGCTAGTTTTGGTGATGTCTCATACCAAAAAAAAGATTAGGTAGAAGCTTAAATTAACAAGGGAAAAAATATCTAATAGAAGAATTGTTGTTTGGCTTTGAGGTTGTGGATGTGGGGAAACAAAGTCCACCACCTTGAATCCAAAATTCTCCCTCCAAAGTAAGTAGTTCTGATCTTACTATCCAAGTTTATTCCCATTGTTGCACTGTGAATGAAAAAAAGTGTGGAAGCCCTATTTTGTTTCACCATTTTGGGATTCTTAAGCATGTTGGAAGATTAGATTCTCCACAAACTACACTCAATTGAAATATATTCATTATATTTTAATGGATTCTCATAACAATTGTTTCCACCTGCCAATTTCATTCAGTCAAAGTCGCTAAGGATTTTGCATCAAATCATTTTCCCTTAATGATCATGTGGGTTTTCTCATTTACATTTTACAATTGGCAATTGTCAACAATTTACATATTTAAAAAATTTCCACTTTAGAAAAAATCTTGGGTGAACTACCTATTTAACAAAAAATTTCCCATAAAATAAATGAATTCTAACCTAACCTAAAATTTTCCTCAATAGTGGGAGATTTATAAAAATTACACATCATCTTCATTAGACCTCCAAATTTTTAAATCTAAAAATAGAGCACTATAATTGTAGTTTCATATAGTTGTAATAAAAAAATTATAATTTTTTTAATTCCTATTTGTGATTAAGTATTTACTTTTCAATTTCATGGATACCATACTTCCAATTGAAATATGCATTTATGGATACTATACTTTTGATGATTATATGAGGGTATTGTTGAAAATAATTGTTCAATTATATATTGTCCTTGATGTTACACAAAATGTCAAGTATTTACCAATCAATGTCTATTGAGCTCACTCAAGTAATGAAGATAGTTTCCAATGTCTTTTGAGAATTCCAAAGATAATCAAGTTCAAAGATAGTATCAGCTAAGCTCACTTAGGCACCAAAGGAAGTTTGCAGGAATACATTATTAGAAAAAGCTAATATTGAGAGGGGGAGTGTGAATCAGTATTTGACAAACTTTTTCCAACAAATGAATATTGTTAATTACTTTATAACTTGCATATGAAAGTAAACAAGAAGTGGTGAATAGTAAATATAACCATGCACATAGAGAATTCATAACACCATTATTTTTAAAGTAGGGAAAACTTGACCAAGGGAAAAAACCAATGGGGATGATACCCACTAGATGATTCATTAAACAATAGGATCTTGTTAGGAGTCTATGAAGTAAATATACTGTTGCAAGTCCTTGTTAGAGGACTAGGCCTTATTAGAAGCCTCAACCCTATTAGGAGCAACTTCAGCCCTCTTAGGAGTTGGTGGATCAAATACAATGTATGCAAGAAGAGCCCACTACCCTAGCATTCAATTATACAATTCAGTTCTTCACAACAATAGATATACATACAATACTTTCTATATGTTGTATTTTTCACTTTCTCTGATCATACATCAAATGCATTTTGCATATCATTTCATCAGTCATAAATCTTGCATGGATCATATATATGTCACATAGTTCATCATCTATTTCACACTTACCTTCACAAGATAATATCTTTACTTATACCTCGCACATTCATAATTCACTGCTTAGTTGGACTTCATGCTTTCACACAATTGGCATAATATAAAATAACTCATCATGACTTAGTGATTATTTTGTCACTAAAATAATTCCTAAAGTCATATAATCCAATTCTCTACTATGCTTTGTTCTTCTCTATTAAATATCCATACTAGTATTTCAATCATAACTTTTATCATATTATTTACACATACCTACACACTAGTATATGTCATCATGACACTATTATAGAAATTTCCTCAACTGCACATAAGATAACTCTCAATGAGTCATCTATACACATCATGTTTGCTCTCTGTACAGCTATAAACTATCTAAAACTTAGACAAATTTCTATCTCTAAATACATAAATGAAATGCTAAATAGATGTTTCTATAAATGACAACAATAAAAACATCTATCTGACTATATTTCCAACAATCTACCCCTTTAGAATTGATGGAAACATTTGGAAAAATTGACTAATTTCCAAAATGGTGTCATACATAATAAATAACAAATAAAAGTAACTATACAAAATTTCCTTCAAAACATAACAATGTTATTCATGTTTTAATAGATCATTACATTCCTTATCACTCCTTTACATTGATACATAAGTACATAAGTGTACTACCCCTTACATATACAATACATACAATTTTTCTTCTACATATTACTTCCCCTTTGACACCAATTGCAAAGGTGTCAAAAACTATATCCAAAACTATGTAGCCTGTTGATGATCAACTTGTTAACTTGGAGAAAAAATCTACATAAGCAAGTTTTAGCCTATCTACTTCCTTCTTCTAGTTTTCCTTTATTTAATTATAAATATTGACTAGTGCACATAGTGCATAGGATGCCACTTCAACTGCACTCAAGTTAGTATATGCAAACTTGTCATAGGAAGTCTTTGCTACAAGACATTCCTCTAACTACCTCTATAAAGTACTCAACTTAGTTGATAAAATTTCTCTAAGACTAGATTATCTCTTTGATGCCTTCTCCTCATCAGATTCCAAGCCTCTAATCATGTTGTGGATTTTCTCCACTTCTATTCTGCATTCTTCAATGCTTGTCCCTAGGAGTAGTAACTTTATAGTGAGAGATTCAAGTTCACTAATCTTACTTGTGATTTGACTCTCAAAGTTAGTTAGGTATTTGCACGATAGCACACACTATCCATACAATCTTTTCCCTTCATCAATGTATTTTCTTAGTTCCTTGATGCTTCCATCAAGTACCTTTAGGTCATTTCTCACATTAGTCCATATTGTATCAAATAGTGATGCATCATTCTTTGCATGTCCTTGTGTTGAAGCTACTTTTGGTAGAGTTGTGAAGTCTTCATCAAAGATCTTCACCAGCTCCTTGGCCTTTAACTATAAGTTTGGATTGACTATAATTTTAGTAACTACCTTCTATATTTTGTCCAAGACTTTAGTTAGTGCCTTCTTTAAAGACTTTATAGATTTTTTCTTTCCAAAAAAATTGCTCAGCATGCTCATTAAACCTTTCTGGTCATCATCATCATCATCATCATCATTTGATGGTACTAATAATTTTTTTGTTTCTACTACTATGATTTCTGTCACTATAGAAATAGGTGTAACTACTTTTAGTTCTTCCTTATTCTTTACTTCCTCATTTTTCTTCTTCTCTTCTTCCAATCTTTCTACTTCTTTCTAAACATATTCTTCATCTGTCTTCCTTTCCTCTTCTTTTTTCATCTTCTTGTCTTGTTCTGCTTACTTTTTCTTCTCCTCCTCTTTCTTTTTCTTATCCTCTTCTTCTAGCCTCTTCACCTTTTCTAACCTCTCTATTTCTTTCTTCTCTTCTTCATCTTCATTAGAGCTAGAGTAAGTTGTTATATTGTTGATATTGCCAATCATATTTTCTCCAAATCCTACAAAAGGATTATCCTTTGTATCTATAGTTATGTGCATACTTTCCACTTGCATGGATTCAATACCCATAACAATATGTAGTGGTGAGGGTGCCTTTTGTTTCTCTTCTACTTCTCCCTCATCATTAGATGGTGTGTGTGCTTCCAGATACACTAGGCTATCAAGCTTTGACTGCACACTTACCTTAGGCACTATAGTCATGAATTTGACAATTGCCTCTTATGTCTCCTTCCTAACATCCTCATAATTTCCTTCCATCAGAATAATTACACTTCTTTTTTTCCTCAACAAAGGCTTAATACCCTTCAAAATTATGTTCAAGTCATCTTTAAAGTCAACTTCATAGAGTTTATTAATCATAGTGATCCTAAAATTTAGATCTTCTTCTAATACTCTCTTATTTGGTTTCCATGTGTTCTTTCTAGCTACAATTTTTCCTTCCTACACATCTTACATCACTGGTCTATCTCTCGCTTCATCCTTAAAAAACTTGGATTCACTAATATGCATTGATTTCCTTCTCTTTCCTTGTCCACTAGTGGTCTGCTTGACCCTTTTCTTTGATGATGGTGTAGGTTCTTGCTTAACCTTCACCAATTTCTCTAATTTCCACTACATTGTAGGTTCTTCCACCTCTTCCTGCCTCCTTGGTTGATCACTTCTTGTTCTCACAGGGCACTTGTACAACTATTGCATATGGTGTAATAGGGGCCTGTGCACATCGTTGTGTTATTGTCACACCTTCTAAAGGTCTTGCAACATCAATAGGAGTTACTACTAACACTTTAAACTATCTTCTTTCTTTCATTTCCATCACAATGCATTTTACGTCATGGAATTTCTCTCTAGTCATGCTTGATTCCTTGAGGATGGAATCTGTCACCTTTTCTACTTTCTTCTTGTTTTCCTTACTATGTATTTCAAAGTGAAATATTCTCATTGATGAGATTATATCCTTCATTACTTAATCCTATAACCTTATGAATTAGGTTATTATTAATAACTATCTATTCATCACCTATCCATAACAAATCATTGTGTACTCTACTTAGAATAATTTGAGTCCATTCGTGATTATCAAATTCCCTATAGAACATATACTTTACTAGTTTCAACTCACCTAGGTGTGCATACTCAAATCTCAAAGATAGATCACTATTACACATGGTTCCCAAATATTTTTGAATATCTTCATCTCCTATACTTTCAATATTATAGTGGATATAACTTCTAATATCCTCAACATGAAGAACATTCTATGAAGCTTTTCAAAAATATGCCCAATTGGTTATCCAAAAGTGATACATATGGATGATTCTTGAATACGTATTATGTTTTATCACTCACATCATAGACAGTTTGACTCGTCATTGCAATTGTACTATATTCACTATAAAACTTACTTTTAGCTCTATAAAATACCTTGAATATAATGATTTAGGGATTCTACAACTTTGCACTTTACAAACTTCTCTTCACACTACAATTCATTATCAAATAGCTCTTCAATTTTCTCAAGACAATTCACATGAAAAAATGGTACACACAATCTTTCTTGTGATCCTTAAATCATTTCAAATCACACTACACATTAAATTTGTATCTACCTCAAATTCAAATATTGTCGTTGTTTACCAATAAGCTTGTTTTTCAAATTCTTTCTCACTAAGATCACATCTAGAATTGTGCACTTGACCATAGCTTTCTCTCTATGTCCTTAACCTTCAATTAACTACACAACTTCCAACTCTCTCTATAACATTAGTTATGGCCAACTGATGCACTGCCTCTTTTGAAACTTCTTAATTCAAGTAGGATGAGTCACAAGCAATCTATGACTTCAATGTCTTATCAAATGCATCAAAATATTGTTCCTCCAAAACTACATAAGACCTTTCTAGATCCTTAGCTATCACAAATTCTTCTTTTAATTCATTAACCCTTTCTAGATCCTTCTAACTATTGTCACTACCATTATCATTCTTTATGTCATTTCTATTGTTGTTCCTTCTATTATTAGGATTCCTATTAAAGTTGTTTTTTTCCATTTTGCAATATCTCACTGTGTGTCCAATATTATTACATAACTGACAAATAGGTTCATCTCTTGTCTGATTAGTTCCATTCTGACTCTCAAGTGCTCTGTAATTCCTTGCAATGTGTCCAAGATTGTTACACTTGTAACACACAAACTAGTTCTTCTCTCTATTAGATTTCTCTCAATCATTGCATCTGTTATGTGATCTTCCTCTTTCATTACCTACAAGGTTATTATTCCTAAACATTCTACTATTTTCATTATTACCATCAAACTTAGGTTTCTTACATTCTACTACTTTATGTCCATAACCATGACAATTATAACAATAGAAATTGGTATTGGGTTTTAAAAACTTAACCGTACAATCTCTTTTCATGTATCCAACTTCATTACCTATGAAGCATCTACCTCTAAACTCATGTCTTAGTTCCTTTTGTAGTTCATCTTGCTTAGGTTTATCAACTTGCTTTGCTTTCTTAGGTTCATCAAGTTTTGCTAATAAATCAATTAATTCAACTTCCTTTGATACTTTAGTAGATGTGCTTGACTCTAACTTACTCAGATTAGATTCCTTAGGGGATTCAACAACTAGATCTAATTCTCTTCTAATTTCAACTTTCTTGGCTGATTTCTCTCCAATCAAATTTCCAAGTCATGTCTTGTCATAAGGTCTCTAGTGAAATATATATTGATCTATCTTCTCACTACTTGAATAAAGTTTCTCTAATTATTGCTTAGCTTGTGTCAATTTTCCTTTTCACAATGATAATGTGCTTTTATAATTATGCATGCTCAATTTTGATAGTATCTAGTTCACATGTAACTTGACTTAATTGGGATCTAAGGTTTGCATTTTTAGGTTTCAGTTCAAGTTCATTCTTACTACCATTTTTCTTAAAAATTAAGTTCAATGATTTTTAGTTCATGTTTCAAAATACCATTTTCTTTCTGGAGAGTTCCTACTTCACCATTGTCACTAGTCTATGCAATTGATTCCTTGCCAAACTTTAGATCATTCATCTTTTCTTTTAGTTTACCAATGAATACTTTTGCATCTTCATATCTATTTTTTGGGTTATCTCTTTCTTTAGTAAGAAGGTCAATCTACTCAAGAGATTCTTCAAGGTTTCTTTTCAACTATTCTATATCTATAGGGATCTTACTCAAGTTGTTAAACTTCTTATGACTAACTAGGCTATGATACCAATTGTTAGAAATAGATAATACTAAGAGTGGGGGGGTGAATCAGTATTCTACAAAATTTTGCCCACAATTGAATATTGTTAATTACTTTAAAGCTTTCATATGAAAGTAAACTAACAATGCTGGAAAGTAAATATAACCATGCACATAGAGAACTCATAACACCATTATTTTTTAACTAGGGAAATCTTAGTTGAGGGAAACCCGTGGTGGGGATGATACCCACTAGATGATCCAATTAACAATAGGATCATGTTAAGGATATTGACTATGTTAGGAGTCTATGAAGTACATAAAGTGTCCCAAGTCCTTTTTAGAGGACTAGGGCTTGTTAGAAGCCTCAACCTTGTTAGGATTTTCTTCAACCCTATTAGGAGTAGGTGGATCAAATATAATGTATGCAAGAAGAGCCCATTGCCCTAACATGCAGTTATACAATTCAGTTCTTCACAAGAATAGATATACTTACAAGACTTTCTGTATGATGTATTTGCACTTTCTTTGATCATACATCAGATATAGTTTGTATATCATCTCATCAATCACAAATCTCACATAGATCATTAATATGAAGCATAGTTTATCATATATCACACACTTATCTTCACAAGATAAGATCATTACTTATACCTCATACATTCATAATTCATTGATTAGTTAGCCTTCATGCTTTCACATGCTTGGCATAATATAGAATATTATATGGTATAATATCCACATAATTAGCTCATCATGAATTAGTGATTATTCTGTTACCAAAATAATTCCTCAAGTTGTACAATCCAATTCTCTATTATGCTCTATTCAACTCTATTAAATATTCATACTAGTATTTCAATCATAGCTTGCATTGTATTGTCTATACACACCTGTACATTGGCATACATCATCATGACACTATCATAGAACTTTCCTCAACTTTTCATAAGATAAATCTCAATAAGTCATCTATACACATCACCTCTGCTCTTCATGCTATTGCAAACTATCTAACACTTAGGCAATTTTCTATCTCTATGAAATGTTGAATACATGTTGCCATAAATGACAACAATCTTAACATCTATCTAGACATATTGCAAATAGATAGTGTCTACTAAGTTCATTTGGGTACCAAAGAGAAGTTGGCATGGAAACAATGTTAACTAAGCTCAGTCGATTACTAAAGGAAGCTAGAAGAAAGTATTTTTTGGGTTAGTGTTCACCAAGGTGGGTCACCTAATGAAGAATTTTCTAGAATCAACATATTTAGTTTGATGAATTTATTTGTTAAGTTTAGCTGAATTAAGGGATGAATATTGAATATTTATAAGTGTATTCAAGATGAATTAACAAGGGAAAAGATATAAGTATAAGGTTAAGTTGTGGGATTGAATATGAGAAGCGTGGGATTGAAAAGATAAACCAAGGAATTGAATTGGAAGGAAAGTAGAGTATCCTAAGTCGATCAAGCTAAAAAGTTTCATCTAATAAAGGGGGATCAAGTATTTAAGCTAGAAAAGATATCTAAAATCATCAATATAGTTGAATCAAAAATAAATTCATATCATTGTTACTCTCTAATAATTGTAGAAGTGTATCAAATCTCTTAACAGAGTTAGCTTAGCAACTATTTGCCAAATCTTCTAACAAGGTGGCATTTCTAGATTGAAGTGTCTAAAGACCTCTAATGAGGCCACTCCTAATAGGGTGATTAAATCATTTAATAGGGTCACACCTAATAGTATGTTTTGTAACCTTTGACAAGGTTGGCTCCGAATAGGGCTCACTTCAAAAGAGTGAAAAGTGATAACTAGTTGCAATTTGTAGTTTTTCCCAAATTGGGTTTTCATGTTAAATCTTGGTATCACTTGTATTCATGCTACTTCTTTCATGTGTATGAAAGTAAGTTAAGGATAATCATTGATAATAGCTTAAGATCTGCATGTTTAGTATTTACCGAGTTAGACTTAGTATTTCATTACTTGTTGAGTGACAATAAATTATTAGTGTTAACAGAGTGCTTCTATGTTAACTGAGTTTCAATAGAAGTTATATTTGATTTGTATTGACATCTAAAGAATCTAGGATTTATTTTTTTGGTAATTGATTCACCACTCTCCTCTTGATTACTACTCTTATATTTCCAACAATTGGTATTTGATGCAAGAGCATCCAGTGGTGTAAGGGCAATCCTATATCACCCAAAAATATGCTTATAAATAGTTTCTATTTAATGTGTTTTCATTTCTAGATACACATTTGGGTCAAATAAAGGTTCCAACTCTCACAGTTCCACTATTATTGTTCTAGGTTAGAGTTTTTAAGCACATTGGGATACGTGTAAATGCCAAAAAAATAGGATTATGTAATTGAGCTATAATTATGGTGAGTTAGAGGGTTTAAATTAGAGGGAAGGTTATATTTTTAATTTAGAACACTCCAAAAAAAGAATCAAGTCAAAAGGCTTCACGGTTAGAAAGTTATTGCAATTTTTTGATTCCTGGAGACCTCCTGAGAGCGCTTCAAATTTAGATATGGGGCACTAAATGGTCCCATACAGGGCCAAAAAATGGGGAACAAGTGAATCTTTCTACAATTCTATAGAGAACTTTGAGAGCTTTCTAAAAATGTAAACAGTTCATCAATCAGAGCTATGGTTCAAAAGTTATGCCTCCCGAAAGTTCAACTACTGTTTATGGATTCTTGTAATTTTACACCAACTTTTAATGTGATTTTTTGAACCTTCTATTTTGGTGGTGGAAGCCAACTGGCATATTCTAGAATTTATTCCTAACCCTAAACCATTTGGGGCTTATTTAAGAACATTTCTAGCATTGTAAAAGCAACACTGAGTGGAGTTAGAGATAAGGTACTTTGTGGAGGATTTCTTTCTCTAGAATAATACTGTTGTAAGCCCATAGGGAATTTTTTCATTGGTAATAATATTTCCCTTTTCTATGTGTTAAGTCCAGTCTTTGGTTGTGTCTCCATCAAGTGTTATCAAAGCAATATTTTCTAAGTGTGTAGACAGAGCACCGACTGTGAGGCAGTTTCCACCAGGACTGTGTGGTTGTGAGTTTGAGTCAAGAAGATGCATCCACGAAGAGAGTGTGGTGGAAGGGCTGGAGCTATTAATCCTAAGGAGGTTAGAGCCCTCTAGAGGTAGGTTCAAGCATTGCAGGAGGAGATCCATAGATGACTAAATGTTGTTGTAGGCAACGAAAGTGACAAAGAAAATGAAGAAGAAGAAATTGGACAAGAAGAGGAAGGAAAAGGGGAAGTCCTAAATCAGGCAGAGGAGAGGCTTTTTAGGTCCATTTCTAAGCTTGGAAAAAGACCTAAAATTGATGTGGGTATGTTTTTGGGAATCCTAAACCTGGATGAGTTGATCAATTGGATCAATGAACTAGAGAAGTATTTTGAGTATGAGGATATCAGAGGCCCTAAGAGGGTTAAATTTGCGAAGACCAAAATGAAAGGCCATGCCAAAATTTGGTGGCAAGAGGTTCAATTAGAAAGGAATAGAAGAGAAAAGGAGAAAATCACAAGGTGGGATCGCATGGTGGACAAATTAAAGAAGTAGTTCATTCCTGTTGATTATGAGCTTGATTTGTTCAAGAAAATGCAAGGGTTAAAACAAGCAAAAAAAATTTTCTAGGAATATATAGAGGAATTTTATCAACTTCTTATTAGGGCAGGGCATGGAGAAGCTAATAAGGAGAAGGTTGCTCATTACCTCAGTGGGTTATGACCTAGCATACAAGAGGAGTTAAGTCTAGTTAGAATGACTAGCATTGAAGAAGCATACTAGTTTTCTCTATGAGTTGAAGAGAAGCTAAATAAAAGGTTTGAAGGAAGGCAAAGAGGGCATGGTCAAGGAGGAAGGGGTAGCAGTAGGTCATTTGGAGGCTGAAATGAGATCCAAAAGAAAATTGAAGATGTGGGTACTACCAGAAACTAGAGAAATGAGGGTTTCAATCGCTCCCATGATAAAAAATTTGGAGATTAGAGAGGAAGAGGTAGAGGATGTGGACAAGGATTAGAAAGGGGAGGATTTTTTGGTACCTATTTTCAGTGAAATGAAGAAGGTCATCATGCCTTTGAATGCCTTCAATGACAAGGAAGGATAGATAGGAGGGTTGATGGTCAAGCAAGGGTTTCTCATGTGGATGAAGATGCATAGTCATCACATTCTGAAGATTTACAAAGAGGAGAGGTTCTTGTAAATGAAAGGGTCTTACTAAGTGGTGAGACTAAACCTAGACAAAGGAGGAGTTTGTTTCCTACTAGGTGCAAGTGTGAGGTTAAGTGTTGTGATGTGATTATTTATGGTGGCAGCACTAACAACTTAGTGTCTGAAGAGATGGTCTCTAAGTTGAAGCTTAAAAGGGAGAAACACCCCCAACCCTATCAAATTTCTTGGGTGAAGGATGATCATAAGGTCCTAGTTAGTGAATAGTTTTTGGTGAAGTTCAAGATTGGGAGTTACCACGATGAAGTTCTCTGTGACATTATTCCAATGGATGTCTACCATTTATTGTTGGGAAGACTATGGAAATTTTATAAACATGTTGTACATGATGGCCATGCAAATACATACTCTTTGACCAAGGATGGAGTTTGCCACAAACTGAAGTCCATGATAAAGGAAGGTGAAAAGGTATGTAGTAGTGCTAGGATGTGTCTTGTTGATGGAAGAAAGCTTTTGGATGTTATGAAACATCAGTTTATGTGTTATGCTTTGATTCCTAGAAGAGATAAGGAAGGTAGTAGTGAAATTCCACTAGAAGTTTTAGGGCTCTTAAGTGAGTATGGAGATGTCATCTTTGATAATGTTCCAGAAGGGTTGCCACCAATAAGGCAGATCAGTCATCAAATATATGTAATCCCTAGAGCTAGTTTTCCTAACAAGGCTACTTGTAGGATGACTCCTACTAAAACTGAGGAGCTAAATAGACAAGTTCATGAGCTATTGAGGAAGGGTTTGACTTGGGAGAGCCTAAGTCCATGTGTAGTACCTATAGTATTGCCACCAAAGAAGGATTGAGAGTGTAGAATGTGCATCAACTCTTGAGCTATAAACAGGATAACCATAAAGTATCAGTTTCCTTTGCTAAGAATGGATGATCTTATGGGTTGCTTGAATGGAGCTCAGTACTTCACAAAGATAGATCTCAAGAGTGGCTATGACCAAATACAGATCGAAGAAAGAGATGAGTGGAAGACTACATTCAAGACCAAGGAGGGTCTAAATGAGTGGTTAGTCATGCCTTTTGGATTGACCAACGCACCAAGCACCTTCATGCAGCTTATGAATGAGGTACTAAAGAAATTCTTGGAAAAATTTGTTATTGTCTATTTGGATGATATTTTAATTTTCAGCAAGACTTTGGATGAACATTTATTTCACATTCTTAACATCCTTGAAAGATTGAGGGAAGAGAAAATGTTGATTAATTTGAAGAAGTGTAGCTTTGTAAAAAAAGGAGTTAGTCTACTTGGGATTTGTTGTATCATCTGAGGGTCTCAAAATGGATCCAAAAAAGCTAAAAGCCATCTTGGAATGGCCTACTCCAAGGTCTGCTACTGAGGTAAGATCATTCCATGGTCTGGTTAGTTTCTACAGAAAAATCATTAATAATTTCAGTGGCATATGTGCACCCCTAACTGAAACAATAAGGGGAGATAGAAAAGAGTTCAAATGGACTATAGCAGCTACAAGAAGTTTTGAATTATTGAAGAAGAAGGTGATAGAGCAACCTATGTTGGCACTTTCAAATTTTAGTAAAGTGTTCCAGGTAGATTGTGATGCTAGTGGTAGTGCTATTGGGGCTGTATTGAGCCAAGAAGGTAAGCCTATTGCATATTTTAGTGAAAAATTGAATGATGCAAAGAAGAAGTATTCTGTTTATGACTAGGAGTTCTATGCAATAGTTTAGACCTTAAAGAAATGGAGGCAATATTTATTTCCAAAATAATTTGTCTTGTATACTAATCACCAGGCATTGTAGTACCTAAATAGCCAAGGTAAATTGAACCAGAGACATATGAAGTGGGTAGAGTTCTTGCAGAGCTATACATTTGTGTTGAAACATAGAAGTGGAAAGTCTAATAGGGTTGCAGATGCATTGAGTAGGAGATAGTTGTTGCTTACGATAATGTAGGTTGAAGTGGTTGGGTTTGATAAACTCAAGCATCTATACCCTAAGGATCTTGATTTTATTGAAGCTTGGAAGGCTTGTAGAGAAATTGTTACTGTAGACAGAACCGGGTGGCTAGACTATTTGTTTCAGGATGGTATGTTGTTCAAGGGTAGTCAATTATGCATTCCAAGGAGTTCCATGAGGGAAAATATAATCAAAGAGAAACATAGTGGGGGAATACCAGGACACTTTGGTCAAGATAAGACTATTTCCATTCTTAGAGAACATTATTTTTGGCCTCAATTGTCACAAAATGTGAAGAAATTTATGCAGAGTTGTCAAGTGTGTCAAGTAGCCAAAGGATTTAGTCACAATACTGAACTTTATTAGCCATTTCCTATTCCATCAAAGCCTTGGGAAGACATAAGTATAGATTTTTTTCTTGGATTACCAAGGAAACAAAGGGGTAATGACTCAGTATTTGTGGTGGTTGATAGGTTCTCCAAGATGGTGCATTTCATCTCATGCCACAAGACTCATGATGTTTTACATATTGTAGATTTGTTTTTCAGAGAGATGGTGAGACTACATGGTCTCCCAAAGAGTATTGTTTCTGACAGAGATACTAAAATTCTAGAGTATTTTTGTAGGACTTTATGGAAGAAGTTGAGGACAAAATTGAGGTTTAGTTCAACACATCATCGGTAGTCTAATGGATAGACCAAAGTGGTAAATAGAAGTTTGGGAAATTTGTTGAGGTCTTTAGTGTAAGATAAGCACAAGGGGTGGGATTTGATTCTACCACAAGTAGAATTTGCTTACAATAACTCTGTAAATAGGAGTACTAGTAGATCACCATTTCAAATTGTGTATTCAAGTAATCCAAGGACTGTACTAGAATTGAGGAAGATGGAGCAAGGAGAGAGGATAAGTGCCAAGGCAAAAGAATTTGCTAAACATATCAAGATCCTACATGAGGAGGTCCATGCACACATTACCAAGATGAATCAATAGTATAAAACTAGGGCTGATCAAGGGATGAGACATAAGGAGTTTCAATTAGGGGATATGGTTATGGTACACTTACAAAAGGAACAGTTTCCAATGGGTACTTACAACAAGCTCAAGATGAAAAAATTTGGCCCCTATAAAATTTTAAGAAACATGACTCGAGAAATGCATATGAGGTGGAGTTGCCAGATGGGATTCATATTTCACCTATCTTCAACATTTTAGACTTAACAAAATATCATGATGATGGCACATATGAGGGTTTGATGCTGGAACCATGTCCAATTCCTAGTTCTAAGAAGGAGGAGATAGAAGAGATTCTGGATAGTTGAGTGGGCAGGAGTACCTGGTGAAGTAGAAAGGATGACAATTAGAGGAATCAACTTGGATATCAATAGTAGAGGTTGCCCATTTGGGTTTTCCTCTACCATAAAGTGACAAGGTCACTTTTCAAACTACCCTAGGTGTCTAATGCAGGAGCATCAAGTACTGTAAGGGCAATCCTGTATCACCAAAAAATATGCTCAAAAATAGTTTCTATTTAATGTGTTTTCATTTCTAGATACCCATTTGGAACAAATAAAGGTTCCAACTCTCACAATTCCACTATTAGTGTTCTGTGTTAGAGTTTTAAAGCCCTTTGGGATATGTGTAAATGCCCAAAAAAAAGGACTATGTAATTGAGAGATAATTATGGTGAGTTAGAGGGTGTAAATTGGATGAAAGGTTATATTTGTAATTTAGAACACTCTAGAAAAAGAATCAGGTCAAAAGGCTTCACAATTAGAAAGTTATTGCAATTTTTCAGTTCTTGGAGACCTCCTAAGAGTGCTTCAAATTTAGATATTGGGCACTAAATGGCCCTATAAAAAGCCAAAAAATGGGGGATGAGACAATTTGGTTCATAATTCTATAGAGTGATTTGAGATCTTTTCAAAAATTTAAATGGTTTGTCAATCAGAGCTATAGTTCAAAAGTTATGCTTCCCAAAAGTTTGACTACCGTTTCTGGATTCTTCTAATTTTAGAGCAACTTCTAATGTGATTTCTAGAACCTTTTTTTTTGGTGGTGGATGCCAACCAACATATTCTAGAATGTATTCCTAACCCTAAACCATTTGGGGCCTAATTTAAGAACATTTATGGCATTGTAAAAGAAGCACTGAGTGGAGTTAGAGAGAAGGTATTGTATGGAGGATTTCTTTCTCTAGAATCATACTATTGCAAGCCCATAGGGAATTTTTGTATTGGTAATAATATTTCCTTTTTCTCGTGTGTTCAGTAATGTCTTTGGTTGTGTCCCCATCAGTATCATAGCTTTTGGTTCTTTTAGAGAAGGTTTCAAGGACCTAAGCTAAAGATTGGGATGTCTTACACAAGGGAGATCCCTAAGATGAATAGTGATAACTTAAAGACATGGCAAGAACTCATGAGATTACATTTGGAAACTATTGGAGACTTAGACCTAAATTACCTAGATGCCAAATATATGTCTTCTACTAGAACTATAACTATTGAAGGAATCAAAGAAAAGAAGAATCATAATATCATAATGATTGATATTGCTTCAACTCTTAACTATGTTGAATTTGATTAAGTAAAAGACTATGGTACTACTCATGAGATGTGAATCAAGCTCAAGGACATCTATAGAGGAGATTATAATGTAAGAAGAGCCAAGGAAAAAAGTCTTAGAGGAAAATTTGATCAAATAAGAATGAGAGAATATGAGAATATTGCAAAATACAGTGAAATAATAAAAGCTAGTGTGTATGCAATTAGAGTCTGAGGAGGAAAGATTGAAGATGAGATAATGGTAAGAAAATTTCTCAAAATGATTCTTCCTATGTATGTAGTTAGAGTGTCAAAAATTCAAGAGATGAAATGAAATCCCAAGAATTATTTAACATTGGATGCAGTAGTGGAGAGATTGACACCATTTGAGTTAGATAACTATGACAATTATGTTCCTAATACTAGCAACCTTGAGTTTGTGTTTTAAGACAACCTATCACTCTAGAAGAAAACTGAAAAATCTAAAAGGAAATTTGACACAGAGGATGAATTTGGTTCTTATGAATATCTTGAAGTCATTGAAGTATTACTTGCAAGAATATTTCCCAAGAGAAAAGAGAAGTAAAAAGGAAAAATTCCTTTGATCTAGCTTTCTTTTGAAGAGGTTGGTCACATTTCTACAAGGTGTCACAATAGAGAATGAAAAGAAGAAAAGAAGAATCATATGTTCAAGGGAAATAAGGACTTCAAAATCTATAAGGACTACAAAGACAAAGGTAAGAAATCTTGTTACATTGCTAAAGATTCTAAAATTAGTGAAGAAGAAGATGAAATGGTCTACATTGTTGTTAAGGTTGAATTAGATGATGAGAATGTTAAAATGGAACTTATCTTGCATATCAGTAAGAATGATACATGGATTATTGATAATGGTTTTTGTTACCATATGGTGACAAATCTATATTCAAGAAATTAGTACATTATGATGGTGGAAGTGTTAGATTTGGCAATGATGAACCATGTTATGTGAAAGCTAAAGGTTGTACTACACTAACCAATGATCTTGGATGTGATAATGCTTATTGGGTTGAAGTACTAAAGCATAATATACTTAGTGTGGCTTAATCGAATAAAATTAAATTCATGGTACATATCATGAATGTAAAGGCTAATCTGCTAGATGGAAAAGGAAATCTAGTTGGGACTGGAAAGCAAACAAAATGCAATGTATTCTACCTAGATCTTAATTAAAGTTCATGTTTCATTGCTTAAGTAAGAGAAATTTGGTTATCGCATAAGAGGCTATGTCATGTAAATTTTTATAAAATGATAAACATGAGCAAGAAAAAAATGGTTAGAGGCATTCCAAGCCTGAAGAAACCTAAGATGGGCATGTGTAAGAATTGTCAAATTGGAAAGATGGGAAAGATAAGTTTTAAAAGAAAAAACTATCATTCTGAAGAAGTGTTGGAGTTGATTCATACATACCTTTGTGGACCTATTGCCACAGAAAGGTACAGAAGAGATAAGTACTTTTTTTTTTGTTGATGATTATTCTAGGATGATGATAGTTATGTATTTAAAAGATAAATCAAAAGATTTTCAAAAGTTCAAATGGTATGTAGCTAGAGTAGAGAAAGAAATAGGAAACACACTAAAATGTTTAAGTTAAGAAAAAGGAGGAGAATTCATTTGTAATGAATTCAATGAATTCTACAATGAAGGAGGAATCAAAAGATAAGTATATGTACCTGACACTCCTCTTTAGAATGACATTTCTAAAAGAAGGAATAGATCAATCATGGATTGTGTAAGGACATTGATGATAGAGAAGAATGTTGCTATCAAATACTAGAAGGAAGCAATCAACACTATAGTTCATACCTTGAACCAAGTTCAATTGAAGGGATATTTATAGAAAACACTTTATGAGTTATGGTATGTCTATAAACCTAATGTGTATTATTTCAAAGTATTTGGAAGAAAATTTTATATTCTAAAGGAGTCAAGAAAATGAAAATTTGATGTGAAAAGTGATGAAGACATATTCTTGGGATACTCAAATAAGAGCAAAGCATATAAATGTTTGAATCTATCTACTTATAAAGTTATAGAAAGTGAACATATCAAGATTGAGGAGCTTGCAGAAAAAAGTGAAGAACAAAGTAGTAAGGAACCTGAAGAATACAAAAAAATTGTTTACTATGAGCTTGAACTTTATCTAATGCAATTGGGAGTTAGTAGTCTTCACCACATGAGTTCCCTAAATATCTAGTTCAACCCAAGTTGTAGCTAGTGCTACTTGAGTTATCAAAAGGACTGGCATCATTAGAAGGACCTAAGTTTCAACTAGTGGAAACCAAGTCACTATCTTATGGACGTGATTCATAGAAAGTGGGACCCGATCATGAAATAGAAGATCATGGTGAACCTAGTGATTTCAAAAGAAGGATTGTAGACTTACTAAATATATTAGAAAGTATCATGCACCTAAGAAAATCATTGGAGATCAGTCAATTGGTACAATGAAAAGGAACAAATTAAAAGGTACATTTTTTCTTACTAAATTTTAACCTAGATCTATCAAAGATGCACTAGAGAATGAAAGTTGGATTGAAGTAATGAATGAAGAAATTGATCAAATTGAAAGGAATAAAACTTGGACACTTGTTCCTAGACCCAAGGATAAGAATGTAAATGGCACAAAAGTTTTACTTATAAATAAGTTGAATGAGAATGGAGAAGTTTCAAGAAGCAAGGCAAGGCTAGTTTGCAAGGGTTATGCTCAAGAGGAAGGTATTGATTATGGAGAAACATTTTCTCTTGTCACTAGACTAGAAGGTGTTAGAACACTCCTTGCATATGAAACATAGAAAGGAATCAAAGTGTATTAGATGGACATTAAATTAGCATTGAGGAAGTCTACATTGAGAAACTGAAAGGTTTCATTGATTGTAGCAAAAGCGACATGGTTTGCAGATTACACAAAGCTTTGTATGGTCTCAGAAAAGCCCCTAGAGCTTGCTATGAGATATTGCACAAGTATCTCATAAAGATTGGTTTTCAAAGAACTAATGACAAAAATTGTTAGATTGTGGTGACTGATCAGGAAATTGGTTCTTGTGGCGGTATTGAGTTGTAAGGGATTACAGATTGTAATCAGGTTGTAATCACTGGATTGTAATAAGATCGAACTTGTTGTTTGGTGGACGTAGCCCAGGGATTGGGTCAACCATGTTAAATCTTGGTGCCTTGTGTTCATTTATGTGTGTTCTATTATTTTCTGTTATTGGTTATATTTGCATGTAGTTTTTATTTCTGTCCGTGGTTTATCCTAACAAGTGGTATCAGAGAAAGGTTGTCTTTCAGTTATCCTCCGCAGGAAAGTCTCACGGTTAAGTGGGAGTCTCACAGTTGAGTGGGAGCAATGGCAGATGAGGGTAAGTTGAGGGTTGATAGGTTTAATGGGCAGAACTTCCAGTTATGGAAGATGCAAATGGAAGACTATTTATATCAGAAGGATTTATGGAAGCCGTTGGAAGGAAAAGCCAAGAATCAGGGAACTATGTCAGAGGCTGAATGGGATCTTATGGACAGAAAGGCACTTGGAAGCATTCGATTATTCTTGGCACCATCGGTGGCATTTAATATTACAAAAGCAAAGACGACAGAAGATTTGATGAAAACCCTAGCGACACTGTATGAAAAGCCCTCCGCTTCAAATAAGGTATTTCTCATGAAGCGTTTATTTAATATGAAAATGGCATAAGGTGGATCTATTGCAGATCATTTAAATGAGTTTAATACTATTACTAGTCAATTATCTTATGTGGGTATCAATTTTGATGAAGAAATTAGGGCTCTCTTGATTTTGTGTTCTTTTCCTGAAAGCTGGAATGGCTTGGTAATGGCGGTGAGTAATTATGTTCCTGGATCTAGTACCCTAAAATATGATGATGTGATCGGTGTTATTTTAAGTGAGGAAACTCGTAGAAAATCCTCAGGTGGATCTACATCAGGAAATGCTTTAAATGCACAAAGTAGGGGCAGAACGACTGAAAGAGGAAGTAACTCTGGAAATCGTGGGAAATCAAGAGGAAAGTCAAAGGGGAGGAGGTCTCAATCAAGAGGACCAAATGATTGCTGGTACTGTGGGAAACTAGGGCACAAAAAGAAAGATTGCTGGACTCGAAAGAAAAATGAAGGAGATAAATCAGATGGAGACAAAGAGGCAAATGTGGTAAGTAACAAATCCGAAGAGGATGCTTTGCTTCTGTCTTTAGAGAGTGTTGATGATTCATGGGTTTTAGATTCTGGTGCTTCTTTTCATGCTACACCTCATAGAGGTTATTTCATTGATTATGTCCAAGGGGATTTTGGGCTTGTTTATTTGGGGGATAATGAACCCTGTCAGATTGTTGGAAAGGGAAAAATTAAGATTAAGTTGCAGAATGGGAATCATTGGCTACTACATGAGGTAAGACATGTTCCAAAACTAAGTAGAAATTTAATTTCAGCAGGGCAACTCGGTGATGAGGGTTGTGTAGTTACTTTTAATGATAAAAATTGGAAGGTTTCAAAAGGTTCCCTTGTAGTAGCAAAAGGTGTGAAAGTAGGCACCTTATATCTTTGTACAGGTCATATTGTTCCTTCTACTTTGATTGTTTCAGAGAAAAATGAATATTCAGGAACAATTACTGCAGATGAGCAGGGAGAACAAATAGCTGCTGTGGATTCTGATACAGCACTGTGGCACAATAGACTTGGGCACATGAGTGAGAAAGGTATGAAAGTACTTCATTCAAGGAAAGTTTTACCAGGTCTAAAATGTGTGAATATGGATTTCTGTGAAAGTTGTGTGTATGGAAAACAAAAGAGAGTGAGTTTTGTAAAGACAGGGAAGGAAAACAAAAAGGAGAAATTAGAGCTTGTGCATACAAATGTATGGGGACCGGCTCAGGTATCTTCCCTTGGTGGCTCTCATTATTATGTTACATTTATTGATGACGCAACTAGAAAAGTATGGGTTTATTTCCTTAAACAGAAATCTGATGTATTTCAAACTTTTAAGAAATGGAAATGCTTGGTTGAAAATGAGACTAGTAAGAAATTAAAATGTCTCAGATCTGATAATGGTGGTGAGTATTGCAGTCATGAATTTGAAGATTATTGCTCCACTAATGGTATTCGTAGACAAAAAATTGTTCCAAGGACTCCACAGGAAAATGGAGTGGCTGAACGCATGAACAGGACTATAATGGAGCGTGCAAGGAGCATGAGGTTGCATGCTGGGTTGCCCTTACACATGTGGGCAGAGGCTGTCAATACTGCAGTATATTTGATTAATAGAGGCCCCTCTACTCCTTTGGGCTATGGTATTCCAGAGGAAGCATGGACTGGTAAGAAGGTGAGTTATTCTTTTCTCAAGACCTTCGGTTGTGAAGCTTTTGCTTATATAGACTCTGAAAATAGAACCAAGCTAGAAGCTAAATTAAAGAAATGTGTCTTTGTTGGATATGGCATTAATGAATTTGGCTATAGGCTTTGGGATTTTGAAAATCATAAAATTATAAGAAGCCGGGATGTCATATTCAATGAAAAAGTGTTGTACAAAGATCTGTTGCAGCAACATGAGAAGAAAGAAGATGATTATGTAGTGTTGGATGATACTCCAAAAGCTGATGTTCCAGCCATTCCTCATGATGTGCAACAACTGCAACAACAAATACCACACACACCAGTGAATGTTAGACGGTCAACAAGGCCAATTAGACCTCCACAAAGGTTTTCTCCCTCTTTGTATTCTATTTTACTTACTGATGCTGGTGAACCTAAAAGTTATGATGAAGCTGTGCAGGTGGATACTAAGATTCAGTGGGAGTCTGCAATGAAATATGAAATGGACTCTTTGCTGAAAAATAAGACATGGGATTTGTGCAAGTTGCCTGCAGGTAAAAAGGCTTTACAGAATAAATGGGTTTACAGGTTGAAAGAAGAGGAAGGAGGTAAGAAAAGATTTAAGGCCAGGTTAGTTGTAAAAGGATTTGCATAGAAAAAGGGAATTGATTTTGATGAGATATTTTATCCTCTCGTTAAAATGACTTCTATTCGTACTGTTTTAAGTCTTGTGGCTACTGAAGATTTGCATTTAGAGCAGATGGATGTTAAAACAGCCTTTCTTCATGGTGATTTGGATGAAGAAATATATATGGCTCAGCCACAGGGTTTTGAGGTCAAAGGTAAGGAGAACTTAGTGTGCAAATTGAAGAAAAGTTTATATGGCTTGAAGCAAGCACCTCGGCAATGGTATCTGAAATTTGACAGTTTTATGCATGAGCATGGATATAACAGGTGTCATTCAGATTACTGTGTTTATTTTAAGAGGTTGGATGATGATAGCTACATTATTTTATGTCTATATGTTGATGATATGCTTATAGCTGGGTCTAACATGCATCATATTAAGGGGCTAAAATGCCAGTTAGCACAAGCATTTGCTATGAAGGATTTGGGGGCAGCAAAAAAAATCCTTGGTATGAAGATTTGCAGAGATGGGAAGAACAGAACATTGACGCTATCTCAAGCTGATTATGTTGAGAAGGTGTTGCAACGTTTCTCTATGGAGAATGCTAAAGCTGTCAGCACACCTTTACCTAGTCGGCCGACATATGGCCGACATGTTATAACCCTAAAGCGGTTTAATACTTGTATAAAAAGGGCTTAGGGTTGGGTATTTTTCATGTGTGGTGATACAAAATTGGTTCTTGCAGCGGTATTGAGCTGTAAGGGATTACGGATTGTAATCAGGTTGTAATCACTGGATTGTAATAAGATCGGACTTGCTGTTTGGTGGACGTAGCCCAGGGATTGGGTGAACCACGTTAAATCTTGTTGCCTTGTGTTCATTTCTATGTGTTCTATTATTTTCTGTTATTGGTTATATTTGCATGTAGTTTTTATTTCTGTCTGTGGTTTATCCTAACAAAAATAGTCGCTACGTCAAAGGACTAGATAAGAAGATTGTATTGGCAAAAATCTTTGTGGATGATACATTGTTGACTAGAAATGACGATTTGTGAAAATCCTATTCTGATGAAAATCTTTGTTGGCTTACAAATTCAACATAAGAAGGATGGTATCTATATTACTCAATCAAAGTACATCAAGGAGATATTGAAGAAGTTTAGAATGGAAGATTCTAGACTAGTTGGAACACCTATGTCTACTATACATAAGCTTTCCAAAGTTGATGATTTAAAAGAAGTAGATTAGACTACATATAGACCAATTATTGGAAAACTTTAGTATGTGGTGCATACAAGACCTGATATAGCATTAGCATTTGGAATGGTGGCAAGATTCTCTAATAATCCAAAAGAAAATCACATGATGGCAATAAAAGGAATCATGAGGTATCTAAAGGGTACTCAAGATTATGATTTATGCTATAAAAAAGGAGGAAACTTTGAATTGAAAGAATTAACTAATGTTGATTGGGCATGAAGCATTGATTATAGAAAGAAAACTAGTGGTGGAGCATTATTTCTTGGAAGGAGGCTAGTATCTTAAACAAACAAGAAGTAGAATTGTATCTCTCAGTCAACAAAAGAAGTAGAATATGTTGTTGTAGTAGTTAATTGTTCAAACATTTTTTGGTTCAAACAATTGTTGGCAAGTATGAAGGATAAAATCAAGGATCTAGTTGTTGTTTTCTATGATAAAACCAATGCAATTAAAATTTCCAAGAATCCTATGATGCATACCGAAACCAAACACATTGTAATTAAGTATCATTTCTTCAAAGAATTGGTGCAAGATAAGGAGATAAGATTGGAATATGTGAATACAAAAGAACAAATTGTAGACATATTCACCAAGAAATTACCTAAGGATGCATTTTTGTATCTAAGAGGTAAGCTAGGGTTCATTCCTCTATTTGGAGCTCACTAATTAGATTTTAGTGATGCATCAACCAAGCATGTTAAAGATAATTCAAGTTGATGTAGTGTTGTATTGGGTAGATTGCATATGAATCAGTACATTAGGTATACAAGAAGTCATTTGAATACTATCTTTGGCATGAGATGTCACAGAGGGAGAGTTTTCTGATAGAGTGAGAAAATGTAATTAGAGAATCAATCCAGAAGGAGAGTTTGATGAAAGGGGGAGTTCACACTGATAGAGGGATTTCTCATGGATGAGAATTAGAATAAAACTAAGGATATTTTCCTTACTTTTATTTTTCTCTAAAATTTCATTGAATTATGACATATTGTATTGCCAACAATGCCAAAGAGGGAGATTGTTGAAAATAATTGTCCAATTGTATATTGTCCTTGATATTACAAAAAATGTCAATTCTTTACAAGTCAATGTATATTGAACTCACTCAAGAAATGAAGACATTTTCTAATGTCTTCTGAGTATTCCAAAGATAATCAAGTTTGAAGATAGTATCTACCAAGCTTATTCGGACACTAAAGGAAGTTTGCAGGAAGATAGTGTCTATCGAGTTCACTCAGGAACCAAAGAGAAGTTGACATGGAACCAGTGTTAATAAAGCTCTCTCAGTTACCAAAGGAAGTCTAAAGAAAGTCTTTTTTGAGTTAGTATTGACTAAGTTGGGTCAACTAACGAAGGATTTTCTTGAATTAACATATTTATTTTGATAAATTTATTTGCTAGGTCTAGCTGACTTAAGGGATGAATAATGAATATTTGTAAGTGTATTCAAACCAAATTAACGAGAGAAAAGATATAAGTATAAGGTCAAGTTGTGGGATTGAATATGAGAAGCATGGGATTGAAAAGATAAATGAAGGAAGTGAATTGGAAGGATGGAAGAGAATCCCGAGTTGACCAAGTTGCAATATTTTATCTGATCAAGAAGGATCAAGTCTTCAAGCCAGAATAGAGATCTAAAATCAGCAATATAGTTGCATCAACAATCAATTCATATCATTGTTACTATCTAATAATTGTAGTATTGTATTAAATCTTTTAATAGAGTTAGCTTAACATTTATTTGCCAAATCCTCTAACAAGGTGGCATTTCTAGATTGAAGTGTCTAAAGACCTCTAACAAGGCCACTCCTAATAGGGTGATTAAATCGTTTAACAAGGTCACACCTAACATTTTTTTTTGTAACCTTTAACAGGGTTGGCTCCTAGCAAGGCTCACTTCAAAAGAGTGAAAAATAGTAAGTAGTTGTAATTGGTGGTTTTTCCTAAATTGGGTTTCCATGTTAAATATTGGTGTCACTTGTGTTCATGCTATTTCTTTTATGTGCATGCAACAAAGTTAATTAAGGCTAATCACATTTAATATCTTAAGATCTACATGTTTAGTATTTGTCGAGTTATAGTTGATATTTCAGTACTTGTCTAGTGACAATAAATTGTGAGTTTTAACTAAGTGCCACTATTTTAACCAAGTTTTAGGAAAAGTTATATTTGATTTGTATTTGCATCTAAGAGATAGGGGATTTATTTTTGTGGTAATTGATACACCCCTCTCCTCTTAGTTACTCATCTTATATTTCCAATAGATACATTCATTATTGAAAAGTCTCTTGTAAGGAATTAATCTTTGGGTTTGAAATTTAAGATGGTGTCAAAAACTTATAATATGATTGATGTAATTTCATATTTATGATTTTATTTTTATTTTTTTAGAATGATACTATGTATTAGATTTGGTTTAAAAAAAATAGTATCTAAATTATATAGTAAATTTTGATAGTAATATTACTTGATATAAATAGTTAAATATAATATAAATAAAGAACTAAGATCATTTGGTTCAATACCAATTTACTTGAAATCAAAATATCAATTGTTTTTCTATCATACTTTATTAATTTTGTCAATAGAAAGAAATAATGAATAGGTTGTATGAGATAGAATGGAATATGAATATGATGTGAGGGGGAATATCAGACCTATCCTTAACCCTAATTCCCAAAAGGAATGATCCAATTTGATTACCCAAAAGGAAGTGATCAATGCACAAATGAATCAAATGATGAAGAATATGCAGAAAAGGAGGAAATCCTATAATCTACTATAGAAAGTATGTACTTGGAATCTTGAATGAATAGAAGACAAATACTAACCTCAAAGTAGGGTGAATATAGAAAATGCCAATTTCTAATGTTTGTATACAACTTTGGGAAATTTTGCAGCTTTCTCCAAACTGGAAATGTCAAGATAGATAAAAACCAAAAAAAAATTCTCCTTATGAGGGTAGGTCAACATTGACCTAGATAGCAGGGTACAATTTTATCCCAAAAAGTCAACCTTGACCTACATTGCTTAAACAAAAAATATATTCGTTGATCCTGAAAGTTTAGTGAAAAGGGTATCCAAATCTTAACTTCAATTCATTGTCTAGTACATGTACCTACAAGAAAATGGTTCTATTTTTTAGATGGGGGGTTTTCCTTGGTCAAACCCTAGTTTGGAATCAACCTTAAAATGTAATTGAAATTGCAATATATATAAACAAAGTAAATGGAACTATTGTGTAATGCCCCACCCAAAGATCCTTGGAAACAAGGATTCAAATCAAGCCAAAAAAATATCTTGGCTTGATTTGAATCCTTGTTTCCAAGGATCTCCAGGTGGGGTATTACATCTGGTATCAAAGCCCATATTCAAACATTGGGATCTTTGTGTTATGTTGCCCTTGTAGTTGTTGATGCATTGGTTGAGTGCGAGTGTCTTGGTGAGAACTCGTGATCTTTCTTGCTTTGGTATCTACTCGTGATGGACTTGCTTGTCTAGTAGAGGCAACTAGAGTAGTGTGTGGAGAAGGAAGTGAGTCTTCCTGGCTTTGTAGGTGGGATTGATGTACCTTTTTTTTTGGTTGCTTGTGTGACCTTTTTTGGATGGAACCACTGATTGGTGTCCATGTGTTGGCTTTGAGTGCCTCAATTTGTTCTCCTTGTGGAGTAGGTGCATTGTTTCCCTATTCTCTCCTAATTGTAAGTAAATGAATGAATCTTATTGTGATTCTCTATTTTGTTGTTATAATGATCAAATGGTTCCTTTCATTGAAAATGAGTGTTTATTGTGAATCATTGCAAAGAGTAGGTTTGCATTATATCCTTGGGTTAATGACTTAAGTCCCCAATCTAATTCTTTCTTAAGCTTATGTAGAACTATATTAATTTGATGGATATCTAAATGTTGCATTGCATGGAAATTATTGTTGTCTGCATATGCATGAGGTTACTGATGGTATATTGTTTGACGTGTGTGAGTGTGTTCTCTAACATTGCTAGGATGATGTATTCCTTAGCATTGTGTGGTGATCTATCCCTCTGGTGTGACTGTCCTCAGTCATCACTTGTAATGTGATTTGTTTGATGCCTTACTTTATTTGGTTGGAGGTACTTTCCTCATGTTGTTGGGCTAGCATTGGTTTTTAGTTTCTTCCTCTCTTGGAGTAGTCATAAAATTTTATCTATTGCTCTCTTTGTGACAGTTGTCACATTTGACTTATTGTTGAAATGAGCTCTTTTTGGTACTTATTGTTGGAATTGACAATTCCCCCATTTAGGCTCTTTGATTATGTTTCATGATGACTATTCTGGATGTGTTTTAACTGCTGCCCTGTTGTGTGTTTTGACTCTATCATGTTCATCTCGAACCTCTGGTAGTACGTACAAGGGATAATATCATGGAGAACATGCTAGTGTGTTTTTGATAGATTTAAAGTTGTTAATGTAATTGAATGGTTTAAAAGATGAGTAAACGTAGTGTATTCTTAAAGAAATTGAAAGATATGTACTTGATTTAAGCAAAGTGACTCTTGAACCCTTGCTTGAAAAACCTTTCATTTTCATTGTGCATTAGTGCTTATATTATGTTTAATTAATGAAATTATGAAAGAGGAGTAATGATGGTTTCAATGTTTGAATTACCTTTCTTTCCATTTCATATGTTGTTTGGGCATGTGTGTTCTTGAGTGGTTTTGGATGTTTTATTCGTCGCTTGTCTTGGTGGCCAAGACTGTTGTTTTTGTCTTTATGGTTTTGTTTTGAGTGGTGACTCAATTGTAGGTCTTAGGTCTCTCTTAGCTTCTTCATGTTGTAGTCCTTGTTGATATCTTTTCAACGCTTTTCAAATGGATTTAATTTGAGTCTGGACGTGAATGCTATGGCTTTTGGAGTTGCTGATTGATGTTCTGAGTACCTTTTTGAGTAGAGGCCAATTCAATCATGACATATCATATTTATGGCCATTGCAGAAGTTTAACTCTTCATGTTATTCATATGGAAGAGTTATCTTGTCTTCATAATCTACTAGGTACCTATTGGGATTCGTGCTTGGGTTTTGTGTTTCCTATTGCACTGAACCGCCCTTGTGAGGTGTAGTGTGGTTTGTGAGCGTTCCTTGCTCAGGGTTGATGTTGCCTTGTCTTTTGGGAGTGACTCAGTTTTGATGATTCTAGATTCTCCTTCTTGGACGTTGTCTTGGGCACACCTCTGTATCCTTTTCTCTCTTGTGAGAGTAGGCTAATGTGGTTATGCCACTAGCTTAGTTAGTGTTTTCAGGTGAGTATGTTGATGGTTGGTGAAATTGTGATTTTCCCAATGCATCATGGACTGGTTAGTGTAGAGGTTGAGAGAGAGACTCCCTCTCAGTCCTAATACTCTGTAGTATCCTTCTCCCTAAGCTTATATCTTCATTTGGATTGTCTCAGTCAAGTTTTCTCATTAACCGTTGACTTGAGGCTAGAGATTGAGTTTAGCGGTAGATTGGGTGTAGTTTTCCTAGCATGGTGCTAGAGGGACATGGTATCGTTGGACACATGTTACCATCTTGTGAGTTGGTATGCAGACATTTGATGATTGTGTCCACTGACGAAAGTCTTTGAACCTTGTGAGAAGGTGATATCTTGTCTGGTTTGGTTGTGTTACCCTAGTTTTTAGTGGTTGTTGAGCTTTTGTGCCATGGTGAGGCATCATGCTCCTACGCTTGGTGGTGAGTAGTCCTTTGGAGTGTGTCCTTTTGTTGGTAAAATTTCATCCTCTTTGTTCTAAGGGTGAGTTTACGTGGATTCCAGAATGATCATGTGTGACATGATAGTATTCTTGGGAGTTTGGTATGGTTATTCCCCATGATTCCAACTTTTGTTGGAAGTGCTTAGTGTTTTGACCTGGTTTTGTGGTCATGTGGTTAGTGCATGTTGTAGTTGGGCACCTGTTGATGAGGTAGAGAGGGTTTTTCCTTACCTTGTATTGTTGACTCTATGGCTAGATGGGTTCTCCCTAGCACATAGAAGGCTCCTTGTTGGAGGACCTTGTGTCTGTGTGACACCCATTCTCTCATGGTTAACCTATTTAGGGGTTAACGTGATGGTTTGAGGATGTGGGAGTGATTTGGTTTGACTTGTGGAGAGTTGTTGAGTCATTCCTATTGCTCACTTTTGATTTTGTTCTTGGTGTGTTTGGTTTCTATTCTTGGATTGCAGGCTTCAAGGAGTAAGCCTAGTCTTTGGGGGGGATGATGTAGTGCCTCTCCCATTTGACTTTTCTAAGTCGTCCTGATGGATGCAACCTTGCTGATCTTTTGTTGTGATGGGATCATGATTGTGTCCCTAAGTGGTCTACACCATTGAGGTGTTTGGATTTATGTTTCTTTATCAGTTGCTTTGATTATGCTTTTGACTGATCTTTGAGATTATGATGTGATTTTTGGTTCACTGAGGTTTGTGCCAGTGGTTACCAAGATCGATGTGGTATCATGAGGTTGTTTTGTGATTACCTTGAGATGTGTGCAGAGATTGCACTATGTTCTTTTACCATGCTACACTGGACTAGGTTCCTGTAGCAGTGGTTAGTCATGTTTATGACTGTGTTTTCTTATGTGTTTTAAATGCCTTTTTAATGCAGAGTAATCAATCATTATTAAATGCTTAAGTAATTAGAATGGATTGTTCTTGTTGGATTATTTGGTTATGTGCTATGGACATTTACCTTGTTTTATTTTGATCTGAGAGATATCTATTCTTATGTGATGTTTTACATTTGAGATGACTTGAGGGTCAAATGTTACTCTTTGATTCCAGTATCATAGATATTAGACTACTATGATGTTCAGTTGATCATATTGTATGATGATTCCATTTTGAGATGACAGTGTGTTTTATGATGATATCTGGTTATCTAGTTATCTGGTATTTGGAAATACCTCTAATTTCATTATATAATGAATTTAACGCTATGGTTATTTACTTCATTCTTGCGTTGTTATGCTTTATGCGAATGTGAGTGATGTAAATAGATTATTTTAATATAATTAAGTAAAAGGTTAAATTAGGTGATTTAATGCATTTATTGCTTTGGCTATGTTATTATATGCAATTGCACTTGATCGTGTTTTTTAGTGTGCAGGATTTATATCCCTGGCAGTGGCACATGGAGTTAGTGATTCAGCAATTCATATTTTACCAATGTCGTCCTTGTATGGTCGAGGTATCCTTAATTAAATGTTTAATTTAAACCTTTCAGTGTTGATTAAATCTGAACTCATTTGCATTATGTGATTAGACCTGTGAGCGTGTCTGTGCATTTAGAGGTTCACATTGTCACGAAAGTTATTAAGGAGATTTATGTGTTTTTGGGTTTTCGAGCTTTTTAATAGTTTTATTTTAATTTATGGCAATTTTTCCATAGATGAATTCCTATTTATAGGAATAGCCTATTTTTTCGTTTGGGTCGATTCAGGGTTTAACTAGATTGGCTAGTTAAATGCCCTAATCGATTATTCACCCAAAAAGTGAATAAGTATCCAAAGAGGAATTTAATTCCTCACTTCTCACTTTCAAATTGGAAAGCTGGAGAGTAAAACCCAAAATCCTCTTTATGAGGATTTACTATTTTGTTTGTTGTGGGAGCTACGAACTTGGGATCGTTGCGAGGTTGAGCTCGTTGGATCCAACTCAGGGAAACCTTGGATTGCTACAATTTTCAGCCACTTCTGCGAGCATTTTATTTTTTGGTTCAGTTTTCCATTTTGCCCTTTTGCCTGTGAGGTAGGGCTTTCCTGTTTTATTGTTTCTGCTTCGTTTCTGCTTTTGTTTTTGGTAGCCGTTTGTTTGGAGGCTGAGAACTAGTGTTCCCCTCTGTTTTTGTATGTTAGTTCTACCCGATTGGGTAGGTATGAACATTTTCCTATTTTTTGGGATGACGGTTTGGGATTTTGCACCATTATGCTGGCCGTTTTTGCATACGGTGTCCGATTCCATTTTTTTTTTTGGATTTTTGGGGTTTTTGAACCCAAAGGCCAAATGGGTTTTAATTTTGAAGTTTTCCAAAATTTTGGGGTTTTTACCTCATTTTGCATGCCGCCCTATTTTCTCGGGTTCTCTTGGCACAATGTGGGTCATGGACCTGGATGATCCATTTGGATATCAGTCAGACCACTATTGCACCTTTTGTTGCATTGGGATGCATGTCACACCCGTACTCCCGACTTTGTGTTCGGTTGAGTGATTTGTTACCTGTTATGGTTTCTTTTGGACCTTTGCTTTTGTTTCGTGAATGCTAAGATTCGTGTAGAATTCATACTCTCGAATTGAGGCCGATTGAGTGATTTCATGATGCTTGGTCTTGTTACATCATTGGGATTTGTGTAGAATCCATACTCTCGGATTGAGGCCAGTTGAGTGATTTCATGATGTATGATTTTATTAGCTTTGGGATTCGTGTAGAATCTGTCCTTCCCATGTTGCTTTCAGTTGGGTGGTTTCTTTGCATTATGCTCTCATTCCTGTCCTTGTGTTATGATCTTCATGATGGTGGTGTGCCACACACGAGTACATGCACGTACATTTGTTGGGTGACTTGCGAGGCCTGATCTTCTGTGGATTTGTCGAAAGTTATGATCATTGGGGTTGGCATGGGAGTATGCATGCCCACGGGCACTTGTCGTAGGATGAGCATGGGTAGGGTAGGGTAACATATGGAGGGGGCTTCTATCTTGCAGCCCAACCATCATGGCATCATGGGTTAGTAGAGGAAGCTTTATATAAGTGATAATTAAATAAAATGTGTGAATGATAATAAAACTTAAGATAATAAAAAGGTTTGGGGTGTTAGAGCCTTTCCGTTGAGGGATGTTGAATCTGCACAAGTCCTAGCTTGGACTTTTTGATTCCAAGTGACTCTCCATGATGTTAGTCCCTACTTAGTAGCCTTTTGAGTGTGTGACTAGGACCTGTACTCCTTGCATTGTCTTAGGTTCTTGGTTGCAGCCATCATACTGTCTGGCGTGAGTGTTAGCCTTCAATGTTATTTTGTGTGTTTGTGGTTGGATCATTATCTCCATCAGCATGGTGGGTGTGGACCTATGGGTGCCACGTCATTGGGAGGCATAGCTACCTTCACCACTGCTAGGGATCGGTGTACAGAGACGATCTTGTCCTAGTGTGACCGTTGCTGGATGTCTTCACTTAGTACTTCAGGTTCTGGAGTATGCTTTCTTGTGATTTATGCTTTCATTTGGATGCTTTTATATCATGTTTAGATGATGTTATTTTATTTGGCACATTCCCTTATTATGATGTTTAGCATATGATTAGATGATGTGATTTTCTTTAGTAGTATATATGTTGCTTACTGTTGTTTAGCATGTGATAGGTGATGTTATCTACTGTAGGATTATCTTATGCATTATCACTAGCATGTTAGATTTTCTTATGTTGTTATTGTGCATGTTTTAGTAGTGACGTCCCTATTATGATAGTATTGATGATTTGGTTGGTGGCTTGGGATGTTACACGCAGGGGATGGCTAGGACCCACGGTGGTCTTATGATGCTATTGACAGTTGGGAGGAACTATGCACTTAGTTTGGTTGTTCAGTTCACTGCGATATTTATTCTAGTGTGTTCTTTGCTACTGTAGTTTAAATGGATAGATGTTCTCCTTTCTGTGTTGTTCTTGCACTCGAGTGTTCATTCCTCGAGCCTTTTTGGATCCGATACTCCCTGGTGTGGAGGTTCCTTGCTCTATTTTTGGTCCTTTTTGCTTCTGGGAGTGTTTTTGTCTTTCTATGGGCGACATTTGATCAACATGGTGTGACACTTTAAAAAGTATCACATGCCCATGCAAACTATGTCGTACGACACTGTAAAGTATCACATGCCTTCTTGAGAAATGTCGTACGACACTGGAAGAGTATCATACGCCTTCTTGAGAAATGTCATGCGATGCTGAAAAGTGTCGCATGCCTTCTTGAGATATGTTGTACGACACTGGAAGAGTGTCGCATGCCTTAAGGAGAAGTGTCGCCCTCCCTTAGTAAAAAGTGTGGCACAATTTTTGTGAAAAACCTGCGCGTGCTGATAGCAGGCACTTTTCTTCATGATTCAAACTTTTTGAGAGTGGTTTTGGATACCCTTTTGGGAATTTTTCGACCCTATGCTATTGCATTTTGAATTCTGTCGGGTTCTCTTGAAATCGAGTTTTCGTGTTTCTATTTTAGTCTCTTGGGGTTTAAAATATATCGTTTAATTTCTTATACTTAAGATATATTTTAATATATGTGACAAATCGTTTGAGATAGGTTTCAGACCTCTCAGAGATAAGTTATGGATTCTAGGAAATTTCAGGGCTTCAAAAATCCAAACTTAGCCAATTTTCAGGGCTTCAGGATTTCAAGCTTAGCCAAATTTTAGGTTTCTGCATTTTACCCCAGCTTGGTGTTTTGTTGATGACTGGTTGTTTCTTGTGCCCTCATCATGTGCGTTGTCGTTGTTGGCTTTGTTTGTGTGTGTCAATTTGGTAGTGGCATTCGAAGATTCGTTGGTTGCCGAGATTGTGTTGAAGTCTTCTGTTGCGATCTTTGTGATCCCTATATGATGTTGTCTTGTGCATTCATACTTGTAAAAAATAAATATCTTGGCTTGATTTGAATCCTTGTTTCCAAGGATCTCCGGGCGAGGCATTACATATTCACCTGTCTTATATTGAAATCCTTTTTAAGGATTTGAATCCTTGAATCTACAAGTACAAATGCTCCAAATGAATGTAGCAATGAATGTAGGATGTCTTAAATCAATGGCATTAGATCTTCAACACAATCTTGAATGAATCTTTGCATATGAAAAGGCTTGAACGAATCTGGATGGAGAAATCTTCAACAAGGAGGCTCCATATAGATCAAATCCATTAATGTCTAACAATGGATCTCCTTGATGAATTGGATGTTGAATACTTGAATGCTTGAATGATGATTAATGGATCATTCGATATATCTTCTTATGCCTTTTGTAGTAGATCTTCAGTTCATAGAATTATGGATGTGCAAGATAATGGTTCATAGGTGCTCTAATGAAAAGTAGATCCTCAAAATAAAGAAAAAAGCTTCTTTATATAGAGATCTAAGGTACAAAATTTTAGAGAAGGTCAAAATTGGAGAATTAAGTCCCAATTAACCTTAACCCCTAGAATTGGACCTAGATTAAATCCATTTCAAGAGTTTACCATTCTGAAACCCAAAATAGAAAACCTAAAAGTGGGAAAATGAAACTTTTCGTAGCCTGATATCTCAAAACTCTTAGAACTTGAAAATTGGACCTAGGATCAAGGATGAGGTCAACCTTGCCCTAGGTTAGGTTTGAGGTAATCCTTGAGCTAGGTCAAATTTGAGGTTGACCTTGACCCTTTAGATCATCCTTGACCCAAAAAGTCAAAGTCTTTACTTTCACAGAGAAAGTTGTAAAGAAGAGGCTAGAAATAGAGAGAGAGAGAGAGAGAGAGAGAGAGAGAGAGAGAGAGAGAGAGAGAGAGAGAGAGAGAAAAGAAGAAGAAGAAGAAGAATAGGGGAAACAACTAGATCCATGCAAAGACCTATTCAAGTTGCTTGACATGACCCCATAAAAATTACTTGGAGGCCTAAACACTCTTAACATGGAAGGGCTTCCATTTTAAGATGATACATTAAGCCCCCACTTTAGCAAGAGTATGGACTCAATGTAAACTCTTGGTAAATTAGATTGTAATGAAAATATAATCTTGATAAAATAAAAGGGACAAAGAGATCCTCAAGCCCCCAACAAAACAAGTATTTGTCAGGTCCAAGATCACAATAATAGAGACATCTCTAGAAAAAGAGAAAGAGAGAAAGAGTGTGATTATCTCACCCAATGAAAACTTATGTCCCATTGTGAACCACACAAGGAAACAATGAAACTAGAAAGATAGAATTGGACTGCCTAGTGAATGTGACTACTCACTAGTCAACCCATCAAGGATTCACCCTCAAGAATATTTTATTCTATAAGAGTAAAGCCAAAAAGAAAAAGAGATCCAATCTTAAGGACACCTTTGACCTTAAGGGATAAAAAATATCTGAAATTTGAGGTATCAATAGATCCTACAATATAAATTCATGATTTAGGGATTAGTCACTAAAAAAGGGTGAAAAGGTAACTTGAAAAATGATATATACATATTGAAAAGTGTGTTTGTGGAAGAGGTGAGCAAAGTGTATGCCCCCACATTAAAGTCATTGCTAAAAAATTAACAAGAGCAATGTCTTTAAGGGAAACATAAACAACTCTACTTAATACATTTCTACTATGAGATGCTCCCAGATAATGGCAAATCAAGGGAAACAACACATAAACATATAGAGGACATAGAAGCGATCTACCTACTGTGGGGTCAACATGATCATAAGATTATATATATATATATATATATATATATATATATATATATATATATATATATATATATATATATATATATATATATATATATATATATATATATATATATATATATATATATATATATGATATTATTGCAAATGAATTGACATCATTCCCTAAAGAAAGTAAAACAACAATCACAAAGGAGGAAAGATCACATAAGAGATACAAAGAAGAATCTTTTCAGACCATAACCTAGGGACCAAATAGAATCAGTGCTACCAAGTCATAGATCCAAGAAGATTATATATATATATATATATATATATATATATATATATATATATATATATATATTATTGCAAATGAATTGAAATCATTACCTAAAGAAAGTAAAACAACAATCACAAAGGAGGAAAGATCACATAAGAGATACAAAGAAGAATCTTTTCAGACCATAACCTAGGGACCAAATAGAATCAATGCTACCAAGTCATAGATCCAAGAAGATTGCACAAGGAAACATATGTGAATAATAGCACATGTACAACATAACATGAAACAACACATGGAAGAATAAAGATACATATAGAGGAATAGTACAATAGGTTTGATTCTTTTATCACTTTGCACCAATAGAGAAACAAGGATCATATAAAATGAATCTAAGAACATTTAGAAAACATATCATAGGAGAAATACAGTACAACAAACAAACACACAAAAGGGTTACCATAAAGGAAAAACCAATCAAGAATATTGCCTACTCTCCCAAGATCATTCTATATCATTTACGTAAGGTGGGTAACTCACAAGAGGGACTATACCCAACATAGTAGGAATGATAGCTAGTTCCAAACAAGGATCCTCTTGGAAATCACAATGTTCAATACTAGGTCTAATTATTGATTGTGATGAAAACATATTAGGTAAATCAATGTCAATATCAATCATTTCATATTCATCATTAACATCATGAGTATCATCAAGAGTATATTATTCATCTAAATTAATCAAAATAGGATCTAAGATATGAATGTAATCATTAGAATCATGCATCTTTAAATCATTTTTATCAACAACTTCTTCTAGCACATCATGCATAGTTGTATCCAAAGAAGGTAAAGATTTTTGAAGAACACAATTATGAGCTTTAGCTTGAGCACAACACTTCTTATGATGTTCATTAACAGATTGATTACATTTTGTCTTGTTTGAAATGTGTTGAGAACTAGGAGGAACAATTATTGGATCCTTCATAGGTTCTATAAGAGGATTAATGGGATTATCAATAGATG
Organism: Cupressus sempervirens; assembly: GCA_028749045.1. NCBI lineage: Eukaryota > Viridiplantae > Streptophyta > Pinopsida > Cupressales > Cupressaceae > Cupressus > Cupressus sempervirens. Next base: position 279,917,595 of record CM053783.1, on the reverse strand, counting down.
AACAAGCAATAATAGGAGCTTGATTAATAGATGTAGAAGCTAAAGATAAAGGAGGTATGGAAGGTGTAGGCAAAAGGCCATGATTAAGATCCATAGGTAGTAAGCTTAAATCAAGAATCTTATGATGCTTATAGGCTTGATATAAACAAAAAAGATGATCAGGTCGAGAAGGACATGAATTAGGTAATGAAGGCCAAAAGAAGTCAAATATGGTACAATCTCTAGGCCTAGAATGTTGATATAAATTATGAATAACCATCCTCACTTCTTCATTATGAAAAAAATTAAGATATTTATGAATAGGTGAAGCAACAACATGCATGACATTTGACCACAACAAACCAACCTAGAAGTAGGAACAACAATAAAAGTAGTGTTCACCATTTTTTCACAAAGTTCAACTGGAAAATGAATAGAACCAAATGATGGGTAAAGAAAACCATTACAAGTTTTAATCCACACATCAAATTTATTTTAAAATCATGTTGCAATATTTTCATAAAAAGAAATTCTTCAGTAATAACATTGACCAAGGATGTAGGATTAAAAGACAACCACAAGTAGGTATCTAAGAAATCTTAGCATAAATATAAAGGGGACCATCACGAGCATTAATAGTCTCAAAATCATCAAACATAATCAAAATTTCATGGAGTCTTTTATTCTTAGGTTGTTGATGAGGTTTAAGTTGAGTCTTCAATTTAGGCTTAGCTTTTGGTTGCAGTTGAGATGAAACTTGAGATTAAAGCTAAGGTGGAGATACAGATTGAACAACATGCTCCACTTGATTGATAATGTGATTAAGATCATCCATCTTTGAATCATACATAATATCCATAGAAGATGGTTGATAAATAGTATTAGTATCAAGTGTAGGTAAAGGATTCTTATAGATTTAATGATTTTCATTAGGAGGAGAAACAAATTTATTCCCACTACCATCAAAATTATCAATAGATAAGGCATTAGAATCAATTAAGTCTTGAACCTTATGTTTTAAAGAATAACATTTCTCGGTATCATGACCATTCTGATGATGCTATTGACAAAAAGCTTTAGGATCAAAGGATTTAGATGCAATCCTAGTAGGTAAAAGAGATTGAATAGGAGGTAAAGTAATGATATTAGCAGTTAACAACCTATTTATAATAGAATGTAAAGATTTTGAAATAGGAGTAAATGCATGATTTAATTGAAAAGGAATGGATGCAAAAGTGGCATTGTGAGATGCAACAACTTGATCAGCAACTACACTTTCTTGTTTGTTTATCTTGACATAGTTGATGAATTTTTGAAATTTATTTGGATTAGGAGAACCATCACTTTTATCAATGGGAAGACGAGCCATTGGAGTGTTTCTCTCAAATTGACTCACTTGTAATTGATAATGTTGGAGTGCTACACAAAGTTGTTGAAAAGAGGTAAATGTAGTAAGCAAAATCTTATCTCTAATATCATTTTGCAAATTTGAAATAAACATACATTGAATATTAATATGAGGAATATGATAGGAAATTTGAGCTTTTAAATGCTTAAGCCTACCATTAAATTAAATCAAATTTTCATTATAACTTTGTTTACAATGCATCAAATTAGTCAAAGACACTTGTTGGCCAATATTGTTTTGAAATTGATAGTGTGTATGAGATAGAATGGAATATGAAATGATGTGAGGGGAATATAGGACCTATCCTTAACCCAATTCTTAAAAGGAATGATCCAATTTGATTAACTACAAGGAAGTGATCAATGCACAAATAAATCAAATGATGGAAAATATGTAGAAAGGAGGAAATCCTATAATCCAATATAGAAAGTATGTACTTAAAATCTTGAATGAATAAAAGGCAAATACTAACCTCAAAGTAGGGTGAATCTAGAAAAATGTTCATTTCTGATGTTTGTATATAGCTTTAGAAAATTTTGTAACCTAATTCAAACTAGAAATGTTGAGATAGAGAAAACCCAAGAAAAAATTGTCCTTTTGAGAGTAGGTTGACCTTGACCTAGATAGCAAGGCAAAATCTTACCCATGGGCACAATCTTACCCCAAAAAGTTGACCTTGACCTATACTAATTTCACAAAAAAATTGTTTGAGGATCTTGGAAGTTTGACAAAGAGGGTATCCAAATCTAAACTCTAATTCATTGTCCTACACTTGTACCTACAAAAAAAATGGTTTTTTTTTGGATGGGGGGTTTGCCTTGGTCAAACCTTAATTTAAAATCAACCTTGAAATGTAATTGAAATTTTAATATGTAAAAACAAAGTAAATGGAACTATTCACATTTCTTATATTGAAATCCTTATGGAGGATTCAAATCCATGAATATGTTTGAATTAGAAGAGGAAAGGTAAACTTCTTGGGGGGGGGGGGGGGGGGGGGTGAATTAGTAATTTAAACTTGGACCCATAAAAGTTTCACCATTCATTCATCTCATGCATTAATAAGTAAGCTAAAATAACATGTAAAGCACATGCATCTAAATCATATAACCATGTAAGTATTCACACACATAACACCGGATATGATTATCCAAAGACCCTCCAAGTGAGAAGGTAAAACTAGGGTGGGGATGACACCAAAAAATCTTCACTACTATAGTAATAAAGTGTATCTAATGAAGGTCACAATATTTTGACATTGAAACATGATCTACCCTGCAAAAGGTATGTCCTGTTAAAGGCTTACAAAGACTATTAGATATCACCTTGTTAGAGAATTTTGACACCCTATTAGAAGTGTGCCTTGTTAGAGGATTTCAACTTACAACTAAGTAAGCACCCTGCTAAAGGATTTCATATACCCTGTTAGGACTACTTTGTTAAGAGATTTGATTGAAATCACCTTTTAAAATGTCTTAGCATAGATCCTATGATTGGCACTTGCTTGCTTGATAATAGATCACCTCTAAACAATGTCTTCTTGATCCTTCATGATTATATGTCTCAATGTTGTATCCTTTTCTCTATCCTCTATTCTTCTCTAATTGATTTTGCAATTCACTCTTTCTTCATAACTTCTATGTCATCTTGAATACTCTACATGCAAACTATCTTGTTCACTCCTTTGACTCTCCTTATACACTCGATTACATTATCTCCTCTCCTTTTCTCTAAAGAGTTTAGTGCTTCATCCTCCTTAAGAAGAATTAGGTTGCTTAGGGTTAGGTATGAATCTATGGTTGAGATTCATCCATTTCATCGCTTAATCCTTCCCATTTTCTAATTGGGTAGATGTAATTGCATAGGTAATCCAAATAGAGATTCATCATTATCTTCAAAATATCAAAATATAATCTTAAGTCAGCTCAAAAATGGTTTACATACTTATTTGTACCATTACAAACAAATATCTCAAAACTATGTCACTTTGCATATGAAGTCTTTGATGCTTAGCATGCACTGTTCTATATACTATGACTCGGCACCTATATTACTTGACATCCACTATTTACTCATCTCTTGAATCACTCAGCATGGTCTATCTACTTGCCACTTGAATGACTTCACACATGAGTGACTCGGAACTCATTGCAACTCGATATGGTCTAGTATTTACATGTTGTGCTTGGCATGTAGTACTAGTTCAACATGAACTAAGTAAATGAATTAAGTATGTTGACACTCACATATCAAAACTAATCTAGGATCAATAATCTCCCCCTTTGACATGAGTGTAAAATACACTTGAATATACAATATTATCCTTAATCTCTTGAGCATAACATATCCATGACTCGGCTTATATACAAAATTTCAAAATTTGATAACTCCCCCTTAGTTAATGTGTCTGTATTGTATCCAGAATAATGTGTTCCACTTTGAGTAAAATGTGTCTCTACTGATGCACTTTGACTTCAATGCACTATGTTACTGATACTCTTTCATCTGATATGCTCTCTCTTACCTAATATTTGTCCTATTTTTCTCTTTTCTCCCCCAAAAATGTATATCTCCTCAATGATATATCTATGTTCTATTGTATTCTCCCTACTGCTATGCTCCCCCTTTCTTATTTCTCTCCCTTTTGTTCATACTCCCCCATACCATATTATATTTCTCCCCATTTTTGACACTTATGTCAAATGGGCTATACACCTATGGTGTGTTTGTCCAGAAAAGATTTGTGGACATCCATTATTATCCTTAGGGTCTCATCTCAATTATCACATGCAACATCTAATGACTTAATTTGGATTGAAAGCTTAGTAGCAAGGTCTAATAGACCATATAAAGTAGAAAGATCGGGGTCTTTCTTCAATAGAGTTTTAGCATAGCCTAGCTCCTTGTACATTATCTACATATGTGGGGTGAGGGTAGCTTGCATGCTTGTTGGTTTAGCTCTAATGTTAGCCTCATTTTCTATTGTAAGAATTTGCCTAAGGGAAAAATTCACCCAGGAACTAAGAACTCAAACACAAGCACAACTTTAGACCAAAAATGGATATGATCAATTAATCAGAGTATGTTCAAATACATTGCTCTGTTTAGAATGTGATATTCAAATACACTAGGAGTGCCTATATATAAAGGCCTCTCAGGAAGCACCTAGAATGTCTCTAGAAACAACCAGAAGATAAGACAACTAAGAACCTTATCCAACTTTCTAGATGTATGGATAAGAATGAGAAAGTGTCATATGTGTGTAGAATATTCCTGTGTTGTAGAAAACATATGCTTAAAAGAGGTGTAGACCCCTGTGATGTCATCATGACAACTCACAAGAGTGCACATACTCCTAGGTGTCTCACAAATAAAATAATGCAAAATAAATAAATAATGCATTAACCTAAGTAAACTTAAGTAAGTGTAATAAGTAAATACTTATTTACAACAACACCCCCACTTAATAAGTAAATACTTATTTACAACAACACCCCCCCTTAAGTGTGACTTAGGGGAATTTCCTTAAGCTTACAAAAAATAAGATGAAGATGCATAATGGGTCTTAGAAACTAGGCCATGTTAGGTACCCATGTACATAATGAAAAAAAATATGTCTCATAAAGTGGGGAAAGAGAGAAAACCTCATGGGAAAAACCCTCCCCCAAAAAGAGAGATAAATATGGATGCATGGATGGATGGAGTAATCAAGACCTCCCCATTATGACATACATCCATGTATATACAAGAAAGAAAAATGGAGAAGGACAAAACCTCTTAAGAGGAAAAAGTCCCCCCCAAAAAGGAGAAGAAGGAGATGAGGTAGTCCCCCCCCCCCCCCCCCCCCCTCCCCCCCCTTTAAACGTATTATGCCGATCAATGAAGAATGCTCTAATGTAGAAGCTGATCCATGACCTTTGAATGATGTTCCTCCCCTTTGGAAGAAAAAATGGCAAGGGTAGCTATGAGATGCATCCCTTGGATGGAGAAGGAATCTCTATGATGATTGGTATCTCTAAAACTTGTTCAAAAGTCCCTGTGTTGATACAGATGACAGCTTCCTCCAAAACTATTGAAGAGAAGAGCAAATCAAACAAGGAAGGATGTAGAACCTATTTTAGGAAACCAATAGTCTTCCCAAATGTGAGAGAGATCTCCTGCAAATGTTGTAAAGAAGAATCCACAATCACACCAATCTGGAAGGATTGATCATGTAGAGAATGTGCAATAATTGTAGAAGAATCTACCTCAGCAAAGAGAAGTAATAAATCATCATGAAAGTCTCCCATGTCTACTATGTGTGACTCCAAGAACAAAACTGAAGTGTTTGGCAAGAAATCATCACCTGGAAGACCATGAAAACCCTGCAGTGCTGAAGTACATGAATTTGTCACTGTGGCAAAGGATGAAGTATCTGTCTCAAATAGAAGATGGATGTCATCAATAATATCTCCCACATCTTCAATGTGAGACTCCACGAACAATTGTGCAATGTCTAAAAGGAAGTCTTCACATGAAGGTAGAGTAGGAAGACATAAAGTATCCTGCTACACTAATTTCAAAAAATATATGGCTGAAATAGGATTAGTAGGAGCAACAGGAGCTGGAGGTGTGATCTCATCTGAAAAGGAGTCAGCTGCAACTGGAGGAAAAAGATCTTCTAGGAATGGAGGAATAGTTGGATCTCTATAATGCTCCCAAAGATACATCCATAAAACATATGGATCAGATGACTTAATTTTGAATATCTTTTTTAGAACTTTATACTCCATATAGCGATAAAGAGTAGGAATAAGGAGGTCAACTTGATCAATAGTATACTCAAGATCTAGTGCATATGGCAGTACATTGTGCTTAGAGAGATATCTAACCATAAGTTGACTCCATTCCCTATAGTTATCTAGGTTCAAGTAGATCAAATTTGACTCTTCCATGATGGACCAATCAAAGAAACCTCCAAAAAAATCAAAGAACCCCCCCAAAAAAAGATGTTGTTGGCACTTGAAAGCCACTTGCCAATTTAGGGCCTATTTTTGAAAGTAGTATTTCTGTCTACAAAACTTATAATGTGATTGTAGATCTAGAAAGTAGACAAAAAAATGCACTTTCAAAAAAAATGGAACCTAATTTGAAGTCTAGATGAGCCCGTACCAAGCATTTTAAGTGACAAAGTTTGAGATTTTGGAGTTGCAGAAAAATTCAAAAATAGAGATCTCAAACCACCTACACCGATGTGTAGATAATGAAATCTTACCCCAAAAAAAAAACTTTCTTGCAAAAAGGAGTCTGTATGAGGAAGATATCATTGTTTGAAAATCGTTGTTGCTGTTATTTTTTCTGAATTGCTGCCGCGCCTCCAAAAAACAAATCACTCTAGATTTTGCCTCAGATGTCTGATTTGGATGAAACAAAATCTGATTTGGGGGTTTTTGGACCTTTTGAATATGATACAAATATCAGATTTGCACCAACAATCTTCAATATTCACCTGCAAAATATCTCTCCTATGGCCCTATGGCCAAAAAATTTCTAGAAAATAATGCAGATCCAAAAAAATATAGCAAAGATACAGATGAAAAAAATGTAGATCTGAAATGATCATACCAATTTTGCAAATCGGTCCTTCAAGTGTCAGTTTGCAAAAAAAATTTCCTCACAATCAACTTTGGCCTAGGGTAGGCAGCTTTGTAGCCGATTTTCACCAAATCAACATTCCAGATGTCATGGTGAGGTCAAATCTGATGCTGGACACTCCCAATTTTGTAACACTCTGGATTCAAGCTGAGGTGATGAAGCAAGCGTGGTCTCGAATGGCTATGTGATGAGAAAATCTCTATGCTCTGATACCATGTAAGAATTTGCCTAAGGGAAAAATTCACCCAGGAACTAAGAACTCAAACACAAGCACAACTATAGACCAAAAATGGATATCATCAATTAATTAGAGTATATCCAAATACATTGCTCTGTTCAAAATGTGATATTCAAACACACTAGGAGTGCCTGTATATAAAGGTCTCTTAGGAAGCACCTAGAATGTCTCTAGAAATAACTAGAAGGTAAGACAACTAAGCACCTTATCCAACATTCTAGATGAATGGATAAGAATGAAAAAGTGTCATATGTGTTTAGAAGATTCATGTGTTGTAGACAACATGTGCTTAAAAGAGGTACGAACCCCTGTGATGTCATCATGACAACTCACAAGAGTGCACATAATCCCAAGTGTCTCACAAATAAAATAATGTAAAATAAATAAATAATACATTAACCTAAGTAAACTTAAGCAAGTGTAATAAGTAAATACTTATTTACACCAACAGCTATTAAGACAACTAACTGAATTTGTGTCTATAGAAACACCCTAAAATGCTTCCCACTCTAAGCTAGATTTTTAGGTAGTCTTGCACCTAATGAAAATATTTGGCTTTCTAGGCTCGTAATTTTACTTTTGGTCTCTTGGGTGAAGAGTGTAGGATTGCATAGTTTTGTGTATAATGAGAATATATTCTCAAGTACCTTCTTCACATCCTCAACCTTGGTTGCCAATGCAACTTGGTGTAGTGCTATCTCACTAGATGTTTTCTCATTTACCTTACCTTGAAACTTCATTTTAGACCATTCTAATAATTTTTCATTTGTATCAAGGTCTTCATTACTAACCTGCTCCACTATTTCTGTCAGTTGTTCTATTAGTAGCTTGGTCTCTTCAGGAGTTGGCAGACTAAATGCATCTAGAAATATGTCCTTGATATCTTGAAGTGCTTGCTTCTACCTATGTTCTCTCCTAAGAATTTCTTGATGCTTTTTCCTTTCTAAGGATTACTATAAAATGCCTATATGTTCCAATGTCATAGTATCATAATCATACTTTGGAATAACAATTTCTTCATCAAGCCTTATGTCTCCATAGTGTATTACCTTTTCAACCTTTGATGAGCTTAGGCTTGGCACTAAGATCTATAATGGAGTAGCATCTATACTCAGCTTCTAAAGAGTTTGTGTGGAAGGAGTGCTAGTTGGTAGTAAAGCTACTAATGCTTGGATGGTCATTTGTTCCTTCATTTTTGGTTTTGTCTCTTGATGCTTGCCCTGGTCTATTACTACGACTTGGCTTGCACCTTGTTCATGTGCTGTAGGTATAAATGAATCTATCCATCCTATTTCCTTCTATTTTCCTATAGTGATATCTTTCTCTTCTCCTTTCTTCTCAATTGTAGCAACCTTGGTAGATGTATCTATAGTCATTTGGATCAAAGGTTGTACAATAGTAACTAAAGGGATGATGGAAGGTGGTAGTTGTGAATTCACCTTTTCCTTTGTGACATTAGTTACTACCTTTCGTAGTTCTTCTACACTAACCAAAACTAGATTACCACATAAATTGGCTTGCAATGTAGATTGATCTAAGATCTTCTTTAAATCTTCTACAGTTGCTTCTAACAAGTTTCTAGGTTGCCTCTAGCTCTTCTCACTCTTTCTTGATTTTGAAATGATGAAAAATGAACTCAAATTGATCATATACCCTTTGAAAACCTTGCATTTAATGCTAAGCTCTTACAAAATGATAAGCTCAGCAATAAGCATTTTCAGGTTCACTCGGCATCTATTGATAGTTCCATCACTTGGAAGCTACTATGAGCTTGACATCAACTACCTAGTCCAATAGCTTGGCATCAACTAACATTCCACTCAACACATAAAGAAACTTTTCATACTCGGCCACAACATGAAAGGCTTAAAGATTTATCTTGAATTTCTAATAACATCTTGCATCTTTATTCATGATAATGTAGTCTTTTTAGTACTATCTTCTTTTAGAACTAATGCATAATATAATCTTTAAATATCAGTCCCACATACCTCTTGTTTGCCTAGTTTGATGAGATGTGATCACCTGACCCATTGGGTGAAGTAATCCCTTCTCCATTTGATGTGCTACAAACATCTTTCTTTTTTCGTGTCTTGTTCATCTCATTTTTGATGTGCTCAATATCTGCCTTGCCTTTACCTTTATCAAATTCACAACTAGGTGCCTTCGACTTAGTTGGATGGTATTTACTGATGTAACCAATCTTCAAAGAGTGAAAACATGTAGTTTGACTTAACTATATTTTGTAAGTGTTATTAAAGTGTGTTCTAATACAATTCTTAGGAACATGTCCATATTCTTGATAGTAGTTATAGCTGTATCTTGTATTCTAATCCCAATTATAAGAGTTGTCATTGTTTCTTACCTTTGTTGACTTATTTGATGACCACATGGATTTGGATTTGCATTCAAAAGCTCTATGCCCATACTTCTGACAATTGTAGCAATATCCTTCAAATCTTTGTGTATGCATGGTCCTAGTTCTACATTCATGTGCTTGATAACCTTGTTTGTTGCACTTATGACAATGAGTCATGTTCTTAGGATTGAAATTCTAATTTGTGATCTTTCTTCTACATACATTAGAAATATGTCCTTTCTTACCACAATTATGATAAATAGGTTTGGAGTTATTACCTTTGGTGTTTCTTTCTTCTGCACTTTTAGATGATTCTCCTTCTTTGGTGCTTGTGTAGCCCAGTCTTGATGTATGAATCTTAGATCTAGGGGATCTCAATAATTGCTCAAAGTATTTGATGGCTTCGTTATGCTTGTTGAAACTTTCAGGTAATTCCTTTTCTTTCTTTAGGTCACTCTACAATTGTTCATTGTACAACTTCAATGTAGTTATCTCAATACCCTTGACATTCAATTCATAGTTGGCATTCATCATTTGACTTAGAGTATCCAATTGTATGTTGGAAATCTCGGTTAACTCTGTTGACTTCTCTTCCAATATGTTGGCCATAATTCTTCTATCTTCTTCAATCATGGCTTTATCTTCCATAGCTTTCTTCTTTTGTTTAGTCACCTCACATAGCAGTATCACTTGTGATTCTTGTTCTAACTCAAGACTTCAAATTTCCGTAGCTTGGACTCTATTGTTTTCCATTAGATCTACAATTTTTGCATCAAAGTCAGTGGAGTCTCCATCTACAAATAGCTTAGTAGTGTTTATCTCTTTATATAGTGTGTCATTCTCCACAATAGAAATATCTTTCCCTCTCTTCAAGGACTTCTTTTATTCCTCTCTTGCATCACTTAGTTGATGTAGTATGAGATGTATTTCAATATCCTAGTTTTCAATAGTCATTCTTAACTTATAGACTTTCGTTTCAAGATCTTTCCTCAAAGATACAAAGCTTCTCTTTTAGAGAACAAGGCTCTGATACCAATTGTTGGAATTACAAGAGGAAAGGTAAACTTGGACCCATAAAACTTTCATCATTCATTCATCTCATGCATTAATATGTAAGCTAAAATAACATATAAAGCATATGCATCTAAATCATATAACCATGTAAGTATTCACACACATAACACCATATATGATTACTCAAAAACCCTCCAAGTGAGAAGGTAAAATTGGGGTGGTGATGACACCCACAAATCTTCACTACTATAGTAATAAAGTGTATCCAATGAAGTTTACAATGTTTTGACCATGAAACATGATCTACCTTGTGAAAGGTCTAGCCTGTTAAAGGCTTATAAAGACTGTTAGGTCTCACTTTTATATAAGATTTCAACACCTTGTTAGAAGTGTGTCTTGTTAGAGAACTTCAAATTACAACTAACTAAACACCCTATTAAAGGATCTTATACAACCTATTAGGACTACTCTATTAAGATATTTGACTAAAATCACCTGTTAAAATTTCTCAACATAGATCCTGCGATTGGCACTTGCTTGCTTGATAACAAATCACCTCTAAATAATGTCTTCTTGATCCTTCATTATTAGATGTCTCAATGTTGTATCCTTTTCTATATCCTCTTTTCTTCTCTAACTAATTCTACAATTCACTCTTTCTTCATAACTTCTAAGTCACCTTAAATTCTCTACATGCAAACTATCTTGTTCGCTCCTTCAACTCTCCTTACACACTCAATTCCATTCTCTCCTCTCCTTTTCTCTAAAGAGTTTAGGGCTTCATCCTCCTTAAGAAGACTTAGGTAGCTTAGGGTTAGGTATGAATCTATGGCTAAGATTCATCCCTTTTGTCACTTAATCCTTCCCATTTCTTGATTGGTTGTACATAATTGCATAGGGAACCCAAATAGAGATTTGTCCTTATCTTCAAAATCTCAAAATAGAATCTTAAGTTGGCTCAAAAATTGTTTACGTAGTTGTTTGTGCCATTATGAATAAATATGTCAAAACTATGTCACTTGGCATATGAAGTCTCTAATGCTCGACACGCATTTTTCTATATATTGTGATTCAATATTTGCATTACTCAAGATCCACTGTTTACTTAGCTCTTGAATCACTTAGCACGGTCTATCTGCTTGACACTTGAGTGACTTGGCACTCATTGTAACTCAACATGGTTTAGTATTTAAATGTTGTTCTTGGCATGTATTACTAGTTCCGCATGAAAAGTAAATGAGTTAAGTGTGTTGACACTCACTTGTAAAAACCAATCTGAGATAAACAAAATCCAAAAGTATGTAGGCTCCAAATGAATACAAAAATGAACGTAGGATGTCTCAAATCAATGGCATTTGATCTTCTAAAACAATCTTGAATGGATCTTTGCATAGGAAAAGGTTTTAATGAATAAGGATGGAGAAATCTTTGACAAGGGGGATCCATAGAGATTGAATCCTTCACAAGCTAACAATGGATCTCTTTGATGAGTTGGATCTTGAATACTTGAATTTTTGAATGCTTGAATATTAATTAATGGATCATCTGATATATCTTCTTATGCCTTAGATAGTAGATCTTCGCTTCATAGAATAATGGATGCATGAGATAATGGTTCATAGATGCTCTCATGAAAAGTAGATCCTCAAAATAAGAGAAGAAGGCTTCCTAATATAGAGATCTAGGGCACAAACTTCTAGAGAAGGCTAACATTGGAGAGTTAAATACCAATTAACCTTAACCCCCTATAAATAGACCTACATTAACAAAAATATAAGAGTTTACCATTCCAAAACCTGAAACAACTGACCTAGAAATGGAAAAATGAAAGTTTCTAAAGCCCAATATCTTTAAACTCCCAAAACTTGAAAATTGGACCTAGGGTCAGGGATGAGGTTGACCCTACCCTAGGTCAAGGTCAAGGTTGACCTTGACCCTTTAGGTCATCCTTGACATAGAAAGTCAAAGTCTTAAGGTTCACAAAGAATGTTGTCAAAAAGAGGTTAGAAATAGAGAGAGAGAGAGAGAGAGAGAGAGAGAGAGAGAGAGAGAAGCAGAATAGGGGGAAAACAACCAAATCCATGCAAAGACCTATTCAAGGCACTTCACGTGACCACACACCACTTACTCGGAGGGCTAAACACTCTTAACATGGAAGTTCTTCCATTTTAAAATTATACATTTTGTAATTGATTTGTATATTTTATTGAATATTATTACTTTCATAATTGTGTATAGTTTATTTTAATATGTGATTATAAATTTTCATATTTAAAAAAGAAAAGACATATTTGATATTACTTTGGTATAATTTTATAGTTTTCTTTATATGAATCTTCCTTTTTCAAATTTTATGCTTATAAGACATTGAATGACTTGTTAGAAACTACAATTGGAATAATTGTTATGTTGTCATTGATATCAAACCTTATTGGTAAGACAGTTTTCTATTTGATTTAAGTGTCATATCTAAACAATTGATGAAGAGGATTTGAGAAGTTGGTCATGAAATTAGCACCTAGACAAAAGGTTGAGTTATGGAAAGGAAACTACAATTGACACTTGATTAGTTGGACTTTGACAAGACAAATTGATTATTTAAATCTTGCTACAAGTGAAGAAGACAATTATGTTGAAGCCTTGAAGAAGTGATCAAAGATTGACTAAATACATATGCTTGACCAAACAAAAGAGTAGAAGATTAAGTAACATGAAGTATATATACCAAATAAGAATTTTAGTAGTGACAAATTAACCTAGTGAGTATTGGTAGAGGGCCATCATTTAATAATTTATGAAAAAATCATGATTTCCAGCTGATAGAGTTGATTCTTGGAATATGTAAAGTGTGTTGAAGATAAGGATGGATGACTTGGAACATTTAAATCAAGGGAAACCATGTTTGCATATTTCTATGCAAGGATTCAAGGAGTATTTTCTAGAAGTTTCTAGAAGATAAAAGATGAGACAAAATGTTGGAAAGATTTGATGAATCTAACCAAACACTAAGATACACGATGGTGTTTAACCAGAAAAAGATTAGAATTATCTATTTTAAGGAGGTACAAGGATTAACCTAACAAGGTTGGATAAATTTTTTGATGCCATTGATTGGTGAACTTGAGTAGTAGGCTGAGAAGAGCTATGAAGAAGTGAAGAGTGATTTCTTGAAGGGTTTCTAAGTGAATCAAAGATAGAGATGACAATGAAGGTTAGTCAGTGGATCAACATATGAGCCAAACTATGATCTGTATGTGCAAAGTGTGTTGTATTTTTTAGATCAAAACCCTGTTGTTACTTTCTAACCATTATATCAATACTGAAATCCTTTAATCAAGGTTTTCCTAATAGTCATATGTAAATCTTTTAATCAAGGTGGAATTCTAATGGAATATTCTAAAGTCCTCTAACAAGGCCACTCCTAATTAAGTAATTAAACGTTAGAATTCTTTAGAATAACTAAGGGGGTGGGGGGGTGGCTGGGGTAGAATCAGTTATTCAAGGTCTAAATGCACTAATAATAATTTTTCACTAATTATAGTGAGCCCATTAAACTATTCATCCATCCAAGCTTAAAACAACCATCTTAGCAAGTTACAACAAATCAACATGCAGGAATAAAACATGCAAGATCAACACATGACACTATGATTTATGTGGAAACCCAATTTGGGAAAAACCACCAATAACATCCTACTCAATTCTCACTCTTCTAAAGTGATGCCCTATTAAAGGCCTCCCCTGTTAAAGGCTTACAATACATTGTTAAATGTGACCTTGTTAGAGGATTTCACCATACTGTTAGGAATGGGCTTGGTCAAAGGACTTTGGAACATTCACTTGGAATGTCACCCTATTAAAGGATTTATAACATGGTTATTAAACCAACCTAAGTCCATAGGATTTATACTAATTGTTACAATTTCTAGAGAGTAACAATAATGTCTTTTGATCTAATACAACTTACAACATATCTTGCAGATTTCAGATCACACTTTAGTTCAATCCTTTGCTTGGCTTTAATCACTGTGGCTCTGATAGCTTGTCTTCATCTCAAGCTTCATCTCCTTATGTCTTCTTTCTTATCATACCAATGCAATCATCTCTATGGTCATCTATCAAAATAGAGTTTATGGGCTCTCTTCCTCCTCAGCACCTACTTCAACACTTCATGCTTTCATACTTGACCCACACTATTTGCTTCATGACCTTATGACTCCTTAAATAGAAATTTGAAATAATTTTCTCACTCAATTCTTCCTCTCTAACTTTAGGGTTTCAATAGATTAGGTAGGATACAATGTATCTGTCCCATATCTCATCTTCATCTAGAAACTTCATCTATAATCTAGTTGTATTTGCCAAAAATGTTTTACATAGTGTTCTGTACCACCTTCTCATCATTCTTATCTTCTAACTGGTTCACAAAATTCTAGATAACTACCATGTCAGCTCAGATCTAGCGAATCTTTGACTTTTCAAAATAATGTAGCAACTTAGCATTATTGGTTTATTGATGCTCGACACTTGATCTTCACTCGACAGTTGATCTTTACTCGACACTCACTAAAGTTTAACTTGCTCGGCTTCAACTAAGAATTTTTTTGGCACTAACTAGCTTGCTCGGCTCTCTCTAATGAACTTAGTTAGGCTTTACAAATGACTTAGCTAAACCTTACATATTTGATGTGTTTTAGTGTGTCCATTCTCTATGTCTTAGAGTATGTCACCAATACACTATTTCATCAATGGCTTAGCTAATCCTTGTACTTCATTACAACATCATAACTTCAACCTTTCTCTAGGTGCTCTAGTTACATCTTATTGATTGCCTCCTCCTTATCAATCAACCAATTGATAGTATTTGGATCCCTAAAGCAATTGTCATTCCTGCAAGTAGAAAGTTTGACATCAATGAAAAAACAATGATTGAAAACATTCTTTACTAGTTCCATTATTCTTCATTCATGATCTTTTCAATCATTTCCAACAATCTCCCTCTTTGGCATTGATGGAAAACTAAACTGATCAATTGATCAACTTAGTTACCACCAAAATTATATGTGTTTTATATCTTCTTTCTGCTTCTACCTCTTGAATGATCTCATATATCTCCATATCTTTACCTTTCATTGATCGGTTTCTCATAAATCTCCCTCTTTGACATAAATGCCAAAGGTGTAGCATCTTTATCATGCTAAATATAAGCTTTACATCTCATGTTTTCTCCCTCTGACACCATGCTTGTGACTGATTTGGAGTTTCTGCTTCTATTGTCATCCTCTCCATCATGCTTCTATTATTTCAATGATTTGTTCCTATTGATACAGGGCATCTTCTTTGTTTCTTTAAACTACCTGAGTTAGGGGTTTTACCCCCAACTTGCCTCTAAGATATTCAGAAACATCATTAGGCAATGGTTTGGTGAAGATATCTACAGTTTGTTCCTTTATGTGAATGTACTCCATCTTCACTTGTTTGTCTTCTACCAATTCTTTGACATAGTGATACTTGATTGCAATATGCTTGGTTTTTGCATGCATTACTAGATTCTTGGATATGTTTATAGCACTTGTATTATCACAATACAGTATCATAGGTTTGGTTACTTCTTCTTTCATTCCTTTTAATAGATGTTTGAGCCACACAATGTTTGTGCAATTGACTGTTGCTACCACATATTCGACTTCTACAATGGACTGAGATGTGCATTTTTTTTCTTCCTAGTCCAAGTAACTAGCCTTTTACCTAAGAATAATGTTCCTCCACTTGTGTTTTTCTTGTCATCAATGTTGCCTCCCCAATCTGTTTCTATGTATGCATTGAGCTCAAACTTCTCATTCCTTTTGTAATATAGGCCAAAATCATCAGTTCCTTTAAGATATCTCATTATTCTTTTTACTATCATGAGATCATTTTCTTTAGAATTAGTAGAGAATCTAGCTACTATTCCAACTACTAATGCTATGTCTGGTCTGCTATGTACAACATATTGTAGTTTTCCAATCATGGATCTGTACATTGTTTGATTGACTGCAACTGATTCATCATTTTTGGATAGCTTATGTCCTATTGCCATTGGTGTGTTGACTGGTTTGGAGTCTTCCAATCCAAACATTTTAAGTATCTTTTTGATGTACTTTGATTGAGTCACAAATATACCATATTTTAGTTGATGTACTTGCAATCCAACAAAGAACTTGATTTCTCCAAACATAGACATCTCAAATTCATGTTTCATTTTGTCAGCAAAACTTTTACAAAGCACTTCCTTTCCTCCAAAAACTATGTCATCAACAAAGATATCAGATACAAGAATATCCTTACCTTCTTCTAATTTGATGTACATGTTGCTATTATCATCAGTTCTTTCAAATCCTATTTGCACTAGATACTTGCGAAGTCTCTCATACCATGCTCTAGGTGCTTGTTTCAGACCATAGAGTGCTTTATGTAGTTTACAAAACATTTCCTTATTGTTCTCATCAACAAATCCCTCTGGTTGTTCAATATAGACTTCCTCTTCTAATATACCATTCAGAAAAGCAGACTTTACATCCATCTGATAGACTTTAAAACCTTTATATGCACCATATGCAAGTAAAGTTCTTACTCCTTCCATTCTAGCAATAGGGGAAAATTTTTCCCCATAGTCTAATCCTTCTTCTTGAGCATAACCCTTACATACTAGTCTAGCTTTGTTTCTAGTAATCTCACCATTCTCATATAGCTTGTTTCTGAATACCCACTTGGTGCCAATCACACTCTTGTCAGCTAGTCTGGGAACCAAACTCTGGGTTTTGTTCTTCTTTATTTGATCAATCTCTTCTTCCATAGCTTTATACTAGTCACCATCTTGCAATGCATCTTACACTATGTTGGGTTCAAGTTTTCTTAACAAACATGATGTGTTTCTTAGTCTATTCCTTGTCATTAGTCTTGCATCTTTGTTACCAATTATTTGTTCAGGAGGGTGATGTCTCTTCAAATATTTGGATAATCTTGGTTCTGTCTTTGTTTACATGTTTGATCTTTTAGATTCAGGATCACTATGTACTTCTTTCTTAGGTAGTTCTACATCTATTTCATGTGAACTAACTTTAGAGTCAGAATGTGCATTTTTTTCATTATGCAACTCAGCTTTTGAATGCAGCTCGACATTCACTGGTTGTGATTTGGCTGAAATTGAAACTTTCTATTGAATCCCAATTTGATTGATAGCATCCTCGTCAATAGACATTCCTTCATAAGAATACACAAAGGTTCTGTATTCATCAATTCTCTTTGGTTCTTCAACTTGGACTTCTGTATGCTCATCAAAGTTTACATTTGCACTTTCCACAATTTTGTCAGTGTTAGTATTTAAACACTTATATGCTTTGCTTCTAGTGGAGTAACCAAGGAATATGCCTTCATCACTTTTTGCATCAAATTTTCCTTTTCTAGTATCTTTAAGGATAAAGAATTTGCAACCAAATACTTTGAAATTCTTTACATTGGATGAGTGACCATACCACAATTCAAAAGGTGTTGTATTTGTACCTTGACTTGTACTCGGTTCAATGTATGAACAGCCACACTTACAGCTTCTCTCCAATATTTCAGAGCAATAGTCTTTTCCATCATTAATGTTCTGGCATAGTCAATCATAGATCTATTTCTTCTCTCAAAAATTCCATTCTGTGGGGGAGTTCTAAGAGCTAATGTTTGTCTCTTGATATCTTTGTCATTGCAAAATGTCTCAAATTCATTTGATGTGAATTCACCACCTCTGTCTAATCTCAGGCATTTCAAACTCTTTCCTGTTTTCTTTTCAACTCTAGCCACATACCACTTAAACATTTGAAAAGCATCATTTTTTTTCTTTAAGAACATAACAGTCATCATCCTGAAATAGTCATCAACAAACAACATTATATATTTATCTCCTTTGTAGCTTTGTATTTCTATTGAACCACATAAATCAGTATGGACTAACTCAAGTACTTCTTTAGATGTATAGTTTTTACTCTTGAAACTTGACTTAGTCATCTTTCCTAGCTAACATCATTTGCACATGATGTTGTTAGGCTTCTTCAGTTTAGGTAAACCTCTAACTTTCTTCATTTTACTGATATTGACCAGATTATCAAAGTTGACATGACATAGCCTTTTATGCCATAACCACACATCATCAAATTTTGCAACAAAACAAGAAGCATTTTCCATATCAAGATAAAACAGATTACTTCTTGTTTGATCTCCTTTTCCTATCAATTTACCATCAGTATCATAGATTTTTGCAATTTTGTTTCCAAATTCTCCTTCACACCCTACATTTCCTAACTGTGAGACACTCAGCAAATTGTAGTTTAGTCCTTCAACATAATATGCATTATCACATGAAATTTTCTCTGTAAGCTTAATGGAGTCTTTTCCTTTGATTTGACATGGAGCATCATATCCAAATCTAACACTATTACCATCATACTAAGTAAAGTCAACAAACTTACTTTTGTCTCCTATCATGTGGTGTGAGCATCCACTGTCTATGATCCATCTATCATTCTTGTTCATACACGTTACCATTGTTGTAGGCTCTTCTTTATCATACTAGTCCTTCATAGCCACATAAACAAGCTCATCATCATTATCATTAGAATCTTCCTCAGCAATATAGCACTTCTTGCCTTTGTCTTTGTAATCTCTCTTATCATCGTCTCTTCTATATTTGTACTTTTTTCCTTCCTTGTAATCCTTTTTTTGTGTACACCTTGTAGCAATATGTCCTACTTCATTGCAATTGAAACAAATGACAGGCATCTTACCCTTGAATTTTCTTTTGCCTCTATGAAATCTTCTAGCTAGCAATGCTTCCAATTGTTCCACATCTTTCTCATCTGTGCTACTGTCGCTAGATACATTTTTCATCTTTCTTCCCTTCTTTGATTTCATCTATTCAATATCTTTTAGTGATAGCTTGGTCTTGAAAGCAAATTCAACATTCTCGGGTCTGTAGTTGTTAATCTTAGATAACTCAAATGTAGTGAGTCTACCCACTATT
Source organism: Cupressus sempervirens (assembly GCA_028749045.1). Lineage (NCBI taxonomy): Eukaryota > Viridiplantae > Streptophyta > Pinopsida > Cupressales > Cupressaceae > Cupressus > Cupressus sempervirens. The sequence continues at coordinate 279,897,920 of CM053783.1, read as the reverse complement.
CCTTCAAAACTTAGATTATTTTTTGGTACACATCTTAGCTCTTGTATAGCTGATACTCTAATAGCATAGATAGGGAGAAAGGTTCTTAAGAACTTACTATTAACAATATCATCATCTAATTGACCATTCAAGTATCTTATTGCACTTACCACTTCCTTTATTCTAGAGGCATACTGACCAGCATTCTCACTTTCCTCCATTTTCGTATCATCAAACTTTCCTCTAAGGCTTTCTCTTTTTGCTCTTTGGACATTTAGATCTCCTCCATTAATGTCTGATAGGGCTTTCCACATCTTAAATGCAATGTCACATCCTTTGATATCATCAAATTCAGCATAGTTGAGTGCAGAAGCAATCTCCAGCATTGTTTGATTGTGTTCCTATTTGTTTTTCAAATCTTTTGCAGTAAGAGTACCAGCTGGATCAACATGTTCAGTAACAATTGAATTTTGGGCATAATCTCCTATGGATACAAGATTCCATCTTAGCAAGTTACAGCAAATCAACATGCAGGAATAAACCATGCAAGATCAACACATGACACAGTGATTTACGTGAAAACCCAATTTGGGAAAAACCACTACTCAATTCTCACTCTTCTAAAATGATGCCCTATTAAAGGCTTACAACACATTATTAAATGTGACCTTGTTAGAGGATTTCACCATATTATTAGGAATGGGCCTGGTCAAAGGACTTTGGAACATTCACTTGGAATGTCACCCTATTAAAGGATTTACAACATGGCTATTAAACCAACCTAAGTCCATAGGATTTATACTAACTGTTACAATTTCTAGAAAGTAACAATAATGGCTTTTGATCTAATACAACTCACAACATATCTTGCAGATTTCATATCACACTTCAGTTCAACGCTTTTCTTGGCTTTAATCACTATGGCTTTGACAACTTGTCTTCATCTCAAGCTTCATCTCCTTGTGTCTTCTTGCTCATCATACCAATGCAATCATCTCTGTGGTCATCTATTGAAATAGAGTTTATGTGCTCTCTTCCTCCTCAGCACCTGCTTCAGCACTTCATGCTTTCATACTTGACCCACACTATTTGCTTTGTGACCTTATGACTCCTTAAATAGAAATCTAAAATACTTTTCCCATTTGATTCTCCCTCTCTAACTTTAGGGTTTCAATAGATTAGGTAGCATACAATGTATATGTCCCATATCTTGTCTTCATCTAGAAACTTCATCTAGAATCTAGTTGTATTCGCCAAAAATGTTTTACATAGTGTTCTGTACCACCTGTTCATCATTCTAATTTTCTAACTGGTTCACAAAATTCTAGATAACTACCATGTTGGCTTAGATTTGGTTAATCTTTGACTTTTCAAAATAATGTAGCAACTCAGCATTATTGGTTTACTAATGCTCGACACCTGATCTTCACTCGGCACTCAATCTTCACTCGGCACTTGATCTTCACTCGTCACTTGATCTTTGCTCAGCACTTGATCTTTACTCGACACTCACTAAAGTTGAACTTACTCAGCTTCAATTGAGAATTTTCTTGGCATTAACTAGCTTTCTCGGCTCTCTCTAATGAACTTAGTTAGACTTTACAAATGACTTAGCTAAACTTTACATCTTTGATGTGTTTTAGTGTGTCCATTCTCTGTGTCTTAGAGTATATCACCAATACACTATTTCATCAATGGATTAGCTGATCCTTGTACTTCATACAACATCATAACTTCAACCTTTCTCTAGGTTCTCTAGTTACATCTTATTGATTGCCTCCTCCTTGTCAATCAACCAACTGATAGTATTTGGATCACTAAAGCAATTGTCATTCCTGCAAGTAGAAATTTTTACATCAATGACAAAAAAATGATTGAAAACATTCTTTACTAGTTCCATTATTCTTCATTCATGATCTTTTCAATCATTTCCAACATTAAATCCTTTAACAAGGTCACATTTAACAATGTGTTTTTCAACTTTTAATAGGATTGACTCATAACAGAGCTCACCTCAGAAGAGTGAAAGATTAGTGACATGTTACTGGTGGTTTTTCCATAATTGGGTTTCCACATTCAATCCTTGTTGCAAACTTGTGTAGATGGTATGTGTGATGATTTACTATTAATGTTTTACATTTTGTAATTCTATTATATTTAGGATAGTGAATTGCTTGTTGATGTTATTGATAATCTTCTATAGAGGTTGATCTAATGAATGTTAAGATCTGAAGAAGTTGAAGTGTTAATTTGTTCAATTGGTAAATTTACACCTTGGATAACTAATTCACCTCCCCCCCTCCCTCCTCTTAGTTATTCCAAACATTATAATAATTGGTATCAGAGCATTGGTGCTTGTAGAGAAAATTTTGATGGTACTTATAGCTAAATATCAAGATATACAAAAAGGAGGTACCAAGGTTTAACAAAGATAACTTCCCTACATGGAAAAGTTTTATGAGGCTACACATAGTAGGAATTAGAGATGGTACAATATATTTTTTGGATAATGCATATGTGGCTCAATAAAAAATTCTTCCTCTAATAGCTCAACAATTGAAGGAGAAGTGGGAACATAAACATGCTATGTTGGAGATTGCGTCAACCCTAAGCTATGTTGACTTTGATGACATAAAATATTGAAAAACTACCAAATAAATGTGGGATACATTACACACCATCAATGCAGGAGACAAAAATTTCTTAAGGGAAAAATTAGAAAGCTTGAGAGGTAATTTTAATGAAATGAGAATGATGGAAGGTGAGAATGTTGTCCAATATTGTTGAAGAATCAAAGAGTTTATTAATGTTATAAGAGGAGAAAATGGAATGATTAATGATGAGACTATGATCAACAAGGTATTGAGAACTCTTCTTCCTATTTATGCTATTAGGGTTTCTACAATGCAAGAATTGAGATGTACTCCTAGTAATAATCTAACTTTAGAAGGTGTGATTGGTAGGCTTACTAACTTTGAGATGTCAAATTTTGATAACTTCAATCCTACCACTATTGAATGCTATTTTTAATCAAATTTGGTTCTTAGTAAGATGGGAAAAGGAAAATATGTGAAAAGTGACAGTGATGTTTCTCATGATGAACTTGATGTGTTTGAAGCAATTATGGGTAGAAGACCTCCAAGTGGTGGAGGAAAAGAAAAAGGTAAACTTCCTATAATATGTTTTTCATGTAAAAAAGTTAATCATATTGCTGCAAATGTCTTGATAGACAAGACAAAGATGAAACAGAGGAAAATAAGTAAAAAGGAAGAAGAGACAACTATGAAAATAGGAGAAACAAGGACTACAAAGACAAAGATAAGAAATCTTATTACATTGTTGAAGAAAAAATTGATGATGAATCTAAAGGTAATGATAAAGAATTTTTCTATGTTTCTATGAAAGAGGATTCTGATGAAGATGATAAAATTACATTAATCTCTTATGTAATTAAAGGTGATAGGTGGATGATTGATAGTGGTTGTTCACATCACATCACTAGTGATAAAAGTAAATTTAAAACTTGGGACCATACAAGGGTAGTTGTGTTAAGTTTAGTAATGATGCACCAAGTCTTGTGAAAGGTAAAGGATCAATAAAATTGAGTAATAAGATCAAGCATGAAAATACTTATTAGGTTGACAAACTTAACTATATTTTTTGTTCATTTTATAGTTGAAAAAATTAGGATACTGAGTTGAATTCCATCACAAAAAGGCCAATATATTTGATGTTAATAGTGAATTGATTGGAAGTTTTTATTAAACAAGAGGTAACTTATTCTATATGGATTTATCTAGTGAGACATGTTTGTTTGAACAATATGAAGATATATGGTTACATCATAAGACGTTATGTCATTTGAATTTTGATAATTTGGTAAGCATTACTAAAATGAAAAGAGAAAGAAGTTTACCAAAATTGAAGAAACCTGATAATGCTATATCTAAACAATGTCAATTAGGAAAAAAAATGAAGTCTAGTTTCAAGAGCATGGCATATTAATCTAATGATATTATGGAATTGGTTCATAATAACCTTTGTGGACCTACTAATGTTCAAAACTAATGTGGAGACAAATATTTCATTCTATTTGTTGGCGACTATTCTATGATGATGATTGTGATGTTTCTTAAAGAAAAATTAGATGTTTTTCAATTTTTTAAGTGGTATTAGGCTAGAATTGAGAAGGAAACAAGTAATATTTTGAAGTGCTTGAGATCTGATAGAGGTGGATAATTCATCTCTAATGAATTCAATATAGTCTGCAATGACAGAGGAATCAAAAATTAGATGTCCGCACCTAGGACCCCTCCCCAAAATAAAATAGTTAAAGGAGAAATAGATCAATTATGGACTTTTCTAGAACCATATTGATGGAGAAGAATGTGTCACAAAAGTATTGGAGAGAAGTTGTAAGTACAACATTTTATACTTTTAACATAGTGCAAGTCAAGAAACATACAAATATTACACCCTTTGGTTGTGGTATGGATATGCACCTAATGTGAAGTACTTTAAAGTTTTTAGAAGAAAATGATATATAGTAAAGGAAAATAGAAATTTAAAACTTGATGCTAAAAGTGATGAAGGAATATTCTTAAGATATTCCACTCAAAGGAAAGCTTATAAGTGTTTGAATTCAAACACTAACAAAGTTGTGAAAAGTAAAAATATGAAAGTTGATGAATATGTAGAAAAGAGTGAAGTTGAATGCAAAAATCAACCTGAAGAATATAGCACATTCAAATATGTGAAACCTACCGAAGCAAGAGAATAAAGCTACAAACCAAAAACAAAATGTGAATATTGAGTTGCAACAAAAAGTTGTTGAGAAACATACTATGGGTGCCAATAAATAGAAAAATTATAAGGAGGAACATGAAAAAGATGTGGAACATCAAGAAAATAATGCCAAGCAAGTAGAACCTAAACTTGAACCTGAACCAGAAAGACATAGTGAACTTGAAATCATTTTTCAAGATGAACCTATAGAAGAAGATAGAAGGAAAGAATTTGTACTAGAAAAATATGTGAGAAGACACCACATACTTGAGAAAATTATTGGTAACAAAGAATATGGAGTTATCAAAAGGAAAAGACTCACAAATTAGACATGTTTACTTTGTGAATTTAAGTCCAAATTAGTAAAAGATGCTATAGAGAATTAGGATTTGATTCAAGTAATGAATGAAGAAACTGAGTAGATAGAGAAGAACAAAACATGGACATTAGTACCTAGACTGAAGGACAAGAATGTTATTGGAACAAAGTGGGTATTTAGGTTCAAGCTAAATGAATAAAAGTGAAGTTACAAGGAACAAGGCTAGACTAGTATGCAAAGGATATGCATAATAAGAAGGAATAGGCTATGGGGAAACATTTTTGCTTGTTGCAAGATTAGAAGGAGTTAGAACACTACTTTCCTATTCTACTTATAAAGGATCTAAGGTATACCAAATGGATGTCAAATCTTTATTTCTCAATGGAATATTGGATGAAGAAGTTTACATTGAGGATCCAGAAAGATTTGTAGATCCTAGCAAGATGAACATGGTATGTAAAATGCACAAGGCTCTATATTGTTTGAAAGAAACCCCTAGAGCATGGTATGAAAGACTACACAATTATTTGGTGAAGATTGGATTTGTAAGAACTAATGTCAACAACAATCTTTACTTTAAGATTGGTAATAACAATGAGGTATTGCTACCTAAAATCTTTGTTGATGATATCATAATTTGAGGAAATGATGCATTATGCAAACCATTTGCTGATGAAATTAAGAAGAAATTTTAAATGTCTATGTTTGGTGACATCAAATATTTTTTTGGTTTACAAGTATATCAAATGAAGCAAGGTATCTTTATTACTCAATCAAAATACATCAATGAGATATTAACAACCTTTGGAATGGAAGATTCATGACCAATTAGTACATCTATGGCTATAGGACATAAGATATCTAACAATGATGATTTAGTTAATGTGAACTAGACATTATATAGATCAATGATCAGAAAATTAGAATATGTTTTTCACAATAGATATGATATTGCATTAGTAGTTAAGATAGGTTTAATATATTCCACAAGTCCTAAGGAGAATCATATGATGGCATTGTTGATATTAAGTCAATTTTGTTATTAGTCACAACACTTATTCAAATTTTGTATGGCTGCCAAGCTCATTGAATAGTCTACAATGTTTTCCAAGTAATTCACTAGCCACCAAGCTTAATAGTTCCTACCAAGCATTCCAGTGGTTACCAAGTGAATTCAGTTAGTGTGAAGTGCAACAGTTCAAACTGGTCAGAATTAGGAAGTGTGAAGTCCAGCAGTTCAACCCAAACAATTTAGTGGTTACTGAGCTTTGTTGTTTCTACTAAGCTAGCAGTTCATGTGAAGTGAAGTTAGTGTTAATTGAGCTATGTGATAATTAGTTTTTACCAAGTGTAGTCATGGTAAATGAGTAATTTAGTTTCTACCAAGTTACATAGTATCTACCAAGTCACTAGTGCCAACGGAGTTCAAGACTACTCTGAGATGATTAGTATGGACCAAGCCTCTACTTTCACCAAATGCATGACAATGTTGAGTAGCGATAGTGGATGTCATGTATTAGAACTTCACCAAGTCAGTCTTCAAAACTCAAGTGTCTTCATTTGGGCCGACTTTGTAATATTTGTGTTAACTTGTATATTAGCAGAATTTGCAATTTTGTAAATTGGATTGATATATATGTAATGTATTATATCATATCCAAGTGTGTAAGAAAAAAAGAAAAAAAAAAGGCAAAGCATGAAATGATGAAAGAGTAAGAAGGATGAAAGCATGCAAATATGAATCAGCAGCAAACTATATTGTAAGACCATATCAGTAAAGGAGTAGTAGAGTCATATCTATCACATAAAAGTGATTAGTACTTCAAAGAATCTCTATCAGCAAATTAGTTGTAAATCAGAGATCTATTGTTTCATCCTAACATGTGAACTAGTCCAAATCCTTTAATAGGTAAATCTAATAGTGTTTTCTCAAATCTCTTTATCAAGTGCATACTTCATTGTATGTATGTAAATCCTCTAACAAGGTGGACCTAGTAGTCCTAACTACTCCTAATAGGGAAGATCATCAAAAGTGATCATTGTAAGCCTTAACAAGCCAACTTTATGTTGCAATATTGAAGTTTTGTGGGTATCATCCCCATGCCAGTTTTACTTTCTATTTGGAAGGTTTTGGGGTCACCAAATTATTGTGTTCAAGTGCTATGGATGTTTATGTTTTTAGTTTCTCACGCATACAATTAGTTCTTATTTAATGAATTAAATGGTAATTTGATTATTGTAATTAAGATCTAAAATTGGTAAATTTTTTAAGGTTACTGATTAACCTAGCAGTAACCTAGCATTGTCTTGAATATTTCCAATAATTGGTATCAAAGCTTTGTGGTTCTTAGGATAAAGCTTGGCAGCTTGAGCAAAGATCAAGGATGATGGAGATATTCAAACTTGATAAGGGAATTGATAATAAAAAGATAGATCTAGAAATGACCATTGCACAACTCAAGAAAGCTAAGGAGTGACTTTCCTAAGAAGGAAGGAACTTGCAAATCAAATGAATGATCATCAATACATTGAAGAAAAGATTGAAGACCATTTTCCTTCAAGTAGTTCAGATGAAGCAAATGATGCAATCAAAGGACTCTTAGAGAAGAATGGTTCGCTGCAAGAAGAAGTAAGAAAGCTCAAAAGAGAACAAGAAATTTAGTCAGTAAGGCTATGTGAAATCTTGGAACAAAGGAACAAGATGAAAGAAGAAATAGATGGAAGGAATAATGAGATCTAGAACCAATCATTTTAGCATGCAAATCTTATGGATCAAATCTCTGATGCAAATGAGGAAATCATGAGCCAAAGATAGATCAATGAAAGATTAAGGAATAATCTAAATTTTGAAAGACAAATCAATGAAAGGATAAGAAGTGAGCTGAGATCTAAAAGGAAAATTAATTTAAAAAATGTATAAATGACCTAAACACAAAGAAAATCAATGAGAGAATGATGAAATCCCAAGCAGACATCAATCAATTGAATCAACTGAATGAGTAGAATCTCTATAGAAAAAAGGATAAAGCAAGAATTGGATACAAAGAAGAAGGTGAGTCCTCCAAACAAGGTGCTCAAAGGAATCAAAGACCTACTTGCAATCATTGTGGTAAGATAGGTCATACATCAAACAAATGTTGGAGTAATGGTAAAGCAAAATTCAATGGCAAATGTTACAATTGCAATCAGCATGGTCACAAGGCTAATGAATGTAAAGAGAAACTAAAATTTTAAGGCAAGTGTCACAAATGCAAGAAACAAGGTCACAAGGCATCAGACTGCAGAACCAAGTCATTCAATCTAGCAGAGAAAATTGTGAAAGCAATATTTCATTAGGAATATAACACCTGGTGTATATGTCATTACTATGGAGAGTATGGACATATTGGCATGAACTATGTTAAACATCACACAAAGAAGAGAGATACCACCATAAGATGCTTCACTTGTACAAAACTTGGTCATCTAGCCAAGAATTGCATGAATACAAGTAGAATTGAAGATGAAAAGAAAGAAAATAAGGTAGCAATGGATTCCTAAATCCATCGAGGAAGCTAGTCCAAGCAATGATGGTCATGTCACTCAAGAAGTGGGTGACTCCACCATTTCCAACTAAGTTCTTAAGGAAGAACTGGAACTGTGTTATCATGATCACATCCAAATAGTTCCAAAATTGAAAGGAAACAAAGATCCAAATCAGTATTCAAGATACAAAAGGATAATAGAATATTAGTATCAGTTATCATCGAGTTACCTTCTCTACTAAGTAAGGTTAGGTCATGGACTCTACTGAGAAAAGTCGAGAGTAACTAGTCACTCATGTTTGGTTAATGAGTTATGAGGCATTCACTGAGCAATCCAAATAGATAGTGGATGATAGCCTATCATGCATAATGATTTCATCATAGCTATCTTCATACCAAGCATTAATGGTGAATTTTTATCAAAAAGTAGGAAACTGAAATCATTTTCACCAAGAATTTTAAGTGTTATTACGATCAGGTGAATTGTAGAGCAATCAAGCGTCTTCGAGAAGAATTTGTAGTAAAGTTTTTTCAAAGGTTTTCATAGCTTACAGAGTAGCCGTGGAAGCATCAAGTAGCAACAACAAGGAAAGGAAAGGGTTAGAAATTTTGGTCCAAGGAGTCGAATGGAAACCACCAGATTTCAAACTTGTGCTTGCAATTACTGAAACCCTCAATCCAAATGAAGCACAATCATAGATCCCTCCCAAGATACTACTCATTAACAATATATGAACTCATTTTAAGTGTGCAATTCAAGAAATTAGAACCCTAGAGATGGATGATGCCCTAGGTGAATTATGTGTGAATGGTGTTCTTAAATCTAAACATAAGCACTTGGAAGATAAGGGTTTAACACACATTCCCCACCTACCCAAAATTTTCCAAATCAAATGGATTGAATACATCCTAAGACAAGTTAAAACTGGTCAGTTATGGCTTGAGAAACTAGTTTTGATCACTAAGAAGGTGATTCATCACGTCAAGACCAAGTTTGGAGATGATTGAGACTATTATTAACTTAAAAATATTGCATTGGTAGTATAATTTTTATATTGTACGCATCTCAAGTTGGGGAAGCCTTTTAGAGTATTTTTAAAAATTTGGTAGTCCAAAGCCAAAACCACTAAAACCCTAGGTTGGGTTGAGTTAGAGAAGAAAACCCTAGCTAAGTGGGATGGCAGAGGTATGAAGATCAGTAGTGTAACTAATGTAGAATTGAAATTTGGCATACATGTGATAGCTCACAAGATCTATAGTTCTAGTCATCTAAATAGTGTGTCATGTGAAGCAATAGACTTGGCATTCAAGGTCATGAAGAATAATCTAGCATATGATCTTGCAGATTTGTTGTTGAAGAAGTTTAACAAAAACATGGAAAGTATAAGGACATTGAAGAACAATCCTTGTAAATTTGGTTCTTTGTTAACATGTTTGTTTTTCTATGTTCAAAAGTTTTTCCCTTCAAAAAGCACGATAGTATGGAGAAAGGTTGTGTCATTTTTGTATCAAATTAATGAGTTTATTGCAAAAATGGGTGAGAGTTTTATCAGCATAATGGATAATTAATTTGATGTCTTCAAGGAGAAAATGAATAACAGATTCAGGATTCCTAAGAAATTGGTTGAAGATTACAAAGATGATGTTTGATTCATGGTAGACAGTGACAAAATCTACATTCAGGTAGTGAAACCCAGAGTTGCATGGGTAAAACCTCTTCCTTATGAGGTGAACATTGATGAAGCAAAGGACATAATTAAAGCCTTGATAAAAAAACCTGTTGATCCAAAGCCACCACACTTTGGAACATATGATGAGGCCAAGGCAAGAATAGAACTTGAAATCAAACTTCCACATGTGGTTAACAAAGGAAAGAGGATAATAAGAAAACTCAAAACTAGCAAACCTCTTATGTTGACTGAGGGTAAGGGAGAAGATGATGATAAAGCAAAGGATGAAGGAGAGCTGAAAAAGGAAGAAGGGCTAGTGAAGAAGAAAGGCAAGGTGATCATCACCAAGCCACCCAAGCCATCTACTACAGTGTTCACTAGGAGATCTAGGAAGAAAGGTAGTGAAGTTTCATTTAGCAAGTCTCCCCCCACCTTCTAGGAAAAATAGAAACAATTGGAAGAAGGTGTAGGCATAACCAACTTCAAATCATTGAAATATGAGACTAGGACAAAGGCTAAGAAGAAACAGGTTGAAGAATTGGTGCTAACCAAGATGGGCAAATGGAAGTATTCCCTTGATCAGGTAGCCTCCATGATCTCTAATGAATTATTAGAGAAATTAAAGCCAAGATGGGACTTAGCTATGCAAATAGAAAAAAATATCTATGAATAAACCTTGAGGTAGTTGTTATCAAGCATCACAAATACTAAGGTAAAAGAGTCTATGAAGAAAAATGAAGACAAGATGACTCTTAGATTTAATACTTGTTTAATTTTGCTAAAAGATATAGAGAAAGTAGTCAAGAATACCATAGGTATATGGAAGAATTTTTATCACTTGTATAAACAAAGTGACTTCCTAGTAGAAGTCAAGGATGATGACAGTGATGATGAGGAAGAAGAAACATACTCTAAGCCAACACATTTTGACAATGAAGAAGTTGAAGAAGATAAAGAGAAAGAAGTATTAAGGAAGACAAAGAAGATGATGAAGAGACTAAACCTATGAAGATAGCATCTACAATCATTGCCTCACTTCCTCACTCTCCAAGAAAACCAGAAGCTACATAAAGTTTAGAGACAGCTTCAATAAGTTTGATTGTGACCACAATAGATACATCAAATGTCCAATCACTATTCGCTCCCTCATATCTCAACACATCACTAATAAAAGTGTCTACCACTTCATCTACTGAGCTATAGCCTCCCCCTTCTTTAGCTCCCGAGTTAGCATCATCAACAATGATTATAGTATGTTCTACAATTTTGTGTTCTTCAGTAGTAAGTACTTCAATTTCAAGTTCTACAATTTTGGGCTCTACAATTTTATCTACCACAACTTTGGATACTTTTGTAAGCACTTGAGTTTTGGATTTAGTAAGCATACTAGTCAGTATTCCATCTATTGATACTATATTAGTTTTCACAGCTATTCCTGCTATCTTTACTATTGTTTCCATTCTAGATTCAAAGGCATTAAGTACAAAGGTAGTTGAACCTAAGGCTTAACCAAGTACAAGATTTTTGAGTGGAAAGGAGATAGAGGAGGATATAAACCTAGATGAGGAGATTAAGATTCCAAATTGGGATTTTGATAATGCCACTATAGATCAAATGCATATAGCTAGTCAACTCCTCCAAAAGAAGGAAAAACAAAAGAAATTGAGAGAGGAAAGAGACATAGAATATAAAATCATAGAAGATGCCAAGAACATTTTGACTGAGGTGATAGGTGTTGAAGTTGAGACTTCTCAACACATTTTGTTTCAATTGAAAGAGGTAGTCTAGAAGTTTAATGAGGACTCCAGTGGTCAAGACAAATTTATTAGAAAGTAGAGAAGAAATTTGATAAAAAATTTCTTGAGAGCATTGCTCAACAAATTGCCATTCAGCAAGTGGAGCTTTCCTCAATTTTCACCAATCTTGAAAACTCTTGCACAAATGTAACATCACTTTTTGGAAAATTATGTAATGTTACCAAGTTCACAAAGGAAATAAAGAGTAAACTAGAAAATATTGATGAAGATCTAAAGGCTAGTGCACAACAGTTGAAACTTGATCCTAGTTCAAGCTTTACACATCATATGAAAATCAAATTCTTGTTAGATATGTAGGTAATGTTGTTGAAAGAAGAAGCAAGGATCCAATCTTTGCTAATAGATGTTCACAATATGATCCTTCCCATCATGGATACAATGTAGAAGCACATTTTTTGCTCAAAAACATTTATCCATGACAAAAACTTCTCCATTGTAGATCACATGGTAGAACTCTCTATAGAAGTCCAAATTACTCTACATATGTGCAAAGTTTTGCAAGAAAATTGGGATAAGACTTTAGCACTCATACTTAAGGTACATTCTAATTTTCTTTCTTATATTGGTGTCTCTATGTAAATAAGTTTTGAATAAATCTTTGGCATTATTGTCAAAAGGGGTGGAGATAGTATGTATATATGGGGGAGACACTTAGTATGCTATATATGGGGTAAGACAATAAAAGGAAGAGTGCCATATATAATGAGAGATACTTGTTATACTATGTATATTGTATGGGGGAGAATCATGCAAAGGAAAGGAAAGTATATAATTTGCAGAAATAGTATATTGTATATACTTACAAAGATAAATTTTGAAAAATCTCAAAAATAGTATGCCTTACCAACTCAATATCACACTGCGATGTATATAAGTTTTGGCTGATAAGTGTTTTTCTCACTAATGCCAAAGGGGGAGATTGTTGACACTAAGTCAAGTTTGTTATTAGTGACAACACTTATTTGGATTTGATATGGTTATCGAGCTCATTGAATATTCTATAGTGTTTTCCATGTAATTCAGTAACCATCGAGCTTTATAGTTCCTACTGAGCATTCCAGTGGTTACCAAGTGAATTAAGTTAGTGTGAAGTGCAATAGTTCAAACTGAGTAGAATCAGCTAGTGTGAAGTCTAGTAGTTCAACTCGAGCAGTTCAATCATTACCAAGCTTTGTAGTTTCTATCAAGCTAGCAGTTCATGTGAAGAAAAGTTAGTGTTAACTGAGCTATGTGATAATTAGTGTTTACTGAGTGCAGTCATGGTAAATGACTAACTTAGTTTCTACCAAGTTACACAGTATCTACCAAGTCACCGGTGTAGACTAAGTTCAAGACTAATCTAAGATGATTAGTATGGACCGTGCTTCTACTTCTACCAAATTCATGACGATGTCAAGTAGTGACAGTGGACATTGTGTATCAAAACTTCACCAAGTCAATCTTCAGAACTTAAGTGTCTTCATTTGGGCTAACTTTGTAATATTGGTGTTAACTTGTATATGGTCAACTTTGTAATTTTATAAATTGGATTGATATATATGTAATGTATTGTATCATATCCAAGTGTGTAAAAAAAAAGGGGAAAAAATGGAAAGGATGAAATTATGAAAGAGTAAGAAGGATGAAAGCATGCAAATGTGAATCAGCAGTAAAGTGTATTGTAAGACCATATTAGCAAAGGAGTAGTAGAGTCATATCTATCACATAAAGGTGATCAATACTTGAAAGAATCTCTATCAATAAATCTATTGTAAGTCAAAGATCTACTGTTTCATCCTACCAAGTGAACCAATCTAAATCCTTTAATAAGGTAGACTTAACAGTCTTTTGTCAAATCTCTTTACCGAGTGCATACTTCATTGTATGTTTGTAAATCCTCTAATAAGGTGGACCTAGTAGTCCTAGCTGCTCCTAATAGGGTAGATCATCAAAAGTGATCATTGTAAGCCTTAATAGGCCAACTTTATGCTGCAGTATTGAGGTTTTGTGGGTGTCATCCCCACCCTAGTTTTACTTTCTATTTGGAAGGTGTCTGGATCACCAAATTAGTGTATTTAAGTGTTATGGATGTTTATGTTTTCAATTTCTCATCCATACAATTAGATCTGATTTAATAAATTAAATGGTAATTGGATTATTGCAATTAAAATTTGAAATTGGTAATATTTTTAAGGTTACTAATTCACCCCTCCCCTCTCAGTAACCTAGCATTGTCTTGAATATTTCCAATAGGCAGTGAAAAGGATACTGAGATAGTTGAAAGGAATAGAAGACTATGGATTATATTACAAGAAGAATGAAAAGTTTGAATTGAAAGTGTACATAGATGTTGATTGGGTAGAAATGTTGATGAGAGAAAGAGTACAATTGGAGGAGTTTTCTTTACAAGAAAGAGGCTAGTTTAATGGATGAGTAAGAAACATAACTATATTTCTCAACAACTAAAGTTGAATATGTAGTAGCAATAGTGAATTGTTCAAAGATCATATGGATCAAACAATTATTGAAAGGGATGAAGGAAGAGATCACTGATCCATTTGTTATCTATTATGATAACACTAGTGCTATAAACATATCAAATAACCTTGTGATGCACACAAATACTAAGCATATTTCTATCAAGTATCATTACTTGAGAGAGCTAGTTCAAGACAAAGAAGTGAGATTGGACTATGTGAACACTAAGGAGAAAATAGTTGATATTTTCACTAAAGATTTACCTAAGGATGCTCATGAATATCTAAGATGTAAATTGTTGGAAATAATCAAGACTAGCTACGTTACTAAGAGGGGAGGGGTGAATCAGTAACTTCAAAACTTTTATCAAATTCAACACTTAATCAACATAATTCTTTCACCATTAATTGATCTAATATATTGCATGTATGAGAAACTGAAAGATAAACATTCATAGCACATGAACATAATATTTGGTGACCCAAAAATCTTCCAAATAGAAAGTAAAACTAGGGTGGGGATGATACCCACAAAATTTCAATACTGCAATATAAAGTTGGCATGTTAAGGCTTACAATGATCACTTTTGATGATCTGTCCTATTAGGAGAAATTAGGACTGCTAGGTCCACCTTGTTAGAGGTTTTACAAACACACAATGAAGTATGCACTATGTTAAGAGATTAAAGAAAAGACTATTAAATCTACCCTGTTAAAGGATTTGAATCTAATTCACCTATTAGGATAAAAAAGTAGATCTAACTTACAACTGATTCGCTGATTAGATCCTTGAAATGTTGATCACCTCTTTGTGATAGATGTAACTTGACTACTCCTTATAGACCTTGCTAAATACTCTACTCTGTTGTTGATTCACATTCACTCTTCTCAAAACATTACTTCATCATACTTGGGAATGATACAATACATTACATATATACCATCCCAATTCTCATATTTGCAAGGTCAGCCAAAACATAAGTTAACACAAATATTACTGAGTCATTCCAAATATACAAACTCAAGTTCTAAATGCTAACTTGGTGACCTTCTGATACTTGGTGTCCACTACATTACTCAACATCGTCATGCATTCGGTAGAAGTAGAGGCTCAATCCATAATAATCACTCAACATAGCTTTGAACTTGATGAACATTGGAGACTTGGCAGATATAGTGTAAATTAGTAAGAACTAAATACTATGTTTATCTTGCTTGCACTCGGTAAATACTGTGCATCCAATCACTGGATTGACACTGGCATCACATCACAGGAACTGATGATTCGATAGATATTGTGAAGCTCGGTAACCACTATCTGCTTGGTCTAAACTACTAGATCATTGAACTCACTTGGTAACCATTGGAATGCTTGGTATGAACTATGAAACTTAGTAACCACTGAATTGCTCAACAAACACTATAGACTGAGTGATGAACTCGATAACCATATAGAATTATGAATAATTGTTGTCACTAATGAAAAACATAACTTAATGCCAACAATCTCCCCCTTTGGCATTAGTGACAAAAACACTTATTAGCCAAAACTTATGTATAGTGTCATGCTGATTTTTTGATTTTTCAAAATTTGTCTTTGTAATTCCATTGTATGTACATTTGCACATATCTCCCCCATAAAATCTACATATTATATAAGGCATAATACCATATTGTATATACAAATATTTCTCCTTCTTTACAATTCTCTCCTCTTTTATTCTATATTGTACATATGTCTCTCCACAAATATCTCTTTCCCCCCCTTTTTGACAATAATGCCAAACAATTATACAAAAAATACTTATATAGAGACATTAAAATGTGAGAGAAACTTAGAATGTACCATGATAATAAGAGCTAATGTCTTATCTTAGTTATCTTGCAAAATTTTTCAGGTTTGAAGTGCCACTTGAACTTCTTCTAAAAGTTCAATCATATGATCTGCAATTGAAATTTTTTTAATCATGGATCAATGTTTTTGAATAGGCTATGTGCTTCTGCATTGTGTCCATGATTGGAAGGATCATGTTCTAGATGTCTATTAATATAGACCAGATCCTTTCTTCCTCTCTCAATAATTTGGCCTACATGTCTGATAAAAATCTTACCTTTATGTGATGTGCAGAGCTTGAACTGTGGTCAAGTTGCAACTTTTGGGTACTGGCCTTCAGATCCTCATCAATTTTATTCAATTTTCCTTTGATTTCCTTTGTGTACTTGATAACATCACAAAGTTTTGCAAAAAGAGATGTTACATTTGTAAAAGAATTTTTAAGATTAGCCAAATTTGAGGAAAGCTCTACCTAATGAATAGCAATGTGCTCAAGCACCTTATTGTCAAACTTTTTCTTAGCTTTTTCCATCAACTTTTCTTGACGAGTAGAATCCTCATTAAATTTATTCACCAATTCCTCTAACTGTAATAAAATATGTTGAGATGAATCAACATCTATGCCTATAGCCTTTGTCAAAATGTTCTTTGCACTTTCTATTATCTTGAATTCTCTATCCCTTTCCTCTCTGAGCTGCTTCTGTCTGGCTTTCTGTTCCAAAAGTTGGCTGCCCAATCTCATTTATTCCATGGTAGCATTATCAAAATCCAACTTAGGAATTTCAATCTCTTTGTCCAGGTCTATATCTTCATCAATTTCTTTTCCAATAATCAAAATTTTAAGGGGTGTCCTTGGTTCTACTTTTGATATTACTACTTTGGACTTAGAAATAGAAACAATGGTAGAGACAGTAGGGCTTGTTGTGAAAACTTGAATAGGGCCTACTGATGAAATACTAACTAGAGTGCTAATAGAATCCAAAATTGATGTGCTACCCAAAATTGAAGTAATTATAGGTGGAACACTGACTAAAGTACATATAATAGGAGCACTAATAGAAGTATTTACAAATGAAGTACTTACAGGAGCATGCAAAATTAATATAGACAATATTATAGAACTTGATGCTAAACACACTGTTGATGTCCCTGACTTAGGAGCTAAAGAAGAGGAGGGTTGTAGCTTGGTGGATGAAGTGGTAGACACTTTCATTAGTGATACCTAGAGCTAAGAGGGATAAAATAGTGATTGAGTAGATGATGTATCTATTGTAGTTGCAATCACACTTGCTAAAGCTATCTCCATGCTAGATGATGTAGCAGTCTTCGGTGGAGAGTGAGGAAGGGAGGCTATAACTTGTGTAGCTATCCTTATTGGATCATTCTCTTCTTCTTCTCCTTCCTTAGCTTCCTCTTCATCTTCTTCCTCTTTCTCTTCTTCACGATCCTTCATCACTGCTTGATAATCCTCAACATCAATAGTGACACAAGGTTTGTTACCTTCTTCATTATCTTCATCCTTGTTACTATCATCATCATTTATTTCCATTGGATCCTCACTTGGCTTTTGCAAATGATAAAAAAATTTCCACATAGCTGTAGCATCTTTAACTACATGCTCAATGTCTTTCACTAAAATTAAACAAGTACAAAATCTCATCATCATCTTCTCCTCATTTTTCTTCATTGCTTCCTTAACCTCAACATTGATAAGATTTGATAGCAACTATCTCAAAGATTGCTCATATATATAGTTGGCTATCTGCATAGCTAATTCCCATCTAACCTTGACCATTTCTAACAAAACTGTAGGGATTTGTGAAGCAAACTGATCAGGAGAGAATTTCCATCTTCCTAACTTGTCCATGATCAGATCTTCAACCTATTTTTGTTATGCTAGAGTCCTGGTTTCATATTTGAGTTCTTTGAAGTTATTGATTCTAGCACCTACTCCTGATTGATCGAGTCTTTCCTAAAAAGTGGGAGGAGGCTTATTAAACACAACCTCACTATCTCCTTTCTTCTTGGATCTTCTTGTGAACATAGTTGTGGAGGCCTTGGGTGGCTTGGTGATAATCACCTTGTGTTTCTTTTTCACAGGCTCTTCCTCCTTTTTTTGATTCCTACTCTTCATCCTTAGATTCTTCTTCATCTTCTCCTTTTCCCTTGGTAAGCATGAGAGGGGCACTTGCTATTTTCAACTTTTCTATCTTCGTCTTACCTTTACTTACTACTTGTGGGAGCTTAATTTCTAGCTCTATTTTGGCCTTTGCTTCATCATAAGTTCCAAAGATAGGTAACTTTGGATCTATAAGCTTATTTACTAGGGCTTCAATTATCTCCTTGGTTTCATCAATACTAACCTCATAAGGAAGAGGTTTCACCCATAAAATTTTGGGCCTAACTACCTGAATGTACACTCTATCATAGTCAACCATGAAACAAACATCATCCTTGTAATTTTCAACTAGTTTTGGTGGAATTCAGAACCTGTTATTCATTTTCTCCTTAAAGGATTAAAAATAGTATTCCATTATACAGTCAAATTCCTCACCCATTTCTGCAATAAACTCATTGATTTGGTACAAAACTAGGGTATCCTTTCTCCATACCACTGATCCTTTGTATGGGAAAAAGTTTTGTACATAAAAGAACAAACAAATTAACAAAGAACCAAATTTACATGGATTATTCTTTAAGGTCTTGATACTTTCCATGTTCTTGTTCAACTATTTTAACATCAAGTTTGCCAAATCATATTCCAGATTCTTCTTAACTACTTTGTAAGCTAGGTCCACAACCTCACAGTGCACACTATTCAGTTGAATGGAGTTGTATATCTTATGCACAATGATATGAATACCAAACCTAAGCTCCATGTTAGCTAGATTGCTGATTTTTAGTCCTCTACTGTCCCACTCAGCTAGGGTTTTCTTCTACAACTCATCCTGACCTAAGGTTTTGGTATTGAGCATAGGTAGACCCATGATTCTATGAATCATCTTCTTTTTTATCAAGATGGGCTGCTCTAACCACAACTAACCATTGTGCACACAACTCAAAATATACCTAATCCATTTGATTTGGAAGATTCTTTGCAAGTGCAGAATGTGGGTCAAGCCTTCCTCCTCTAGATGTTTATGTTTAGCTTTGAGGGTTCCATCCACACATAGTTCTCCTAGGGAACTATCCATTTCTATGGTTCCAATTTCTTGCACAACACATTTGAAATGACTATGAATATCATTTATAAGAAGTACCTTTGGTGGAATTTGTGACTAAGCTCCATTAGGGTCAAATGATTCTGCAATTTGTGGTACCAATTTGAAATTTGGAGCTTTCCATTCGACACTTTGCACTAACATATTAGAACCTCTCTTTTTCTTACTGCTACTACTAGTGGATGCCATGATTGCTCGATAGACTGAGAAAAACTTCTTCAAAAATTTCACTACAAACTCTACACAAGATCACTTGAATGCTCTACAAATAGCTCTGCTCTGGGTATACTAAATTTGAGGTGAAAATTAAGTCAAAATTTTGTCTTTTTGATGAAAACCTTCCATTAATGCTCAGTACAAAGAGATCCATAATGACATAGTTCTTGACAAGTTGTCATCCACTATCTATTCAGATAACTTGGTAGAACATTGTAACTTGGCAACAAATCAAAATCTTGTTACTTCTAACCTCACTCAGTGAATATTGATGTTAAAATTTTGTGATCCCTCTGTATCTAAAATACTAATTTGAATCTTTTGCTTCCTTCCATTCAATTAAAACTTTTTAAGAGGTGACCCTGAGAGTACAGCTCCAGTTCTTCCTTTAAGAACTTAATTGGAAATGGTGGAGTCACACACTTCTTGAGTGACATGACCATCATCACTTGAACTAGCTTGCTTGGTAGATTTGAGAATCCACTACTGTCTCATCTACTTCCTAATGTTATCAGCTTTAGCTTTTTTTCATCTTCAACTCTACCTATATTCATGCAATTCTTAGCTATATGACCAAGTTCAATGCACATGTAACATCTTATTGCAGTATCCTTTCTTCTCAAGTGATGCCTTGCACAATTTATGCCAATGTGTCCATATTCTCCATAGTAATGACATCTACACCAAGTATTGTAGTCCCAACCAAATATTGCCTTTACAAATTGTTTAGCTAGATTGACTGGTTTAGATCTACATGCAGATCCCTTGCGACCTTGTTTCTTGCATTTGTGACATTTACCTTCAAACTTTGGTTTTTCTTTGCATTCATTAGCTCTATGACCATGTTGACTACAATTATAGCATTTTCCATTGAATTTTTCCTTTCCATTACTCCAACATTTTTTTGATGTATGACTTATCTTACCATAGTGATTTCAAGTAGGTCTTTGATTCCTTTAAGCACTTTGTTTGGAGGATTCACCTTCTTCTTTGAATCCAAGTCCTACTTTTCCCTTTTTCCTATAAAGATGTTGCTCACTTTGCTGATTAAATTAATCCATGTCTATTTGGGATTTCATTATTCATTCATTGAGTTGCTTTTTAGAATTTAGATCAACTTTCAATATTTCATTGATTTCTCTTCCAATGCTTAAATCATTTCTTAACCTTTCATTTTTAGATCTCAAACTCATGATTTCCTCATTTGCATCTGAGAGATGATTGATAAGACTTTCTTACTAAAGGGATTGATTTTGAGTTTCATTATTCCTTGTTTCCAAATCTTCATTTGCCTTATTTCTTTGATCCAAAACTTCACACAATCTTATTGATTGAATTTCTTGTTCTCTTTTCAATTTTCTTACCTCTTCTTCCAAGGAGCCATTCCTTTCTAGGAGTCCTTTGATTGTCTCATTTGCTTGATCTAAACTAATTGAAGGAAAAAAGTCTTCAATCTTTTCTTCAACATACTGGTGGTCATTCATTTGTTTTGCAAGTTCCTTCCTTTTTAGGGATTGGGAAAGATGCTCTTTTTCTTCCTTGAGTTGAGCTCTGGCCATCTCCAGATCTAGCTTCTCATTGTCAATAGCTTTGTCAACTCTCAATATCTCCATTGTCAAACTTTATCCCAAGAACCACAAAGCTCTGATACTAATTGTTGGAAATAATCAAGACTAGCTAGGTTACTAAGAGGGGAGGAGTGAATCAGTAACCTCAAAACTTTTATCAAATTCAACACTTAATCAACATAATGCTTTCACCATTAATTGATCTAATCTACTACATGCATGAGAAATTGAAAGATAAACATTCATAGCACATGAACACAATATTTGGTGACCTAGAAGCCTTCCAAATAGAAAGTAAAACTAGGGTGGGGATAATACCCACAAAACTTCAATACTACAATATAAAGTTGGCCTATTAAGGCTTACAATGATCACTTCTGATTATCTAACCTGTTAGGAGCAATTAGGACTGCTAGGTCTACCTTGTTAGAGGTTTTATAAACATACAATGAAGTATGCACTCTATTAAGAGATCAAAGAAAAGATTGTTAAGTCTACCCTATTAATGGATTTGAATCTGATTCACCTGTTAGGATGAAATAGTAAATCTAACTTACAACTGATTTTTTGATTAGATCCTTGAAATGTTGACCACCTCTTTGTGATAGATGTAACTTGACTACTCCTTATAGACCTTACTAAATACTCTTCTCTATTGCTGATTCACATTCACTCTTCTCAAAACATTACTTCATCATACTTGGGAATGATACAATACATTACATATATACCATCCCAATTCTCATATTTGCAAGGTCATCCAAAACACAAGTTAACACAAATATTACTGAGTTAGCCTAAATGTACAGACTCAAGTTCTGAAAGCTAACTTGGTGACCTTCTGATACTCGATGTCCACTACATTACTTATCATCATCATGCATTCAATAGAAGTAGAGGCTCGGTCCATACTAATAACTTGATGTATATTTGAACTCAGTGAACATTGGAGGCTCGGTAGATATAGTGTAACTTAGTAAGAAATAAATACTATGTTTACCTTGCTTGTACTTGGTAAACACTTCTTATCCCATCACTCAGTTGACACTGGCTTCACATCATAGGAACTAATGACTCGATAGATATTGCAAAGCTCGATAACCACTATCTGCTTGGTCTAAACTGTTTGACTACTAAACTAACTTGGTAACCATTGGAATGCTCAGTATAAACTATGAAACCTGATAACCATTGAATTGCTTGGAAAACATTGGAGACTGAGTGATGAACTCAATAACCATACAAAATTATGAATAAGTGTTGTCACTAATGACAAACATAACTTAATGCCAGTAGTAAACTAGGGGTGATTCCGCTAGACAAGGCTACTTGAGCTAAAATGGAGCTCTACATCAAATGTGTTGATCATAATATCTTACAAGTTGATGCAAACATTCCTAGTTTACGAGTTGTCCAAAGTAGTAATGGAAGAAGTAGAGAGTAAAGAAAGAAGGAAAAAATGTTGTAACAATCATACATAGATGATAGATGATGAATTTAGTACAGACATGAAGATATCTACATAATCAAGATGTAAGAGACAAATTAGGTATCTTTAGCATCATTGTTAAAGAGGGAGAGATTATTTTGAGGGAGAGAATGATAGTTACCATAGAGTAATAATAGAAAAGAGGAAGAATGTATGCCAATCACCAAATAATAAGAATGTATGCAAGGTATTACCAATAATTAGGGTTTACTTTAGTGGTGAATATTTTCCAAATGGAAAATCTCACTCATCGGGGACCCTAAATTTGGCAATTTTTTTGCACTTTTGGGGTGGTGATGTCGCCCACAATTTATGGAAACTAGGTCCCATGCTCAAACAAATCACCAATAATGATACATAATTATTTTTATTTTGACAATGACATCACCAATGGAATCTAATATTTGACATGATAAATTAAATATTTTTGCTCACAATTTTTGAGGCATGTCTTAAAAGATGGTCACATTCGTCAATCTATAGTAAAACTATAGGTTGGATTATATGTAAAGTACATAGATTTGATAAGTGTTTCTACTCCAAAGACCTTATAAGGGATTTTTTATCCTTCTAATCTTTGGCCTTAAATAGATTATACTGTGGATAAGTGTCATTATTTCAAAAACATTCTTTGAAACTTGTTTTACTTTAACTTTTTAGCTCAGAATAGGATTTATACCATTGATTTAGGATCATCTAATGCCCATTTAAAAGGGTTATTGTATATTGGATGAAAAACATTTATGGTTTCTAGATATTTTTACTTTTGGCCACGATTTTGTGAAATTATTAAAGATTCACCACGATTTTACAAAAGGTTCATACAATGGGAAAATTGGCCAATAAAATTAATTTTTTTCCTATTTTGAAAAAAAAATCATCAATAGAAATTAATTTTTTGTCCCTAAAATATTGTTGAATTCACCATTATATAAATCTCTCTATCTAATGAATATGATGAAAAAAGAAGAATATATGGCAAAATGTAATAATAAAAAAGGAATATCATCCTTACACCCCTGTGAATGATTCTAGGCACTAGAATCACCCTAAAGGAGCATCAAAACACTAGTAGACAACAAGGAAGAGCTCTCTTCTATCTCAAAATCAATTTGAAGCTTTATCAACAAATCAAGAAGAATAGTGAACTAGTAAGTCAATGACAAAGGTCAACAATTTTGAAACCTTAATTCGGCTCCATGCAAATTGGAGTGCAAACATCATTAAAAATTAGAAGAACAAAGACGAAGATGGATGGAAGTAATTCAAAAAACAAAAAAATAGAAAGCTTAGATATAATCAGAAAATCTCTAATCCAAGCAACATTGAAGATTTATCTAATCACTAATTAAAGAAACAAGAGGCCTTCTTCAAACAAACCAAATACATCAATGGTGGAGGTAAACAAAAAAATTCTACCTCAATCATTAATATTCCAAGTTTAGGTCTACTATCTCGACCCACAAAAGTTTCAGAAGAAAACAATATACTTATAGGAATCTCTAAATATCACCTACGCTAATCTAATGCCCTAATGAAAAAATAGAAACCTGATCTACCACTACCAAAACACCCTATAGATAGAGCAACCAAGATGGCAATTATGACACCTAAGCCATCAGTATATATCCCCCCGCATAAGAAGAAGCAACTTGTAGTTAATAAGTGGATTGAATGGGTTAACCCTCTTGGAGATACTAACAATGTTGAAAACAATGAAACAATAACTATTAGCAACAAATATAGTGAAGTAAAATGGCAGGAATGCTTAGATCTTGGAATTTATGCAATCTATAATTGTAACGCCCTACCAAGGGATCCAAAAGAATTAACCTAAAGTTTTACTAAGTTTGCCAAACAATTTTTTTTTTAAACAAGAAAGATAAATCATTCACATCAAACACATAGTAGTGGAAGCAATAACATACATACAACTAAAAGCATACATAAGAATACATAACAAGTTACATTCCTTAAGGATCCCAAGACATTGAGTCACATTTCATTTAATTAATACTAAGTCTAACAACTACCACATCCACATGAAAGAATAATTAAAGGTCCATAGTCCATAATATACATTTGTTTTGAATGCCTCTTGGTAATTAAATTCAAAATGCTCAATCATCCACTGTACATGTCATAGGGTATGAAAGGCTTAAAAGATTAAACATATGTAAAAATAAAGATACATCATCCTCAGCAACCATGATACAAGTGCAATAAAGTAAATGGAACCAATAACATACATGATACATCCATCCATCAATAAAGATATAACAACCATTGTAAAAGATATCCATCCATCACAAAACACAACTAACTAAGTGCACGGTTTCTCCCAACCATCAATGGCATCATTAGACCATTGTGGGCCCTAGCCATCCCTCTATGCATTACATCCCAAGCCACCAAAGAGATCATCGGTACTATCGTAAAAGGGATGTCACGCCTAGAACATGCTACATCATATGCATAAAGAAATCTAACATGCAAGAATAAAGCATAAGATGATCCTAAAAAATAGATAACATCATCTATCACATGCTAATCATCAATATAAAGAAACGTGTCAATAAATAACATCCATCATAATGATCCAAGAACATAATAAAGTTAAATGCCAACAAAGAATTTGCTAGAGGAGATAGCCTCAAGTCCCAAACAGGATATCAAATCATATAACACAAGATAACAAATCACATAACACAAGTACTCTCTAAGTCCAGGAATCCTAAAAGTACACTACCTCAAAGGTTCCAACACACAGATCAACATCTCGACCCAGAGGCACACAAAGAAATGTAGAAATCTACTATGTAAGAAGAAAAGTGTCTTCACATGAATCATGCTAGAGTTACCCTAGTAGTCTCTCAATAGACCCTGACCCCCAAGTGATCCCTATGCAGCCACTAGTATCCTCTCATACTAATAAGGAATACTACTGAATGCAAGGTCACAACCAAGCATTCTCTCTACTCCCATCCTAGTCTGTACTAGCACTTGAGGCATGGGCAAGAACATACAATTATCTTATTAGGTTCATTTTAATCCCCATTTAGTGTAATGTTTTCACTTATTAAAAAAACCTACAATGAGTTACCCTAGCAACCACTTAGGGCCCCAGCCCCCATTGCAAGCCACTTCCTAACACTACATATAGATAACCTACCCTAAGCTCATAAAATCACAAATCACATGATCACCTTAGCCCTATACAAGTGACTGAAAAGCATCATAAAGATAATCAAAATAATCACATCTTTTCTCTACGAGCAACTGAAAAGCATCAAATGATAGATCATAATATCCAATGGTTCTCAACGAGCAACCAGAAAGTAACCCAAAGTAAATCAGAATACACATCAGTTCTCAACGAGCAAGCGGAAAGTATCTCAAAGTAGTACTGATTGAAGACTCTAAAGTGGTCAAGTCAAACATATCATAACATGACATCATCAAGATCAAAACAACACTTCAATCCCATCAAGGTGACTGAAAAGTAATCCAAGTATAACTAATCGATGACTCAAACACGGTTAAGTGAAGTATCTCATATGCATACACCTCAGCTTCACACAAGAAGACTGATGAGCATCAATGAATAGTAAATACAACATCTCATATAGCATACCATCACATTACCATGGTTGGGTTTTAAAAAGATCAAGATCAACATTAGCATGACATCGCAAACACATAATCCTTGAGCCTTTGGTAACAACCTAAGACTTGTCAAAGCTAGGACAAACCCCAAAACCCCAAAACATAAATAGCATAGAGAAACAAGATACAAACACATGTTTTGGTTTGCTTTTGCAATCACATTGTTAAGCCAAATATAAGGTTTCAAATTTCTTTTCAAGTATATTTCAAGTGTATAAGATTCTTCGTTTAATTTCAAAGTCAACCCATTTATTTTTTCGAATAAAGCTTATCAAATAATTTACAATTTCATTAACAATGGTATTATCAATGATCATATCAGTTAAA
The DNA here is from genome assembly GCA_028749045.1 of Cupressus sempervirens. Classification (NCBI taxonomy): domain Eukaryota; kingdom Viridiplantae; phylum Streptophyta; class Pinopsida; order Cupressales; family Cupressaceae; genus Cupressus; species Cupressus sempervirens. The sequence goes on along the minus strand of CM053783.1, from coordinate 279,871,049 downwards.
ACTCTATTTCATAACTCGACTATCAATTAAATTTAATTAATTTACAATTAATTAAATTAATTACTAACTAGATAACTATATTAATAACTCAACGATTATCACATTCACTAAAGTTCTCATTTTAGGGTTTATTATCCAGTGAGAAGACCCTCTTTGATCCTATAGTTATCCTGTACATATAGTTGAATAAGTTAAGGTTTAAACCCCAAAATATTTCGAAGTCAACCTTTCTAAAACCAACTAAGGTAAATGTTTGAATAAGTTAAATCATTAAGATTATAATTAATATTCTCTGAATGATTTAATTCCAAATCTGTTACAAATCATCATCATCATGATAAATTGAATTCATTTCCTTCATGTACTCCCCTCTAATTCGATCTAAATTAAATTAAATTATCCATTGATTTCCAATAAATCAATTTGCAATTATAATGAACCCAATATTATTGATAACAATAATTGAATAGTTTATAACATACTCAAATAATTAACCTTAATTAAAATAAATTTAATTAAGTTAATTATTAATTTTAAATACAAAACTATATTAATATCTTAGTAATATTTGTCATTAATAATTAATAAAGTTACCAATAATTTCATTAATCAAAAATTGACTAAATTTAATTACATTAATTAATGAACAATAATAAAATACGCTAAAATCTTATTATAATAATATCATCAATAATAATCCATAATATTATTAAAAATGGTTATTATATATATGTTATTAATTTTAATAATATTAATAAAATAAACAAAATCCATTAATAAATTGTTATTGATTTAAAATAACAATAATATAATTTTTTTAAACTTATAACACTGCACATAAAGTATAGTCCACATGATAATGGGTCGTCGGCTTGACAAGTTGTGCAATCCCTCATAAACACCCCCCCACAGTCAAGTACACTGTTATTGTAGTGCCGACACAGGTGGAAGCCGCTACACAACGAGGTAGAAGAGGTAAGTGGGGTGTGGTGAATATAAACCCAGCCCACCCCATAATTATATATTAATTTTTTTTATAGACTTTGTTACATTAACAAAATGTTCCCCTATTAAAATATACTTTTATTATTATTATTATTATTTGAATTTTATTTTATTAAAATTATACCAAAATAATATTTCAATAGTTTATATATATATATATATATATATATATATATATTCTTATTTTATTTTATTTTGATATCATTTGATAATATAATCTGATAGAAAAATTTCTATTTTTAATTTCAAACCTTTCCCAAATTATTTGATAGGAAAATTTGATTAATAGTCGAATTCTTAAATAAAATTTCTTTTAAACTCAAACCCTTCCCAAATCTAATTTCTCAATTTCTATTTTAATTCAAACCCAAACCCGATTTAAAAAACTAATTTCTTTCATCAATGGAATGAGGGTTTTCTAATTGGGTTTTTCCTTGATTTCTTCACACAAAGAATGAATCAACATGCATACCCAAATTTCCACAATATAAAACATTCATCACAAAATTATTCAAACAATCATTTAATAGACACAATGAAGACAGGAAGTAAAGGAGAGAAATAATATATGCAAAAATCACAAGTGTCTCCTTGGACACTGATGCTAAATCGCTACTCCTCAGAATCTGTAGAGACAAGTCCCTTCCTTCTCCAATGTTCGCAAATTGAACCCCCAAGTGACTAGAAGCATGTAGAAGCATATAGAAGCATGTAGAAGAATATGAGCATGTAGAAGCATACAAGCTTGTCCATACACACTAGGAGAGCCTGCATATAAAGGCCTCTAAGATGCATCTAGAATGTGTCTAGAAAGAACTAGGAGATAAGAATGACAACTAAGCACATAATTTCCATGATAAGAAGATAAACATGATGAGGTGTCTAGAATGTTGTAGACACCATGTGTTCAAATAATGCGCTAACTCCTAAGTGTAGACAACATGTGCATAATTAGAGTGCAAACTCTTGTGTCGTCAACATGACAACTCACAAGAGTTCACATACTCCCATGTGAATAAATATTAAAATAATGCACATTACTTAATTAATTAAATTTCTTTATTTAATATTCACTTGACTCCTTTTTAAATTAATTTATTAATTTTAAATCTCATGCACTTATCATGTGATCATGAAATTTTTAATAAATTAATTTCCTTTCTGCTTCTAAATTTATTTTTGAAACTTAATTGATAAAATATTTATTAACTTAAATAATACTATTATTTAGCATTTGTTTAAAAATGAACTTTAAATATATTATTATTAAATTAAATAAGTATTATCACGTTCTAAATATAAACTTATAACTTGTATCTTCAAATTTAATTCTTTTTATTTAATTAATTTCCAAATTAATAAAATAAAATAAAATATTAAAATATCATATTAATTTTCCATTTAATTAACTCATTAATTAAATATTTTAATTAGGCTTAATAAATAGAAAAATACACCAAAGACTCATAAAGTAAAATATGAAAACCCATCATAGAAAAACACATACAAAATCAAACTAGGGGGTTATAATCACGAGTTATGTCATCCAACGCATTTGGAGGGTACTTGACTCAGATACTTGTCCTCATTTTCAATCAGGACAAATGGCTTAAGGGTTTAAGATTTAGACTCAAGAATTTATCTCCCCTCTCTTACCATTTAGATAATGTGATAGGGTACACTCATCTTGGCAATTTAGAGATGTTGATACCCGATATCTGTAACTTGCATAAAATCCATGCATGTTCATACACAATATATACTAAGCTAAATAGGCAATGGCAAGAAGTGGTGCATCGTGTAGATCCTGACTAGCAGGTGACTACGACTCCCTTCCTTAACCACACTAGAAATGCCATACATAAAGAAAACAAACACGCACACCATACACATGCAGTATGGGGTAAGTATCCATAAGAAAACACATGTGATAATAAACCATCTAACTAATCATTATCAATAACTAAAATCACTGAATAATCATCATGCATACATGAAACATAGAGTACCAAATGATCTCATCATATAATAAGTTGAATCTGAAACAATATTTGATAATCTCAAAATAATGTTACTAATAATCATCAACATAAAACTAGCCCTAAAAGAGTTCGACAATGATAGCAAAATGCGAACTAGGGGCAGGCACTACATCCACCCCCCCTAAAATTAGGCTTACTCCTAGAAGCCTACATGAATGATAATACTGAAGAACTCATTGTGCGGGTCCCATTGAACCCTTTCCCCCTGTGGGATGATATGACTTCACTAAGGACACTACAACACACTTAGAGCAATATGATTTTGGTTTAATGATATACCAAAGACCATATTGATCCAACATTCATTCTTTCAATGAATACTGAAATAGATCCTCTAATACATTCTTAACAAGAACAACATAATGCCCGCAAAGCCGATCAAACACATACTACCTTAAAGCATAGATGAAAGATACATGTTTTCAAAATAGAATAAGTTTCAATTTTCAGCTTGCCTATATTTAGGTTTAAATATAATTTCACTTTTGAAACTTAAGTGTTGAAGTATGAAAAATATGCAAGTAACAGTTTAAGTTCTTTTTCAGTTCACCTAGTTTCAAATTTCAGTTTGAAAGAGATACACATGATAATTCAACATTCTCATTTTGTTCAACTAGCTATCAACTAGTGGCATTCCAATATACCTATAGCTCCCAATGTAGAAACTTGGGCTCTGATAGGAATGGCTTGACAAGATATAGAGCTAACTTGGAAAAGAACTCGGCAAAGATCTGTGGAGTAGAGGTAAGTAACATAATCCCTTTTAAAATCACTCTTGGTATTTTCAATGTAAAGATCATAAAATTAGGAATGAATTGGTAGAAATATCAAATTGCTATTACAAAGGGCATCTAATTAAATTCATAGCATGGCAACCTAATTTTAATGAAAATAGTAACCAAAAGATATAGACAATAAAATGGATGGAATGTGCAAATATTCCCCCAAAACTAAATGAAATTAATATTATAAAGCGAATAGGGCAAGCCATAGGAGATCTTATAGGTTTCAAAGTAAACCCTTATAAATCAAGTGAGATAAGATTCTTAGTCTCAATGAAGACAGAATAGAGTGAACCTATTATAAAGAAAATCATAATGAATAGGTCAATATAAAAATTAACTTTCAATAATTATGAAGGAGAAATCAATGAAATAATTAGAGCAAACATTAAAAGGGAATATATAAAGAACAATCTAAAAGAAGCATTAAGAAATATTAGGAAAAGGGGGAAGAAGGCAGGAGAAAGCAAAGAAAAAAGAAAATCAAAGGACAAAGAGAATACAAATAGTCAAGTACTAAAGGAAAAAGGGGTAGAGAAAGAAGATCAAAGGGAAAACATAGGAAAAATAGAGGAGCCAGAGATAAAAAAAGAAAAATATGGATTAACAACTTATATTGGAAAAATATAGAAATTGTAAAGAGCGCATACAAGATAAGGAAACTCTAGAAGAAATAGAGCTCAATATGAAAAAGATGAATATGCTCTCTCATGAGGTGTTTCTCTTGCAAAATGATCTAAAAGATCAATTTATTGTGATAGACAGTAATCACACAAAACATAAAGGCAAGTTAGTCATGAAGACAGAACCAAAAAATAATACAGAAAGAGAAAGCAATATAGAGACAAAAGAAATAGAAGAGGAAATAGACACGAATCAGAGGATAGTGGACAAAAATAGAGAGATAGAAATAAACAAAAATAGAATAATGTGAATAAAAAAAATTATTAATCAATAAAAGAGCTCTATAGAAAAGGAAGAAGCAATAATTGAAAAAGAAAATCAGATCCCTTGCATACCAATAGCAAAATCAACTCAATGGAGTAATGTTACTATTAGAAAAAAGTCAAAGAAAAAAGTTATAAGTTCTTGCAGACACCCTTCAGTGGGATGGATATGTCCAATCTGGAAAAGGATGAAGAAATTAGGACAAAGGACAAGACATATTCAGAGCCATTGATACTAGTGGAAATAGAAAGTTTAATTAGAGAAGAAGAACATAGTAACAGTCTATCAAGAATACCTAGAGAAGATCAGGAAAATTAGCTAGGAGACAATGCAGCCTAGGAAGAGTTTGGAATCATAGGGGAAAAAATCCTAAGAGAAGAGGGAGTAGAAAATAGAAGAAATGAGGGAGAAGGTAAGATTGTAGAAGAAGAAGAAAATCCATTAAACAACCAAATGATTAAAGAGCTCTTATCAGAAGGTGAACAAAAAGAAGAAGAGTTATAAATATTTGCAAAGGTTAGAAACCAACCAAATTTGAAAAATCTAGGAATATCCATCAATCAAGAAGGTCTGAAAACACTAAATTATGGAAAATAAAAACTTAAAAGAGGATGAAAATCACTAAAAGAGCTTAGGGAGGAAATAGGACAAGAAAAGGAACAAATCAAGATAAGTGAAATATTACAAAGTGGGAAGCAAAAGAACCTTCCCAAGGAATAATGAGAATAACAACATGGAATGTTAGGGGTCTAAATGCCCCTAGTAAGAAACACTTGTTGAAGCATAACCTCACATTGTTTGGAATAGAAATCTTATTAATTGAAGAAACAAAATTAAATAAAGAAGAAGGAACTAAGTTAGGATTGAAATTAGGCATCTGGAATTCTGAATTTAAAGAATCAAATGAAGCTTCAAGTGCACTAGGAATACTATGGAATTCTCAAAAAATTGATCTAGAAATAATAGCCACTAATCCTAATTGGATGGGATGTAGGGTTGCAAGTATTAAGAATAATCTCCAAATCATAGTAACAAGTGTTTATGGGCCTACCCAAACAATAGACAAGTTACTAGTATGGAATGAGATTAGCTCATTCTTAATTAATCATCAGGATAAGAACTTCATAATTGGAGGAGACTTTAATGCAATATTAAAAAGGGAGAAAAAATATGGGGGGATAAAAAAAGTTCCAAGAGCAATAGAGGAATTTATAGAATGGGCAGAAAACAACTCATGTATAGATATACCAACTTAAAATGGAATATGTACATGGAATAATAGATGAAAATATTCCAGCTATATAGCAGAAAGGTTGGATAGATTCTTTTTTAAAGGAGACTTAAGAAACTTGAATAGAGAAATCCAAGTCAAAATTTTACGAGTAGGCTCGAACCACTTTCCTATAAAAAATTATATCAATGAACCATCTAAACCTACTAGAAATCTGTTTAAATGTGAAAAAATGTGGTTCTTTGATAAAAACTTCATGGATAATATAAAAAATTGGTGGCAAGAAGGACAAGTTTAGTTATAAAAAATGTTCTACTTTGTATCCAAATTAAAAATGGTAAAGGAAAATATTCTAAAATGGAACAAAACACAATTCAATAACATATTTAAAGATAAACTGGATATAGAAGAAAAGTTGGAAAAATTAAATAAAGATGTCATTAGAAAGGGAATGAATAATGAAACATATTTACAAGAAAAAGAATACCTATTAAAATGAGAATACATTTTAGCCAAAGAAGAGGTTTTTGACATTTAGTCAAGTTTGTTATTAGTGACAAACACTTATTCAGATTCTATATACAGTGTTTACCAAGTACTACACTTCAGGCTGAGCAATTTAGTGTTTTTCGAGCTTTACATTTTCTATTGAGTTAACAGCTTGAGTCAAGTGAAGCCAATGTTAACCAAGTTGAATGGACAATAATGTCTAAGGAGTACAATCATGATAAATAGAGAATGTAGTTTATACCGAGTTACACAATATCTACTGAGTCACTAGTGTATACCAAGTTTGAAACTATGTTAAAGTGATTAGTATGGACAAAGCTTCTACTTCTACCAAGTGTATGACGATGTTGAGTAATGATAGTGGACACTGTGTATCAGAACTTCACCAAGTCAATTTTTAGAACTCGTGTATCTACATTTGGGCCAACTTTGTAATATTGGTGTTAACTTGTGTAATGGTCAACTTTGCAATTATGTAAATTGGATTGATATTTATGTGATGTATTGTATCATATCAAAAGTAGTATGAATATATGAGATAATGTGAATGGAATGTAAGCACACAAATGTGAATCAACAATAGAGTAAAGTGTATTGTAAGGCCATATCAGGAGCAGTAGAGTTATATCTATCACATAGAGGTGATTAGTACTTCAAGGATCTTAATCAGCAATTCAGTTGTAAGTCAGAGATCTACTGATTCATCCTAACAAGTGAATCAGCTTCAAATCCTTTAACAAGGTATACTTAACAGTCTTTCTTAAATCTCTTTACCAAGTGCATACTTCATTATATGTTTATAAAACCTCTAACAAGGTGAACCTAGCAGTCCTAATTGCTCCTAATAGGGTAGATCATCAGAAGTGATCAATGTAAGCCTTAACAAGCCAACTTTATGCTGTAGTATTGAAGTTATGTGGGTATCATCCCTGCCCTAGTTTTACTTTCTATTTAGAAGCTTTTTGGGTCACCAAATATTGTGTTCATGATGTCTTATGTTTCTCAATTTCTTATGCATGTAGTAGATCAGATTTATTAATATTAATGTAATTAAGTTTTGAATTTGTTAAAAGGTTATGAGGTTACTGATTCACTGCTCCCCTCTTAGTAACCCAGCTAGTCTTGAATATTTCCAACATAGGTGTTTTGGAAACAAAAATCTAGGGAAAAATGGTTGGCAGAAGGAGATCACAACACAAAATACTTTTATACCAATGCATTACAACGCCAAGCTACTAATAATATATCAAAAAGAAAAGATATGCAAGGAAAATAAATAGACAATCCAACTGAAATCATAGGAATATTTGTAGATTACTTTAAAGATATCCTGAATAATTATGAATCATCTAACCAAGTAGCACAAGAGGAAATGTTGAAAGCAATACCTAAGGTCATCACAACAGAAGATAATAAATCTCTCAATAAATGTTTCTCTCTACAAGAGATTAAAACAAATCTCTTTAATATCAATCTGGATAAATCACTAGGACCAGATGGATTTCGAGCCTTCTTCTTCCAAAAATGTTGAGAAATTATAGGAGTAGATCTATGGAAAGCAATAGAAGAATCAAGAAATGGAGGGAAACTACTTGCAAAAATTAATTATACATTCCTAACTCTAATTCCAAAGAAAAGTAAGGCTGAAGAACTAGGTGACTTCAGGCCTATTGCTCTTTACAATACCATGTACATTTTTTTTTCTAAAGCGTTAGCAAACTAATTAAAAGAATATCTCCCTAAGTTAATATTAAAAGAACAGATAAAGTTTGTTCCCAGGAGATCGATTCTAGATGGCACCTAAATCATATAGGAAACAATCCATTTAGCAACAAAGAATAAAGAAGCATGTATACTACTAAAACTAGATATTCAAAAAGCATATGATAAAATGGACTGGAGATTCCTATGTAAAACCTTAGAAACATTTGGATTTTCACATCAATGGATTAACATCATTTTAAAGTATATATCTAGCCCTAAAATCTTGCTCCTTATAAGTAGAACCCCTAAAGGTTTCTTTACTATATCTAGGGGGATCTGACAAGGAGACCCTATCTCCCCCTTCCTTTTCATTATCATGGCTGAAACCTTTGGGAGATCAATCAAGTTAGCACAAACTAAAAAGAAAATTAATGGAATTAAGGTCACAATGAATGTGACTAATACCACACACCAAAAATTAGCTGATGATACAATATTAGCCAAAGTTAGTACAAAAAAAGAAACAAACAAGATTAAGACAATATTGAACAACTATACAAAAGCATCAAGGAAAAATATTAATGTAGAAAAATTAGAAATATTTTTCCTAAATGTCGCATTAGAAAGAGAAGATTATATCTGCAATGAAATAGGATACAAGAAAGGTAATTTCCCCTATAAATACTCAGGAATATACTTGGATAAAGGGTTCAAAAAGAACCAAGGATGGGAGAAAATATTAGAAAGAATAGATAATCATACATAAGCATGGAAAGTAAAATGGTTAACCAAAGATAGGAAATCTACAAAAATAAAAGCAGTTCTATCAGTAGTATCTATCAACTAACTTGCTCCTAATTACCGAAGAATATTAATTAGAAAATAGAAACGAAACTGAGAGATTTCTTTTGGAAAGGCATAGAGGACAAGAAGAAGTCAGCTTTAATAAGATGGAAAAAAAATTGTAGACCTAAGGAAGTAGGAGGGCTAGGAATAAAAAATTGAGATTGGCAAAATGAAGCACTAGGCACCAAATTTTTTTTGGAGAATGTACCAAGAAAGAGACAACAAATGGGCTAGAATTCTTTATAATAAATATCTAAACGCATCAAACAACACATATTTAGTAAGGACAAGGGACCCCCCTAAAGGATTTGCAGCATGGAATTTTATGCTAAAATATCACCCCCTAATCACAAAATATGCAACCTGGGACATAGGGAGAGGAAATAAAGCCCTATTCTAGAGAGATTCTTGAAATGGGCACTCCTTGCTTGATCAATTAGATATCTCTAATAATGCCAAAATCCTATTAATAGTAATATGGGGAACCATGGTAGATGACTATATCCAGCATGATCCCTCTATTGAAGAAGCCCCATGGAAATGAAAATCCCTAGAAAAAAGAAATCTCAACCTTACTAACCAAGAGACATTATAAGCCATTCTTAGAGAGCGTCCAATCAACTATCACAATAGGGAGGATAAGCTTATTTGGGTAGTTGCTAAAGAAAAAAATTACAAAGTAAAGGAAGGATATAATCAAATTATAAACTCACAAAGATGGGAAGCAATAAAAGTTCCTATAAATATGTGTTGGGACTTGGCAAGACTACCCAAAGTTGGAATTTTTCTATGGGTAGCATCTCAAAACCAAATCCTAACAACAGATAGAATCAGGAAAATGGGATTTGAAGGCCTTTCGAGATGCATCTTATGCGAATAAAACTCATATCTTATACCAATGTAAGTATGCAAAGAAGTGTTGGAAATGGCTTAAATACAAATTAAACTGGTCTACCCCACTTCTAGGAACATGGCCAGATTACCTAATAGGATGGCCCAAAAAAACTAATAATAAAGTTTATAAAAAAACTCTATAACATTACTCTAGCAATTCTAGCATGGGAGTTATGGAAGGAAAGAAATAGACAAATCTTCATTAATGAATAACTTAATATAACATCTCTCCTTAACAAGATTGAAGCAAATATTACAAAAGTTATAAATAGGAACCTCAGGAAAACTTTAAAAGAAGAAGGGTCCTTCTCAAAATGGGATGTAGAAATAAAAAAGAATTGGAAATATTTATTTAATCTACCCCTCATCTATAAAAACAAGAATAGTAAAGCCAGGAAAGAATGCAAATTGGAACTCCCAGCAAAAGGTTGGAAGAAACTTAATTTTGATGGAGCCTCTAGAGGTAATTCGAGAGTAGCAAGAATAGGGTGTATAATTAGGGAGGAAACTAAAAATTGGGTGATGAAATGAGCTAAGCCTTTAGGGATAGTCTCAAATAATATGGCAGAGTTAAAAGCAGTACTTGAAGAGTTAAAATAGAGCATAAACTTAAAAATCAAGACTATTATAATCTAAGGAGACTTATAGATCATCCTTAATGCACTTAGAAAAGGGATGACCCCTAATTGGATTTTAAATTCAAAACTAGAAAAAATTATCAAACTTTTGGATAAATTTAAAGAAGCAAGGTTCACACACATTTTGTAGAGAAGGTAAAATAGAAGTAGACCAATTATCTAAAAAAGGAACAGATGGAGAAAATATTCAATTGTTTAACCAAAGTTAGTTTTCCAAGGTATTCATTTTTTTAGTCTTTTCTAGTATCTCCCTTGAACACTTGGTTATATGATTATCCCATTAAGTGTGAATTTGGCACACATTTTTTTTCGCTCATGTTTTATCATCACTTTGATTACTCGTCATCTTTGGAACTCTTTTTTAGTATCCCCAACATTGTAATAATCATTATCTGATTGTATCATGATTGCATCATTGCTGGCTTCCTTCTAGATCTTTCCTAATTTCGCTAAAGCTTCTATATATCTGCATTAGGTGCTTATATTTTTGCATTTTTCTCAAGGTTTTGGTTTCTATCCTGAGTAGCTATCATCATAGATACTAATATTTTCCTACGCCATGTTATTGAAGTCCAAACTATGGCATTCTGAGGTAATGTGAAGCTTGAGAGATGGACTCTCTTGCTCAAACCTATAGACAATATGAACAGGGTTTTAGGGTAAGGTGTCTTCAATTACAACTTCACTTGGTGCACCAATAGTGAAATTATAGGTTCCTAGATTAGTTTCCTAGTTAGGGCTAAAGTAGGGAAATGGGATATTATCTAGCTCTACTATAATATTTTTGACCCTATCTAGTTAGTAGGTCCCGAGGAGGTGGTTCTTTAGTATTGATGAGAAGCTCAAAATCCCCTTGCTAGAAGCTTATATGGCTCATTCGTTGGGGAGTTTTGAGCTAGCAATTGTTCCTAGGTGCCCCATACTAGTTATCCGAGATAACATCCCCTTATTTTGAGAATGGCCCAAGCTTGAAGCTAGCATTCAGTTTCTACTATGTTGGAGGGGTACTATAGAAGACCCTACTAAGGAGTGACTCTTCAAGTACCTAAACACCTTTGATGCATACATTCATCCGGGAGTGAATTTTGCAGACTTGGAAGCTGTGGAATTTCACCTTCCTAATTTAGACAAGTCTAGCAAAGCCAAAAGCACTTATGAGTTTCCTCCAAGGTCTAGGGCCAAAGACATTAGGGAAGCTTCTGAAATCATCATGGTCTTCTAGAAGGAGGATGGTGGTGCATAGTTTGGAGCTATAGTCTAATTCTGGTGGCTTTTTGGTGCTTCTATTGTCCTCATAGTCATGGTGGTTTCCTTTGTGGGGATTTTGGGTTGTTTTATTGGTAGTTTCTCATACTTAATTCAGCTAGGGCTTCTCGATTAGACAATGGAGTCATGTCTCAGTATATTCTCAATTTTTTGGCTCTTCTACATTTTGTCTAGGGTTGTTATTGGATAGATTCAATGCTATGGGTTGAATTTGTGCCCATTGGGATATTGTATATACCTCTGTTGTATATATAATATACTATAAATATAATCCATATGTTTTACTAAACCTTGTTGTTGCTTTTTTTGTTTCACCAGTGTTCTTGGGCTTGGCCCCTCTTGGTGATCTTTCACTTGGATTCATTTTATATTTTAGTTCTTGCTTTCTTTTGTGTTTGTTCCTTTTCGTAGGGTTAATATTCAACGTATCCTTCATATATGGCTAGCACGGTAGCTCATTGACTCATGTTTTTATGATTGACAAAGGCTCAACAAGTTTTTTAAAACTAGGTTTCTTAATTACAAAAGAAGGAAAACAATAATTTGACATAGCTATTAAAATTTTTCAAATATGCTTAAGCATTAACCTTAATACATTGGTTGCATGGCTAGATTTTTCATTATGATTTATCCTATTAACTATAATCACAATCTTAAGCTTAGCATAGGATCACAAAGGATCTTAAGGGAAATCAATCAATGGAGTTTAATCATTGACAACTTAAGAACTACTATAATTTAATACAATAATATTAACAAATTAGCCTCGTAAATTGGCAGGAGAATAGAATGTTAATAGAAATAATTAAATGATTATAGACAAGGACATATTTACATGCATAATGATTAACATATTTAACATATCTGATTAGAACATAGTGGGATTATTAATTTTTGTACATCTCTTATACCTACTTTCAGATAACTATAATAAACTAATAATTATTCTTTGTACTTATTACTAATGTGGAGTTTGGAAAAGTGGCATAATTAGCTAAGAAAGGAAAGGGCGACACATCTAAAGGGGGCTATGTTGCAAAGCTGGCCTTATGTGATTGATTGGTTTCATTTCCTCCTCCCTTGATTTTATTATGTTCCTTAACTTTGGCTACTAATCCCCTTCTAGAAGATAGTTCTCCACCTTCTACATGGATGTTTGACTCTTTTATCTCCCCTTGAGCATGTTGTCCCTTTCATAAAATGTGTAACCATTGTAAGACTAATTTATATTTCACTAAGGTATGCCCCTTTTAAATCTGTATAATTTTGGACATCGGTCCTAGGCTAGACTAGAGGTTTTCTTTCTCCATTCTTTCCTACCAGTGCTCATTTGAATGGAGAGCTATGTAATATTTTTATCTAATATAATATAAGGCTTCAGTCATTTATCAATAAAGAATTTGCCACAATTTTATACATTTTTCCAAAGGGGGGCTTAAAGTTGTCCCTGCCAACAATATAGAAGAATCTGATTGATTTCATGATATGATATGATAGAGGGAGCTTATGTGTTGCATATTAGAGCTACATGGATGAGAATCAGAATGAAACTAAAAAGAAAGATTGTTCGACATGTGGATGAGAATCATAATGAGACTAAGGATATTAATAAATATATGATACTAAATACAAGGGATTTTTCTTGATGCAGTACATGTTTTTGATTGCATGGTAACTAGAGTTGTTGCCATCAATGCCAAAGAGGGAGATTGTTGGAAACTACAATTGGAACAATTGATATGTTGTCATTGATGTCAAACCTTATTGGTAAGTCATTTTTCTATCTAATTTAAGTGTCATATCTAGATGATTGATGAAGAGGATTTGAGAAGTTGGTCATAACAATAACACCTAGAGGAAAGGTTGAGTTATGGAAAGGAAACGACAATGGATGCTTGATTAATTAATTGACAAGATAAAATGATTATTTTAATCATGCAACAAGTGAAGAAGATAGTTATGTTGAAGCCTTGAAGAAGTGATCAAAGATTGACCAAATGCATAGGCTTAACTGAGCAAAAGAGTAGAAGATTAAGGAACTTGAGGTTTATGTTGAGTGATGCTAGCATCAACTAAGTGTCATTATGAGTCAATCATAAGTTGTGTTGATTGAGCATCAATATTGACTGAGCGCCAGTATATATGCCAAACAAGAATGTTAGTTGTGACTAACTAACTTAGTGATGGCTAAGCATTAGAACATAGTATTGGTCGATGGACAACATTTAATAGTTTATGAGAAAGTCATGATTTCCAACTGACAGAGTTGATTTCTTGGAATATGTAAAGCGTGTTGAAGATAAGAATGGATAACTCAAAACATTTAAATCAAGGGAAATTGTGTTTCCCTATTTCTATGCAAGTATCCAAGGAGAAGTTATATAATAAATAAAATAGTAGCAACTTGTCGCTTTTCTTTAAAAAATATCAAACATACAAACAATTTCATTTCTTATCTCTTCTTCATAAGCACTTGATATCAATGTAAAGTGATTATATTTATTTAAAATAAATGAAATAATAATTCAAAGAGATTGACTTTACTATTTGTCCTAGACTTTTTTAAATCGAAAGAAATCTTATAATTCACTTAATTTTAAAATAAATAAAAATTATATTTATAGCTAAAAATTTAGACTATTAAAGACAAGAGCCTATACCACAATAATAACTTGGTGAGCCTCTCATGTGGGAGGTCCTAGGTTTGAATTTGCTTCACACATAAAAATAATTAATTACAATAAATAACAATAATTAATCTAGCCTTAATAAAAATAAAAATTTAGACTATTAAGGAAAAAATATAAATGTGAGTTAGTTTAGTTCAAAATAAATGAATAATATAATTATTAAGTATCCAATTTAATTTAAAAGAAATAGATAAAATAGTTATTTAAAAGTTGGAAAATATTAGACGTAGAGATGATTTTAAAATATTTTAAATTAAATATTAACTAAAACTTTGTATAAATGAAGATACAACTTTTTCAAATACATCAATTATTTAAAATTAAGGGAAAGAAAAGAAGATTGTAGAATTATAATCAAGAGAGAAATTTATAGAAATTTAAAAAAGAACATTTAATGAATTTTTTTTGAAAATGTAAAAAATGACAAACAAACATTTTCTTATTACTCATTATAATAAAATTTCAAGTTTTATTTTTTTATTAAGATAATTTATTTTCAAATAATAATTTATTACTTTGTAAGTAAAGATCAATGTTTCTATTATGTTATATAAGTTATTAAAAAGAATTAAATTATTACTATTTGTAATTAACTCAAAAAACTAAAGAAAAAATAATGACAAGATTTGAAAATATTTTCAAAAAAGAATTTCATAGAGCATATGAATTTAAATTGTAAGTTAACATCCATTGTGAGAAGTTTGCATACAATTTATATGTGGCACAAAAGATGCGAGTACATGCAATTGACAAGTGTAAAGTTGTACTCCACAACCTTTTCCATGACACAAGTGAAGCATCATAGCGGAAATATGAAAAAGGATTTGAATTATTGATTTACATGTATCGATTAACAAAAAATTGAACTACATTCATGGAGTATACTCTCAATATGTTATTATTATTTTATTATGTTTTACTATAATAGATAGAGGGAAATCTGATCTGGTAAAGTACAATCAGCACTGACTACAACCTGTTTTCTGGAATGTGTGTATGCCTTACTATCGACATCATCGTTGCACTTTCTTTTAATAGAAGTATTAGTTTATTTTAAACATGTGAATATATAATATATTTTAATCACATTACAATACTTTAATTGGAATTTAATTCATAATAGTAGGATGTTTATTTAAATAGGCATATTACTATGAATATGCCCACGTAGAGAGAGGGTGGGCAGATTTTGATTTGTTTAATATTGTTTGAATGGAATGGAGTGAGTGAGATGGGCAAAAAAGAATTATATTTGTTTCAAGGGCCCCATTGTGCATCTCTTATTCCAGCCGTCCAACTTCCCTTTCAAACTTCTGTCAATTAGCTGTCAAGAAATTTCACTTTCAGACATCTGACAGAGATTGTGAATTTGTTTTGTTCTTCCACATATTCGATAAGGTGTGTAAATATGAGTCACCAATATCCCCAAAGCTTTATGCATGGATTCGAATTTTGGCAGATGCTTAACTGACTATCATTTTTATTAATTGATTAAAATGTCATGGGTAACAAATATAGAATTTCTAGGGAGCTACATCTTTTAAATAGACTTATATTAAAACCATTTTTTTTCCCATATTCTATGGTCGTCTATGATTTTTATGACATTTTAAAATGCATCCCATTGTCATTTCTTATTCTAGAATTGAGTGGTTTAGAAGCTAGACGTCTTTTTGAGTTTTTCATACTTATTTTTGTTTTATCTTATTTTGTTATTATTATTTTTCATAAAAGAAATGATCAAATTTTTATTTTTAGTTTGCTAAAGACAAGATACTATTGTTTTCATGTAATTTAAATTTTCAATTAAATTGACCAATCAATTCATAAGATTTAAAAGATTAAAAGAAATTTTAAATGTTTATATCTTTTTCTAATTTTTATAAAAAAAATGATCAAATCTTTATTTTCCATATTTGATTTCATAACAGATAGACAAGATTGAGATGGATGTACACACACAAATGCACGTGGATTGACCTTCGCATTGCTTTCTCTCTTCTTTATTTTGGCTTTTCAAAGAGTCGGCGACATTTGACGACAGAAAGGGCAGTGGCTGTTGAGCGGCTATCCAGCGACGATTTTTTTTAATATAGTTTTATTTGAATTAAATAAATTAAATGTGACTAAGAATTAACCTCTAATCTATATATCCGTATCCATTCTACAAAATTTAATTCAAAAATAAAATCAAGATTACAATAGTAGATAATGATAAGTAAAAATTGTGTTGAAACAATCTTAATCATTAAAAAGACCATCTGTCTTAAATTTAAAAATTCAAACTAATTTTTCATCCAATCTTCAAATTATTAAAAAATATTTCAAATCTAAAATAGTAAATAATAATATAAAAATAAATAGTAATTAGAAATAATCTTAATCTTAACATTATTATAAAATTTCTAACAAATTTAATTTTTTATCAAATAAGTTTTATAATTTTTTTAAAAAAAAATCTCACTTAATATTTATCAGCTTAATCAAATTTTAATAAAAATCAAGTGTCACCTAGTGGCGTACTTGGTTTAGGAATAATTAAAATATAATTATTTAATTCTAAAATTAATTATCGATTATAAATTTGTTCAAATTTTTTGGATTGAGTACATAGAAATAAATAAACTAAAACTTTCATTGCTCACATTTTAAATAATAGAAGAGCTAATTTGTATATTAAATTCACATTCAAATAGCCAATAGTGGCATGTTGTGATGGTTAAGTTGTTAAGTTGTTATCCTAGCCATCAAGGTTCAAATCTCACAGGGATGAGGTCCCCTGTTTGTGGCCTCACTGGTTCATAGCTCCAGGTCAAAGCGTTTACCCTCTTTAAAAAATAAATTCACATTATTATTTCCAAAACACAATTTGTAATTTACTTTACTTTCTAAATGTATTTTCAAGTGATAAAATATATCAAGCAATCTTGATTTTAAAAAAGCTAATATTTTGCCGAAAAAAAAGGAATATGAGAAGCCTTGAAAAAAAATCAGTCCTATAACACCAAATTGCATTAGCCTATTACAATTGAAATAAAATATTTAATTATAAATAAATAAATAAACTATAGAAATATTTTTGTAATTCTTCGTAGTTAAACTAATTATTAATTTTTCAATTTATTATTTTAAATAAATATTTTTCTATTAATTAAACAAATAAAAAATATAATAATTATAATTTTAAAATTTTCTAAATAGTCTAAACAATTAAATACTGATATTGTACAAATCTAGCATAGATAAATTGAGATCGTGTGGAGGAGATTGATTCATGTAAACCCTAATTCATGAGATAAAATAAGAACAAATATGTCTATTTAAGGAAGAAACAAGGGTGGAAATGGTGTCAATCAAGTTGATAGTAAAGTGGTTGCAAAGGAGCTGAGGGAGATCCTACCGAGTAGATCAAAGTGCAAAGTTGAGCAAGAGTGAAGTGTTGAGTATGATGGCTAGTAACTAAGTAGAGATATTGAGAAGAACGAAGATTTGAACAAGAAAACTGTGTTGCATTCTTATAAGATCATTTGACTATTACTCTCTAACCATTGTAGCAGAAAATCTTATAACCAAGTGTACTTAACAATCCTTTTATCTGTAAATCCTTATTGTAAGGTGACATTCCATTGAATATTTGTAAGTCCTTTAGATAAACCACTCATTGAAGGGTGATTAGGTATTTATAATCTTTGGTGAAAATCCTCTAACAGGATTGCACCTAGTGGTCTATTTGTAACCTTTAGAAGAGTGAAAATATTTCGGGTGACTAATCCTAGGTGGTTTTTATCCTAATCAAGTTTGCATAATAAAAATTATGGTGCCAACATGTGCATGGATGTTTTGCATGTTATTTGTTTTTACATGTTGAATCTATTACTATTTGTGTAACTCAATTAATGTTAGTAATATTTGGTACTACAAGAGAAATCTATTTGATGCATTTAAGAAATATTAAGTTTTCTTGTGATTACCAAGTTGGTTTACTAATAAGTTTTTATAAGTGTGGTGAATTTTTTGAAAGGGCTTGAGGATAACTGATTCACCACCCACACCCACCCCCCCCCCCCCCCCCCCCCCTCCTGGATTATCTAACAATCGGTATCAGAGCATTGGTACTTGGAGGAACAAGTTTGAAAGACTTAAGCTAAAGATCCAAAGATTTATAAGAGAGGTGAAAAAGATGAACAAGGAGAAATTTCCATCATGGAAAAGAAGAATGAATTTGTACTTATCTAATATTGGAGACTCTGCATTGTATTACCTAGACAATTACTACATACAACTACCCTATTGTCCTATGAATGTTATGCAAATGAGAGAAAAACAAGAAAACAAATCATTGATGATAGTGATTTCTTCTTCCTTGAGAGATGTTGAATTTGATTATATCAAAGATTGTGCTACTTCTAAGGAGATGTTAGAAAAGTTGATACTAGTTCATGTAGGAGACTAGAATGTGCTAAGAAGAAAGGTTGAAAGTTTAAGAGTCAAGCTTGACGACATGAAGATGAAATAAGGTGAGAACATTGTGCAATACTATAACCAAATCAAGAAAGTTGTAATTTCTATCATAAGAGATGGTGGAGTCATAAGTGATGAAACTATGGTAATAAAGGTTCTTGTAACACTTTAACATATCTATTATATTAGAGTTTCTAATATTAAAGAGTTGAGATCTATCCTTGGAAATGATATCAATCTTGATGGTTTGATTGATAGATTGGCTACTTTTGAGTTGAATAACTTTGATAAATGTCTGATATCTAAAGTTGAATTTTCTTTCAAGTCATCCTTAACTATTGGAAGTTTAAGGAAAGAAAAGAGTGCTCATCAAATTGAGAATGATAGTGATTATTAGTCTAATGGTGATGACCTAGAAGATCTTGAAGCATTTCTTGCTAAGAGAATATCGAGAGGGAAAGGAAAGTATAAAGGTAAACTGCCTTTGATTTTTTTAATGTAACAAGATTGGTCAAATTGCTTTTAGATGATGTGATAGAGACATGAATGAAAGGAATAACAAAAGAGAGGACAAATATCATGGAAATAGAAACTACAAAGACGAAGGAAATAATACTTGCTACGTAATTGTGGAGGAAGACACCGAGTATGATATTGTTGATCAAGAGGAAGGTGAGGAAGTTGTATATGTTGTAATAAAGGAATATTCTAAAGGAGAAGAAATGTATGAAGTAGAAAAGGATCTTATTTTTCAAGTAAGTGTTGAGCTGTCATTTTGCACAATGTTAACAATAGAAATCCTTTTGAACTACTCTCTTGAAAAGATAATCTAGGATTGACTCCAAGGTTTTGGGCGATCTTGTGACCTACTAGGATTATCTTAGTAGAAGATAAATGTGAGTGTTCATGAGGAGGCCTTTTCTAGTTTGACCAATCTTAGATAAGATAATGAATTTTCTTGCTATCTCAAAAAGTAACCACACAAAAAGAAATATATTTTTGTATTTTTCTATTTATAATGAATGTAATTTTAACTATGCAACTATATGAATTCTAAATTAACCATGTGTTTGTGAAGAAAATAATGAAGATAGGGTAATAAGAAGTTTAAGTAAATGATTGGAAAGGTAAATCCGTAATGGACATAAGCCATGGAAACAACACATCTGCGAGTTAAGCCTTTGAAAAGATTGGTAGGTAACCAATGAAAATAGGAGCAATGCTTCCTTAGTTCCACTGATGCAATCATCAATGGAAGTTTAGTAACCGTAAGATGTTTCACTTTAATCAGGTTGCAAGGCCACAAAAAGTGTGCTCATGCAAGACATAAAGCTATGTATGAACAATAGGTGATCTCTTCTCCAACTAAGTACATCAACAAAATTTGTAAATGCACAACAAAAATCAAAATTAAAATATCACTCAATCAATATAACACAAAAAAATCATTGGCTCCATTACATTCCATGAACATACATCCAAAAAATATAACACACTCTAGCAAGATAACTACACTCAAAATGAGAGCACCAATAGAATATATTATTGCATCAAAATAATGGCCTAGAAAGCATATTTAATTCCTCAAGTTCTAGGTAGTCATCTCCTCAATATGTGTTGAGAGTGAGAGATTCCTTCATGCAAATATATGCTTAAAACTAGTAAAATAAATCTAAATATATGCAAACCAACTCTCTAGGAGGTGCTAAGTAGGACTCCACCCTTTTTTATATCATTTAATGGGTGCATGAGTTGTTACATGTTTTAAAGAAAAGAAAGAACTAGTAAATAAGGAGAAAGAAATTGTCAAATGATATAAGAGTCTTTAGAGATTACAAAAATAGAAGCTCAACCTTCTCTAGATGTTTGTAGGAGTTAAACTGCTATCAGAATTTGTTTGTAGTGCATGGAAAACTATAAATTTGGAAAATATAGTTAATTGTCAGTCCACCTCTAACTTCTTCAAAAAAATTGGTGCACCTTTGGGGAAGCACACCTTTGGAGAAGTGCACCTTAGTGACAAGTCCAAAAAATCCAAAATTTTTGAAGTGTCAAAATTGAAATTCTAGCTTTTGGGTTTTCTTCCCCTTTATACTAGAGCTATGTCTAGATGTTTTCTCTTAAATTTCTCTATGATCTCCATCACTTGGGCTCCATCCAAAAAATCCAAAGCATCATACTTATCCTTTACTATCTGTCGGTAGTTGCCCACTTCTATGCGAGTCTTTATAAAGTCTTCCAACTTTATATCCAATTCTAGCAATGCCTCCTCTATCTTGAATGCTTGTCTAATGTCTTCATTGATCAAAGCTTCTTCGAAGGTCTTCTGAAATAGTTTGACAACTATTTGCAAAAATAGGAATTTATCCCTTAACTCATCTTCAAAAATGTCAAGGAAAACATCACTGTAATACTTCTCATCTTCCAAAATCTGCTCTTGGGTTTGATCCTTGAGCTTAAGAATATCCACATGTAATGTCTCCATTACTTTATTACCGGAAACAATATTCTCAACCCAATCATCTATCTTATCTAATTCATCCCCTATATATACATCCATAAGCATACAATACATATGTCCCTTTATTAACTGTAATGCTTGAAGGTCTTTACCCCAGGTATGTAACTCATCCATCAGTCCAAAATTTTAGTTGAGTATAGCAACCAACCTATCTGCATTATTTTGCATATGGTGCAACAATTTAAGGTTTCCTTGTATTATTTGCATGCCTTTTTCCTCAAAACTTTTCTGTCATAGCTAACATGCCTTCAAAAATGGATCCAATTGTACAAATGTCTTCTCCTTCCTATCAAGTGTCACACCTAGAGTCACCTCAAGATTATCAGGGTGCAAAGGACCAACCACTTCATGCAAATAACCTCTTAGAAGCTCATTCTATTTTTAGAGCCTTAGTAATTTAGACTCATCTTTTCCCATATGGTTAAATACTTCTTTAATTCCTGTAGTGACCATCTATTTAGTAGTATCCACCATAGGTTTTCCCAACAAGACCTCTAAAATTTAATAATATTTTGGAGTTAGATGTTCAATATCTACATGTAGTAAAGGGATGGCAATATGATAAAATAGTTCCTAATTTTGATTCTTCATAATAAATGCCAATGTATGTTCATCACCCTTAGGTAACTTAGGTTTCTCAAGGGCTTCAACTAATTCTTTCATTTCCTAATCTTCACTAGAAAACAACTATCTTTAATGCCTAACCATCACCTCTTTATTCAACCATCTTGGAGTAGTTTCCATCAGAGACATATACTTGGATGAAGAGGGGGTTTTTTATGCTAGACCCTTTCCCTTATTGCTCCTCTCTAGAGTCCTTTCTTTCTAAGAGGGATCTAAATTAGGCATCCTTGTGTCTATGGAGTCCACAATCCTTATCTTTGTATCTTTAGAAGTATCTTTAGAATTTTTTTGAGGTCCTTCATATATTTCCCCCTCTTTTGATACTTTATCAGTGGATCTTTGTTGTGGCTCCTCTTCCTGCATAGCTTTTACTTTCTCTTCATTAATAGGAGGGAGAGGAGTGGTTGAACCTTTATCCAAGAAAGATAAATCTTGACTTAGTGATGGTGGGGCACCTAGAGGTCCTTATGAAAAAGGTGGCAATTGAATCCAATCTTCTCCCAAAGGCTAATTCATTGGTGGATCCCTTATCTTGTCACCTATGAATTTAGTACCTCTAGGAATGAAGTAAAAATATGATATTTTAAAGACATAAGTCCCTTGGTCCTCTTGTTCATCAATCCATTGTTGTAGTTCATCCTCCAAGGTTGTAACATGAGTAAGTTATGTAGGAATAGATGACGGCATTACAATAGAGATCCTTCTTTGTTATGCCTCAATAGCCTTGGCTAAATGAGTCCTCTAACACAAGGGAAGGTTACCCTCTTCATCTTCTTTGAGAATGGTTTCTAGGACTAAAGGAATACAAATAACCTTTCTTTGCACCTTTTTCCTTGTAGTCCTTTTGATTGGAGTTTTAGCCTTTTTTCTCTTAGAAGCTAATGGATAGGCTTCTTCCTCTTGAACCTATGGGGAAACCTATTGTGTTTCCTCTTTAGGTCCCTATCCCTATTCTAGTGGTGGTACTTGTGGATTATCTTGAGCTTGAGTAGCTTCTTGGGCTTGAGTTGCCTCCTAGGCTTGAGTCCATTCAACTTTGGGCTCAACTTGCTAAGGAGAAACTCTTTTTCTTTTATGCCTACCTTTTGGTGCTTTGAAGTATCCAAATTCCTTATCATGTTGATATACTATTTCCAGCCTAATTAGAGATTGGGTTGTGAATGTTGGTATAGTAACTTTCACCCCTCTACCCTTTACTGGGTAGGTTATGGCCTGTAAGACTTTTGTTTTAGGAACTAGGTCCAAATTGAATGGCTTCTTAATGCATTCCTTGGTCATCAGGATGATATGTCTCGCCCTATAATTGATATCTACATTTTCTTCTCTATCAATTTTTGCATTCATCATCGATTGATCATATATCTTATCTTGATTATACAAGGGATTTAAGACCTCTGCAGTGTCTTATTGAAAAACCTTCAATGGGACCTTTATTTTTAGGGCACTACCTACCAAATAAAGAGCCATCCTACAATAATCCTTTATCTAGATAGTGAAATCATTTACTACATTCATCCAATGATCCTCTATGACATCCTCATGTTTAAATTATTTTCCTGCCAAGTATTGAACTTTTTCAATATTATCAAAACATGGATGAGGGGAATTATAACCCCACAAGATTTTTTGATCCCATTCTAACTCAAAAGCAGCAATATCCTACTTTTTCTTGAAACCAAATAGAGCTATGGTGATGGTCTATACTCAGGTCTTCCTATTTTGTTTCCTTACTCTATCATATGCAAATGAGAGTTGTCATAAAATCTCTAGAAAAATGAGTCAATCACATGGATACCTAGGGAGCTTCTTAGGATTTATAGTTGTATCTGCTACCCTTAAGTATGTGAATGCCTTGAATTGGACATAATAGGCACCTATTTCCACAATTCTTGTTGTTGCCTCTACTGATATCCTTTTTGCATAATCACCTTCAATGAATCAGATGATTGAAAAAATGAAAGCATCATTTACTATCTTGTATTCTTTACTTTGATCTGACAACAACTTCTTACTAATTGTGTGTATACCACATAAGTCCAAGCATGAACATCTTGCATGCTTCCCCTCTTAAACAACCCTGTGTAGTCTATAATTCTTGCTACTAAAAAATATACCAAATATGAAGCTATATAGAATTTGGGGTTGGTTTTAACTACCACCAACTATTCATCCAGATTCTCACTAAGTATTGTGGCCCAATCAATTAATATCTTTGTCATTCTGATGGTCTTGAGGAAATGTACCATCCAAATGTTCAATTGGCCTCCTATTGGTAGACCCACGATCCTATTGATAAGCACAGTGGAATATCCGATATCATCCTTCATATACCCTCTAGTCATGTAAACTTTTCCAGCTTTTCTTCTTGTTCATGATCCCTGTACCACCGTTCTACTTGATGATAAGTCAACCTAATGTATTAATATTCCTTTGGAAGATGGAATACTTTCTCAATATTCTATGGTCTTAGATCTAGGATGATCTCTCTTTTTATGCTTTTCACCACTCTCTCTTCCAACAGAATTCCCTGCTAAGGCCATAATCAATTCTAAATGTTGTACTAATATAGGGTGTGAAGCTGCATTTACCAATCTTGATCTAATAAGTGAAAAAATCATTAGGTATCTCTCATTTGGCTTGTTGAAGAGTACTAAGAATGCATTCTAGTCAATATCATCTAACTTAATGTCCCAAATCTCTGAATGTACATCTTAGAAGTGTGAATTTTTTGGAGACCTTGAAACTTAAAGACCACCAATTTTGGACCAATCTTTGCCATGAGGATGATAAGGAAGCCATTTTATCTACACAAGATAGAAATACATTAGTCCAAAAGGTGTAAATTACAATCCTAAAAAAACCCTACACACTAAAAAATATGACCCAAAACTCTAAAAACCCACAAAACACCTAAAAAATCTCTTTTCACTCTGGTATGAAATTTTTTGGTATACCTTGCACACCTTGAAGGTGAACTAGGTGTGCTCTTTCTATATGCAAGCTTTGATAATTAAGAGTGTGCATATGCACAACTTGTAGGGTGTGCATATGTGCATCCTTATTATGCAAGGATTTCTAAGTGTAAAAATAATATGATGTGCTCATGCACACCTTGAGGAGTGCACATGTATACACCCTTTCCTTCGGTGGATAACTTAGCTTTTAAAAGAAAAAAATGGTTCATAGTTGTGCACCTTGGAAAGGTGTGCAACTATACACCATTTTCATAATGCCTTAAGCTCAAAGTTTTGTAAGGTGCACATATGTGCACCTTACAAAAGGTGTTTAGTTGTTTTGCTCTTTTTAGGTTTGTGAAAAAGGTGTGCACCTTTATTGTTTTCTAACTTGGTGGGTGCATGTGTAGGTCTAAAGATAGTGCACCTCTATAGGTGCAGAGGTACACTAGAAAACTCCTTGAAGAAGAAAATGCATAAGGGGGAGGGGGATCACGAGCTTTCATAGTCTCAAGATGAAGCACACCTCTTGGAGGTGTGCTCCTATGCACTTCCAAGAGAAAGTGCTCCACACTAGAGTACTCAATGAACTAGCACACCCTGAGGGGTCCACTAGGTGTGCTAGTGTGCCCCTTAACACATTCTAATCACATTTTCTCTAAAAAAATCTCAATTCTTAGGATCTAGGTTTCTTAGGCAAAGGAGTAGGATAGACTAGAGCCCTAAAAAGACTTAGACCCTGAACTAGGGGTCTGGAAAAGAAAAAATTTACTAGGGAGTCTCCATTTCTTAAGAGAAATGAGGCGTGCATTGTGAAACCACAACAATAAGTAAAAATGATACATTTATTATTGATAGTTGTTGTACTCATGATATGAGTGGTGACATTGATAAATTTGAGAATCTTCAACATTAGGATGGTGGATTTGTTAAACTTGGAAATGATGCTCCATGTCTTGTAAAAGGAAAAGGTTCTATTATGCTGAATGAAAAGATCAAATGTGATAATGCATACTGGTAGAAATAGATAACACTAAGAAGGAGGAGGAGGATGAATTAGTAATCTACAAAATTCTTCCCACAACTTAATATTGTTGATTACTTTACAACTTGTATATGAAAGTAAACCAATAATGTTGAATAGTAAATAAAACCATACACATAGAGAACTCATAACACCATTATTTGTTAACTAGGGAAACCCTAGCCAAAAGAAAACCCATGTGGGGATGATACCCACAAGATGATCCACTAAACAAAAGAACCATGATAAGGATATTAACCATGTTAGGAGTCTATCAAGTACATATAGTGTCTTGAGCACTTGTTAAAGGACTAGGCCTAGTTAAAAGCATCAACCCTATTAGGAGTTGCTTCAAACATGTTAGGAGTTGCTTGAACCCTGTTAGGAGTTGGTAGAACAATTACAATGTATGCAAGAAGAACACACTTCCCTAAAATGAAATATACAAATAAGTTTCTTCATAAGTATAGATATACATACAATATTGTCTCACTATTGCACTTCGCAAATCATCTGATCATACACCAAATCTTGCATCATATAAAGCTCACATATCATATAAACTCCCTTTAGAATAGTTCGCATCACATATTCACTACTCATTAGCTGTGCAAGATATGATATTTACTTATACCTTGGAAATGATCAAAACTCTTGATTAGTTGGCCTTAAAGCTTCCACATGCTTGGCTAATAATTATAAAAATGACTCAAGGCTAACATCTAGGATGTCATCCCATCATGGATAAGTAATTATTTTTTTAGAAAAATAATTCCTTAAGTTGCATAATCAATTTTACCATTGTGCTTTGTTTTGTTGTGTTAATTATCTATGGTAATTCCACTATAAATGTCACCATACTGTTTGTATAAATCTATGCATTGACATACATCATCATGAATCCATTGTCTAGAAATCCTTAACTATACATGAGATAACTTGAACTCTGACACCCATACATATCGAATCTCTCTCTATGTTGTTGCAAACTGTCCAATACTTGGACAATTTTTTTAATAAAATACAAAAATGTGTTTGTTACCATAAATAGAATCACTTCCTCATCTATCTAGCCATATTTCCAAAAATCTCCCCCCTTGAAATTGATGCCAACATTTGGGAAAAATGGCCAAGTCCCAAAAGAATGTCACACAAAAAAAACAATAAATATAATAAGCAATTACTCAAAACTAGCCTTCAAAACTTAAACATTCTATTCATTTCTTGATGGGTCATTACATTACTTATCACTCCTCTTACAATGATTTCCTATACACATAGATGATAGGTAAGCTCCCCCTTACACACACACACACACACACACACACACACACACACACACACACACACACACACACACACACACACACACACATTCCTTTATATTTATGTCTTCTCACCCTTTGACATCAATGAAAAAGGTGTTAGACTATATACAAAACAAAATTATGTTACAATTCTTTGTTCAACTTGAAATCTTGGATATACAATATACAAACTAAGTCTTATCTTTTCAAGTTCCTTTCTCTAATTGTCTTTGACTATATCTAATATACTAATAAGTGCACATAATGCATATAATGCAATTTTAACTATCCTCAAGTCTAAATAGGTTAATTTATCATAGGATGCCTTAGCTACAAGACACTCCTCCAATTGCCTCTATAAAATAATAACACAAGGAGATAAATATTCTCTAAGGATAGAGAATCTCTTTATTACCTTCTTCTTTTCATGTTCAATGCCTCTAATAGCATTGTGAACTTTTTCAATTTTCTTCAATGTCCTCAACATGCACATCTAGTTATTGTAATATAATAGTGAGTGTTCGAAGCTCACTCATTCTTCCTTTGATCTAGTTAACAAATTTTGATATATGATTGCATAACATTTCACATTGTCCATATAATTTATTTCCTTCATCTATGCTCTTCATCATCTCTTTAATGTAAATATTAAAATTCTACAAGTCATTTTTGACATTGTACATACTATGTCAAATAGTGATGCATCATGCTTAGTCTGAGTTTGCACTGAAGCAATATCTGACAAAGTGATAAACTCTACATCAAAAGATATTATCCTTTACTTAGCCTTCTTCTAAATGTCAAGTTTTGCAATAGTTGTCTGTACTATCATTTGCATTCTATCTAGAACTTCTTCCAAATTTCTCTCTAAATTCTTAATGTACTTGTTCTTCTCTAGCAATTTTCTCAAAGAATTCATCAAACCCTTCTGGTCATCATCACCATCAAATACTACTAGCAATATGATCATTGTTGTTGTTGGGGTAGCTGAAGGAGAGGGTGTAACTACTTGTGTAAAAGTAATTATTGGTGCAACATAGGGTATGTCAACTTCATGTTAAAAGTCTACCCTCCTTGACTTTATCTCTACATGTCTCAGATAGGGAAAGAATGTTGATTCTTGCATTATAACCTTCTATTTTTTATGTAGTTCAATGTTCTTCATTTTTTCTTCATTCAAGTTATGTCTTATTTCTTTCTTTCATGTTCCTCTATCTTCTTCTTTTCTTCACTTCTTTTCTCTTCTTCCACATTATCCACTTCATCAAAACTAGAGTAGGCTATGATATTGCCAACAATGTTGGTCCCATATTCTACAAAAGGATTTTCTTTATCATCTACTATTATGTGACTACTATCCACTTGCATGGATTCAGTCCTAATAATTATATGTGGAGGTGAGTCAATTCTCTAAAATTCCTTAGCCTCTTCTTCAACATTAGTAGGTGTACTGGCTGCAACATACACTAGGCTTGCTTTCACTAACTACAAACTCTCCTTAGTGGCTTTTGACATAGAAGCCATATAATTGACCATGGCTCCCTTAGTTTCCTTGTTTTTTCTCTTCTTAATTTCCTCCCATAAGAATAATTTCTCTTCTCTTGTTCCTCAACAAAGGTTCAATACCTTTCAAAATTATTTCTATACCCTCATTGGTGCCAACATCACACAATTTCTTAACCGTATTTTCTCTCAACTTTGTATCTTCCTTTACTACTCTTTTCTTTCTGTTTAGTAATATATTGTACAAGTCTTCAAGAATTTTATTTTGAGTACTATCAAATCTTTTATTTATCAAAATCATGTTCCTTACTATAGCATTTTCTAACTACCTTCTATCCATGTTACTGTACAAATCATAATATTTATTTAACTGAACAAAATTGTCATTATCAATATTTTGCATATTCAAACTTTCAACCCTATGTTTCCAGGCTATTTTACTAGTTGATGTTCTACCTTCACCAAATACCTATTCCATGACTTTCTCCTCAACCTCTTCCTTAGACTCATTAGACTCACCAATTTGTAGCATTTTCCTTCTCTTACCTAGAACACTAGTGGTTTTCTTGGTCCTCTTCATAAGGGATGGTGTAGGTTCTTGCTTTACCTTCACCAATCTTTTAGATTTCCTCTACATAGATGCTATAACTACCACATCTTCATCATGTTTCTTCTTCTATCTAGACTATTCCTTGATACATAGCACTTGTGCAACTACGACATAGGGTGTAGTAAGCATATGTGAAGTAGATCATGCTATTGACATTCCCTCTAAAGGTGCTGATATAGAAATAGGAGTAGTTGGAAATACCTCTGTTTGACCACTAGCCTTCATTTCCAAGGCTATACCCTTGATCTCATCAAATTACTGCCTTGTCATTCCTGATTCCTTAAGAATAGATTCTATCCTTTTCTCAAAATTATTCTTGATTTCCTTGCTATGAAGTTCAAAGTAAACATCCTTCATCGTTTATTCATAAGTTCCCCATCTAGAGCATTCAATACCCCTTTCTAATTAAAGTATAATCTTGGCATCACTTTCAATAAGTTCTTCACCCATTTCATAACCCATAGGTTCTATGAATTTAACTCTTTTTTATACTACCTCCATACAAATTGTATTGGTCTCTACCATAAAAAACATTTCATCCTGGTATTTTTCTACCATAGAAGGAGGGATTCTATATCTCTACTTCATTTTCAATTGAAAGTCCTTCATTATTTTGTCAATGTCCTTATCCATGTCATCTTCACATTTTTCCCTATAACACTGAGTGATCAACTTCATGGTGTGCTCATCACTATTCCAACTTGTCATACTGGGAAATTTCTTGGTTGCATGGAAAAACAAATGGGTTAGTAAAGACTCACATCTAAAAATTGCATTCTTAGATTTCTTTAACTTTTCAATGTTGTCTAACAATTGCACTCTGACAATCTCGCACATGTTCACCTTTTTCTTTTCAACAACTATCACATATGTTGCATGTAATAATCTTCTTGGCACAAAATTTATCCTTGTACTATAATTAAGCTTGTATCCAATAATATTTCTCAACACTCTAACTCTAGTATCCTTAATTAGATCAAGCTTCATATTCCTTCCATCAAATTTGGTCTTTAGATTTGTTTCAACAATCTTCCTAATGTTTTTGTTATTTATTAGATTAAAACCTTCATTTCTCAGCCCAATGACCTTATGAATTAGGCTATTGTTGATCACAAAATGTATATCACCTGCCCAAAATATCTCTTCATGTACTCTACTCAGGATAATCCTACTTCATTCATGATTATCAAATACCATACAAAACATATACTTGATCAAATTCAACTCATTCAAGTATGCGTACTTAGGTTTCAAGGTTAGCTTTCCATTACACATAATATCTAAATACTTATGAATGTCTTCATCTCTAATACTCCCAAATTTATAGTGAATGTAGCTTCTAACATCTTGTACATAAAGTACATTAGGTAGGATTTGTAAAAATGCTCCCAAAGGATCATCAATTAAAGAATCAAATGGGTGCTTCTTAAATTTATACCTTGGCCTCTCACTATAATCACATATAGACTGGCTTTCCATTATGCTAACTAACTATGCTAAAAACTCCAAGTAAAAGCTTCATAAAATAAAATGATTATTGTATACTAAGGCTTCTTCAACTTCATACATTAGACACTTTAGTTTTCTTCTTAATTCCTTATCAAATCACTCACAAATGCTTCAAATTCTTTACACGAACAAAAGGTACTAAAAATCTAGTTTTCTATCCTTAAATTAATTCAAATTTAACTTTGCATTAAATGTGTATCTACTTTATCTTTGCAATCTATTTCTAGTTTCTCGTAAGCTTGATTTCTTTCATACAACTTATGACGATTAGAAAAATGCTTGCGCACTTAACCATAGCTTTTTCACTATGTCTTCTACCTTTTCTTGACTGCATGACTTCTAGTTCACTTTCTAATATTAGTTTTGATCAACTCACAGTCTACTTCTACCGAAAATGCTTAATTCAAATAGGATGAGTCAAAAACAATTATTGACTTCAATCCTCCATTAGATGCATCAAAATACTACTCTTCTAAAACGTGATAAGAACTTTATGGATTATTAGCTTTCAATAATACTTCTTTGTATTCATAAAAATTATCTTTAAGTTCTTCCTTCTAACTCTCATCACTACCATTTTTATTTATTCTATCATTTCTATCATTGTTCCTTCTTTAGTTAGGATTCCTAATGAATTTCCTTCTATCCATTCTATTAGAGTAAAAAATTAATTATTAATTATTTATTCTATTTACTTAAGCTTACTTAGGTAAATGCATTTATTTAATACTTAGTATTTAATAGATGTAGTAGTTAGTTGATGACAACACGAGAGTTTGTTCCCTTCTAGCATGTTCCACCTTTTATGGATGTGTGCTGAGCTGTCATCCTTATCTTCTACCACCTTCCAGCTTGTTCTACAAGCTTCCTTGAGGTCTTTATAAGCGACCTCTCTCTCTTTGTATTTTCATCACTTCTCATTGTAAATACATTTTTCTCTTGTGTTTTCTTATGTGGTCTCTCATGTCCATTTAGGGTTTTTCCCTTGCTCCATACTCTTCCTCTCCTTGGCTTCTCTTTGATAGGTTCTTGCATGCAGGTGATCTTGGGCATCTTCGGAGTTGGCTTTTCTCAACTCCAACATGGTATCAGAGACTTCCTGCTGTTGCTTTGTTGAAGAAATTTTGAAGCCATGATTTGAAGTCACAAACCCTAGTTTGTTTGTCCATTTTTTCTTCAAATCAGAGGATCAAAAATTTTTTAGAGCACTCTGGGCCCAAACATACATCACCATTGAATCCGAAAGGCCGTTTGCAATCAGATTCATATAAAACTTGTCAAATTTGGAGACAGAGCTCCGGGAGGCAAATTTTTTTTACATTAGGGCCTTCTGTACGGATCATACTGACACACGGTGATTTAAAAATTAAAAATAGAAGGCGTAGAGCGTACCGTCGCGGCATCGCCCAACGGCCATCATAGGGCTGCCCACGCTCCACTCGCGGCTCCTCAGTCACCGGCTGTAGCACCTGTCCTTTGCCTATTTTCTGCCGTCGCTCTGCCCAGATCCGCAACCTTCGCTGGCATTTTTCCACCGACGCTTCAGTTTCTGCTGGTTATGATAGTTTTTGCCATCTGCGGCTGCCTCCACCCACCTGCAATGGCTATGACAGTTTAGCACCCACGTGGCATTTTTTGGTTCGCCAGTTTTCTGCACCATTAGCAGTAACAGCATAGTTAGCCGTACCGTTTGAGCCACTCGCTGCGTGACATGTGGCAGCAGTGCCACGTGGACCTTGCCACATCAGTTCATTTGCCACGTGGCCTCCTTTTTTGGCTACGACAGTGGTTTAGCCATCAATTTTAAACTTGCAAATTGCTGACATCAGCATGAGGTCAGCTTGCATCATCATCTTTCATGCACCTCTCCTAATTTGGTTTTGGACCTACTTGTGGTTTTTTGGCCATAACTTTTGCATACGGAGGTATTTTTTTGATCTGAGAGAAGTGCCAAAAAGCTGGTTCTGATATGGAGACATTGGTGTATGTATTTTTAGATTTTGATGCATTTTTATTGCCTATTTTTTCAGTTGAAGTCTGAAGTTCTTTTTTTGACTTCGGCATGCATATCATTTGCATCCCATGCCTATTTTTTGAAAAATTTATATTTTTGGAAAGTTGGTTTTCTCACCTTTTCAGAAATGTAGTCCTTTTTCTTAGATTTTTGCCCATGCTCTTTCTATCATAGTTTTGGCATTTTTTCTATATGGTGGATATGTTGAGTGTTCTAGGCCCAAGGATTATTTTTCTGGCATGGGTTCTCTTGTTTTCAGCTGTACTTTCTTTTGTTGTAGCTCATTTTTAGTTCTGATCATTGTAGCTATCATTTTGAAGCACTTTTTTGTATCACACTGAGATAAAGTGCCACTTTTGCATTTCGAGAATCATGAACGTTATTTTGAGTCAGTTGTACATGCACTATTTTCATAAAGCACCATGGGGGGGATCTTTGTTTGCTATTTTAGGCATTCTCCCTTTGTCAAGTGAGTGTCCCTTCCATGACATTAGCCCCATGTAGAGTCAGTTTGATCGTGTCTTTATAGGTGTCTCTACCTCTTTTCCTCTCTCCTCATTCTTGGTTCGTTTGCAGGAGACTTTGGCCCACCTTCTCAGTTTCCTGTCATCACACCCCATCTGCATTAAGGAGAGGTTATGCTATTGTTCTAATGCATCCATGGTTTGATGGTTCGATAGTGTGAACTATGTATTCAGTGGTTGATCCTATGTACAAGGCGATTGCAGTGGTTGGCTACCTATGCATTTCGGTGAGATGGATCATCTACCAAATAGACATGCTCGGTTCGTGCGTTCTTCTTCCATGGAGGTTTTTCAGATCAGCAATTTGGCAAATTTTGTGGTTTCTTCATGCTTCAATGATGCTTCTTCATGATCACTCCTTGTTCCTGTTTTAGGGGACATTTCCCTAGTTGGAGGCTTCTTCGAGGGTTTTTCCCACGTGGTTTTCTCTCTTTCCCCATTTTCAGAGGTTGCATTTTTTTGCATTGTACTTGGGTACCTAAAATGGCCTCATTGCCAGGACCCATTCTGCATTCATCTTAGTTTTGTGAGCTTAAGGCATTTCCCTAAGTTGCACTTAAGGGGGGGTGTTAGAGTAAATAATTAATTATTAATTATTTATTCTATTTACTTAAGCTTACTTAGGTAAATGCATTTATTTAATACTTACTATTTAATGGATGTAGTGGTTAGTTGATGACAACATGGGAGTTTGTTCCCTTCTAGCATGTTCCACCTTTTGTGGATGTGTGCTGAGTTGTCATCCTTATCTTCTACCACCTTCCAACTTGTTCTACAAGCTTCTTTGAGGTCTTTATAAGTGACCTCTCTCTCTTTGTATTTTCATCACTTCTCATTGTAAATACATTTTTCTCTTGTGTTTGCTTTTGTGGTCTCTCATGTCCGTTTAGGGTTTTTCCCTTGCTCCATGCTCTTCCTCTCCTTGGCTTCTCTTTGATAGGTTCTCGCATGCAGGTGATCTTGGGCATCTTCGGAGTTGGCTTTTCTCAACTCCAACACATTCTACAAAATCCTGCTATGTGTCAAAATTTATTCCATAAAAAACATATAGGCACATTCCTTCACTACTACATTTGGTCCTAAAATGCAAGGACCACCCATCACCCAAGCAATAGTACCATGAATTGGCTCTCGCTAAACGAACTTTAGACTTTTTTTGTTGCAAATTATGATGAAAAGGGCATCCATCACAATTGAAATAGAAAAAGATGTCATATCTTGGAAGACAACAAGAGCTATAGTTCATCTTCACATTGTCACAATTGCGATAGTAGACAATAGAAAATACAATGGCTTAAGATTTTAGCCTATCATCCCAATTGTGACAGATGTGTTGTAGGACCAACGACTATGTATTGGAGGAGGTTGTCAGAAGAGTGGTGTGTATGTGATAATGATGCTATGGGAGTGATGACTATTTGTCAAAATAGGCCATCACAATTGTGATGACTTTCTAAATTATTTAAAAAAATGGTAGAAAATATTGAATACATATTCCTAGATTTCTCACTAGGACATCACAAAGAAGCTCAAAGTTAGTATGATGCTCTAGGGAAGCAAGAGAAGGAGATATTCTTGAATGCAATATGTTTCTTCATTAGAGAAAGAAGAAGTATGGCCATTGTAGCATGGGATTCTAAGTTTTATGGAACACTTGGTTGGGGAACTATTTTCAACAGATGTGTTGTTGAGGAGGAAGAAGATGGTCAAATAAGAATACATGATGACTTGAGGACATGGGGAGGGGCATTGCAAATGGATAGCCATCATACCACCTTTGGTCTCCAAATAAAGTTATCAAGGTAATGGCAATGCCTTCTTGTATGGATTTATTAGTCATGGCATGGTTCCACCTTTGGCTCAAGATATTCCTCCTCAACAGGTGAATTCAATGCCTTCTTTTTATGGCTTTAATAATCATGGATAGGTCACCCAAATTCTCTAGTTATAGTGTTATCTAAAATATTTCTTATGTTTACTTTGATAACTCAAGAAGCAATATGAGTCTGAGGAATAATAATAGATTCACACAGTTAGTTGTCATGCAATCATAGGATAATGTTAAGCTTCACTTGGTCTCAAGAATAGTTTAATATTCTCTACTAATTAGTGAAAACCATGTGAAGGTGGAAGCTCATCTCCCCCTCCCACACATCTAAATTCCCCATTAACCTCTAAAATTCATTAGTAAAATTCATCCATTCCATTAATAAATTCCCTATTAACATTATACCATTGATTTGATAAAATTGTGATTGCCACTCTGACTTGAGAATCCATGTGCAACTTCATACTATATGCATGGACAATAGTGGGAGTTGAAAAAACTTGCCATGTTTATATTTATTTAATAGGTCTATGCAAATGTCTAACAAAAATGCAAACCTGTTGGATTTTTTCAGCTCCACCTAATGTCGTATGCATATGAATTGAGAGTGCATATTGAACTATGGTGTCCTTTTGCATTGCTTGAAACCAAGAGATTCACATAATTAGTTGTCATGAAGTCATAGGTTAATGTTGAGCTTCACTTGGTTTAGAGAATATTAAATTCTCTACTAATTAGGGCCAACCATGTGAAGGTGGAAGCTCATTTGCCTCCCTCCTAACATCTAGATTCCCTGTTAACATCTAAAATCTTTAAGAAAGGATCAATCTTTCAAGTACTTGAAATTTCCTCATGGTCTCTTGCTAATCTTAAGAAATGTCCATCTTCATTGCTCATGAGCAATTCATCACAATTCTTTAGTGATTCCTATATATCTAATACAACTACATCCAAGAATGTCCTCATCGCATCCCGCATAAAATGAATCCAATATTACAAAATGCCCCTAAGAAGTAATAGTTCACATCAAATAAATACATGAAAAATGAGACAGAAAAAGAGGAATCTACTTACTAATAGGTGTTGCCATCACATTTGTGGCCATGCTATGGGTTGAGTGAGTTTTATTATTTTTTTGGTGTACCAAGATCTCTTTGTTTATATACATGCATACATACATAGACACACACATATGTTTGAATGTATATATGTATATATATACATATATATCCATATACATATGTATATACATACATATATACATACATACATATATACATACATATATACATACATAAATACATACATACATATATATAAACATACATATATACATACATACATATATACATACATACAAATACATATACATACATACATACATATATACATACATGCATACATACATACATGCATGCATGCATACATACATCTAAATATGCAATTTTATCACCAAGGAAAACTATATTTGATCATATTAGTTGGGAACAATTGATTGTTCATGCTATGATATGATTTTATAAAATTTCTTACGAACTCTACCCATTTTTCATGGTCAACATTATTTTTGTGTAGGATCTTGAGGTAAGTCACGTGGAGGGTTGAGTGAGATTTATTATTTTATTATTTGGATTCTAGAATATGTATGTAGATGGATCAATTTTTCTGTTGTGCCAAGATCTCTTTGTATATATACATACATCAGCACAAACATATGTGTGTGTGTGTGTGTGTGCACGTGTGTGTTTGTGTGTGGTACACACACAAACACCCACAACACCCACACACACACACACACACACACACACACACATGCGCACGCACACATGCACACACACACACACACACACACACACACACACACACACACACACACACACACACACACACGCGCGCGCGCGCACGCACACGCACACACATTGCATGTTCATTTTCTTTGCCATTCTTCAAGGTTGGGAACCACTTCAACATCTTTTGCATGGTTTAGAGGTAATGTCATTGTGGCAGTGAGAATAAATTTAGTGAAGAGTTGAGTATAAAGAGTTATTACCCTAACCTATGCTACAAATTCCTGGGATCCAAGGGACCCTAAACCTATGCCATGTTTTCTGGAGACATGAGAGAAGTTACTACTAGCTTCAGTACTTCATAACATTCTGGATCATATAGTTATGCCTAGATTAATAGCAATAGTAGATACTTGGGATTCTCATAGGGAAACTATGCCAATACATGCATGGTTATATTGTTGGCTTCTATTTTTGGGCTAGTGTATGGAGCCTTTATATCCAACCATTCATTATAAATTGGGGAATGTGATTCGTGCCTGACATGCAAGTGATGCATCTGCATATGTAATTTTATCACCTTGGAAAACTATATTTGATCTAACTAGCTAGGAACAATTGATTTTTCATTTTATCTTACCTAATTAGATGATAGTTCTACAATAATTTAACTAGGTAATGGCTTAGGCATGTGCTATTCCCATTTATCATATGGTTGCAATGTTGGAGGCAACATTTTTTCCAAAGTGGCAACACATTTTGTATCATTGGCTATGTTCAAGTCCTAATTTATATGAAGTACTAAAGTGGTTTTGATGGTGGAAAGCACTATTTTTACCTAAGCTTCTTGCCAATGAGAGGATAAGAATTTAGCTAAATGTAGCCCTTGAAATGATAAATCAAGTTGTAGAGGGTGTGAATGTGGAACAACCTAGGGCTAGAGAGAATGTAAGCTATCTTAGGGTGACAAAGCAATGCCAATTTGAGGCACTTTAGTAGCAACAAGAAATAGCAACATATGCTCAACATCAAGCCTCATCTTCCATGGGTAGTGGGATTCACCTAAATAATTCCATGGGTGTACCTCAGTTGCATTTTAAGTAAGTGATTGAAATATATACACAAGAACATGACATCCAATTTCTCCCTAAAATGTGACACACACATGATGGTCCCCAAGTTTATGTCTTTTGGAACTCTCAGTATCTATCTAGATTCTATAAAAAAAAAATTACTTTCATAATTTGGAGCTAGATGGGTGATTTCATTACTAGAGGAACTAGTTGAGATGCACTGTAATCGAACTGGATGAAATTATTGATAAATTAAACATAGAATGAAGAAGGAACTTGGAAACTTGAATGGTGAAATGTTGAAATTAAAGCTATCAAGGATCAAACACCTATGCTAGAGTTACAACACAATGTGAATTTTATTTTAGATATATAAAAAAGAAGAAGAAAAAACACAACAAATCATTCCCCATTTTATTTGATTGTGGAGAGTTGCATGCAAAAGAGGGTGGAGAGCTCTGAACAAGGGTGGAGATCTTTGAGCATTGGTGGAGATTTCATTATCATTCCCTTGTAATCATTGCATTTCATTTTCATGCTCTTATGATCTCAACATTTCATTACCCTACCTTTGGTGGAGATTACTGGAGATCTAGGATTTCTTTGCTATGCCCTTGTGATCACTGCATTTCATTCTCGTGCCCTTGTGATCTCTACATTTGATTGTCATGTCCTTGTGATCTCCATGCCCTTGCTATATATGTTCCCTTTCTCTGTGATTTTCTTTAAGTGGAGAAGAGGTACCTATGCAAATGTTCTTTTCTTTTCCTCCTAAACATGTATCTCTTTATATTTCTCCAAGTAGGTGATTAAAAAAGCTTCTCTTTATGTGTGTATATACATGCATATGTATATATACATACAAACACACACATATGTGTGTCTATGTATGTATGTATTTATGTATGTATAGAGATGTTGGAATATAAGGTAGGCTAGGTTACTAGAAGGGGAGGGATGAATCTAGAACCAATAAAACTTTAACTACCTTCACCAATTAATCCTTCATATATTATTTTGATCTAATTGCACGCATGAAAGAATGAAAGAAATGAAATATTCATAACACTTTGACACAAGATATGGTGACCCAAGAAACTTCCAATTAAAAAGTAAAATTGGGGTGGTGATGAAACCCACATGCTTTAGTACTACAATATAAAGTTGTCCTATCAAGGCTTAGACTTGACCACTTCTAGCAATTTGTCCTATTAGGAGCAATAAGGATTGTTAGATCCACCTTGTTAAAGGATTTACAAACATACAATGAAGTATGCACTCTATTAGGAGATTTAACAAAAGACTATTAAGTTGACCTAGTAAAAGGATTTGATTGATGCAACTTTTATAATGAACCAATGTCTAATCCCTAATCTACAACTTTGATCTACTAAATGAGATTCCTTGAATTGCAATGATCACCTAACAATGATAGATAAGTCTCTGTTGTAGCATATACTAGTTGTAGCCTTCTTCAATTTGCACACATCTACTCTTACTTCTTCACATAATCATACTCAAATTATTTTTCTAGATATGATACAATACATTACACACACACACACACACACACACACACACACACACACACACACACACACACACACACACACACACACACACACACACACACACACACATATATATATATATATACATACATACATACATACATACATATATACACATACATACGTACGTACGTACATACATACATACATACATATACATATATACATACATACATACATATATATATATATATATATCCAATTAACTACTTATTAGAGTCAATTGCAATACAAAATTCATCATAATTCAAAAAGACAGCCCATTGTTGTAACTTGGGTTTTGAAGACAACTTGATGATGTTCTAACACTTGACAAACACTATCCACGTTCAAAAAAATTTGGCACTCGGTTGAAGTTGAATCTTGGTCCATACTGATCACTTCGAGTAGCACAAACTCATTCAAAATTGTATGACTTGGTAAGCACTAAGAAAATTAATAGATGCTGAATCACTTGGTTGACACTGCTAACTCAGTCAATACTAGATTCACTTTGTTAACACTGTGATCTTGGTAGACATTTTAGAACTTGGTTAACATTACAGAGCTTTGTTAACACTAAGATTCTCATCACTTCTACTAGATAGCTTGGTAGACTTTTCTATGTAGGGGCTATATTATAAACTATCTCAAATGCTCGGCATGAATTTCATTCTAACCACATAGCTTGGTAGAAAATGAAACACTCAGTTAACATTGCTAGATGAATGTAAGCTTGGTAGAAACTATAGAGCTTAGTATCAATGTAATCAACTAAGTACTAAGTCACTAATAGAAAAATTGACCTTAATGTCAATAATCTCCCCCTTTTGCATTAGTGAAAAAAACACTTATCATACCAAAAATCAAGATTCTCAAAATTACAAGTCAAAAACATCCTTTATTAACATTCAATATCTTCAAGTCAGTTTTGATTGATTGTTGTTGTAGCTCAGTAAATTGCTCTATTTTTCTAATTTTTCAAAATTACTTTTGTAGACATATTTTTTTGCTTATCTATTTATTACAGCTCCCCCATACATATATCTGGAGTATAATAATCTTTTTTGAACACATAATCTTCTTCTCCCCCTTTTTGACATAAATGACAATGGTGTATAATATCTACAAGTTAATATCGAAATGTGACAAGAAATTAGTGTGTACTTTCAAAATGATTAACATAGTCTTGTCCCAATTCTCTTGCAATACCTAACTTGCATGCAAGACTATCTATACCTCTATTGACAATTCCATAGGTGGTTAGATATGGAGAATTTATTGTCATGGATGAGTGTCTTCACATGTGCAATGTTGTTTTGTAGTGCATCCATGTTTGGAAGAATAATGCCCTAAATTTCTACAAGTGTGGCCCTAATTTTGGCTTCTTTCCTTAATAATTTTTCTTGTAGATCTATTAAGTATCTTATCTTTGTAAAGTGTGCAAAGCTACAACTAGTATCAAGTGATAGTTGATGTACACTTGCCTTCATATCCTCATCTATCTTAGATAATTTATCCTTGATCTCCTTTGTAAAGATAGATATCTCACTCAACTTAACAAATAAAGGGACAACATTATTGACATATATTTCTAGTGAAGTAAGAATAGTAGACTACTCTACTTGATTGATAGAAATCTTCTATGCTACTTGATCCAAAATTTTATTTTCAATTTTTCTATTAGCTCCTTACAATAGTTTTTTTTGCTCATTCAATTATTCATTGTACTTGTGGATGATTTCAATGAACTGATCCAAAATAGGTTGTTTCCAATCAACCTCAATATTTAGAGCATCAATTAATATGCTCTTTATGTCATCAAAGACTTGATTAATCTCTTTCCTCTCTTCTCTAAGCTTCCTTTTCTTATCCCTTTACTTCCAAAGTTCTTCAATGATATCCATATCTTATGGAGTGAGGTTAGAGGTATCTCAATTTGGAATAACAATGTCCTCTTCTAGATCAATTTCCTATTCTTTACCCTTTTTGTAGGAGTAGCAGAATGTTCAATTTCTTTTCCCTTATTCAAAAAATTAGTGCTTGGTTGAGACTAATTTTCAAGTGTCATTGCATTAGCCATGGTGAAAACAATAGTTGAAAAAGTAGGAATAGCACCAAATGTACTAACAATGGTAATAAAATGTATTGACAATAGGAATTCCTCGTTGTTGCTCAGTTAACCTTGATGTTAGAAAGAATTGCTTCACATAAAATGAAGTTCTAGGCACTTCAATCATTGAAATACTTGGAAGGGAAATTCCAAATATTAGTTGTGTGCTTGGTGTTGTAGTTTCAACCTCAACCAACTTGGTAGAAGCCTTATTTAAGCCTGATTACACTAAGGTTTTTCTTGGATAGTGAGGAAAAGAAGTCATAACTTCTGTTGCAATATTTTATGCATTAGATTCTTCAATACTTTGTATTTCTAGGGGACTTCCTCAAGTGGATTCTTGCTCTTCTTCTTCATCATCAAGATTGACATCATCTATCTCATCATCTCTGATTTCTACTTCTTCTTCAACATCATCATCTTCATCATCTTTTTCATCAATATGCACAACAAAGTCACTATGCTTGTGCAATCCATAGGTGTTTTTCCATGTGGTAGTGCTAGACTTCACCATAGATTCAATATCCTTTAGCAATAATAGACATGTATTGAATTTGGATTTGAGCTTCTTCTCATTTTCTTTCAAATATTCCTTGACCTCTTTCTCACTAAGACTCAACATAAGCTATCTCAAGTCTTGTTCACTAATATCTTTAGCAACTTTCATTGCATTATCCCATTGAGGTTTGACTAATTTCAAAAGTACATTAGGAACTTGCTCTATTAGCTCATTAGGTGAATACTTCCACTTACCCAATTTTTCCACAAAGGCATCCTAAAATTTCTTTTTCTCCCCTTTGCTCCTAGTCTCATACATAAGAGACATAAAACATGTCATACCTATTCCTTGTTCCATCTTCTTCAATATTTCTTAAAGGGTTGAGGTAGACCTCTAAAAGATATTCTGTTTAGCTTCATCCTTTTCACCCAACTTTAGCTTGCTTTTGAATTTTGTAGATCTTCTTGTAAACAAAATAGGGGAAGACTTTGTAGGTTTGGTTATTATAACCTTCCCTTTGTTATTGGGAGGCTCCTCTTCCTTAGGTTCTACTTTCTCTATTCATTTCTTGGCGAAACTTGATCTCAACCTCAATTCTAGCTTTAGCCTCTTCATAAGTAGAAAAATATGTTTCCTTAG
Organism: Cupressus sempervirens; assembly: GCA_028749045.1. Taxonomy (NCBI): domain Eukaryota; kingdom Viridiplantae; phylum Streptophyta; class Pinopsida; order Cupressales; family Cupressaceae; genus Cupressus; species Cupressus sempervirens. Next base: position 279,827,953 of record CM053783.1, on the reverse strand, counting down.
GATCCACATGCTCATTTATTAGAGCTTCAACAATATCTTTAGTTTCATCAATGTTAACATCATATGCTAGAGGCTTAACCCTTGTCACTCTAAGCCTTATTGCTTGAATGTAAACCTTATCACAATCAATGATAAAACCAATATCATGCTCATAATCTTCTACTAGTTTCCTACACGTCCTAAATATTTTTCCTTAAATGTCTCAAAATAACTCTCCATAATACTGTCAAAGTTCTCCCCCATCTATACTATGAGTTCATTGATTTGGTACAATACTAGAGTATCTTTCTTCCATACTATAGTTCCTTTAGAAGGGAAAAGATTCTAAAAATAGAAAAATAAATATTTCAAGAGAGAACCAAACTTACATGGATTATTCTTTAATACTCAGATACTCTCCATATTTCTTGCTTAATTGATTTAGTAGTAGCTCGAAAAGGTCAAAGGACAAATTGTTCTTTACCACCTTGTACACCAGGTCAACTTCTTCACATGACATGCTAGTCAACTAGCTTGACCTGTATATTTTGTGAGCTATCACATGGATGCCAAATTTCAATTCCATGTTAGTTGCACTACATAGTTTCATGCATCTTCCATCTAATTTAGCAAGATTTCTTTATGCCAATTCAACCTAACCTAGGGTTTTAGTGATCTTCACTTTATTCAACATGGGAAATTCAATTTTCCTTTGTATCATCTTCTTGGTTATCAAAATAGGATGATCTAATCATAGTTTCATGTTATGAACATGACTTAAGATGAGTCTAATCCACTTCAAATAAAAATCCATCGGCCTATGTAAAATATGTATCAAACCCTTTGTCTCCAAATATTTGTGCTTAGGTTTTAGAACACCACCCACACATAGTTCATTGTATGCCTCATTCATCTCTAGGGTTCCAAGCTCCTAAATAGAACAATGAGAAAATGGTCAAATATCATGAACAAGAAGTACCTTGGGTGGAATTTGGGATTGTGCTCCAATATGGTTTAGTGCCTCTGCAATCACCATACTTAATTTGAATGTGACAACCTTACAATCAACTCCATGAACTAATATTTTAGAACCTTTCTTAATCTTGCTACTAGAAGATGCCATCAATTGGTAGGGTTTTGAACATGGGAGAAATCTTCAAAAACAACTATCTAAATCACTTGGAGGCTTTGAAGTTTCTCTTTTCTCTATGCTTTGAAAATTTGTTGTTAAACAATACATTTAGTTACCTTCTTTTAATGAATTTCAGTATTTATTATTGCTATTAATGCTTCATACACATATCCACTCAGTGACAAGCCATCCTCCACTTAGTTTGGTCTTTAATGCTTGGAAGACACCTTCAACTCAGCAAGGTCTCCTAACTCGATAGGAACTACTAACTCGACATCTATATCCTAAAAAAAGATATGCAATTTGACCTTGCTTGGTAAGCTCTTGAACTTCCATTATCACTCTATGATCCTTGTGTATCTTGAATACTAATATGGATCCTTTCTACTTACTAGCAAGAACTGATGTTTGATGACTTATTTTGAATCATATTTCTAGTGATCTCCATCTAGAACTAAGTTGAAATGGTTGAGTCACCCAACTCATTGACTTTTGTGTCAACAACATCATGTCTTTGGCTTGCATTCTCTAGAGATTTTGACACCCATTGTTGCCTCATTTATTTTCTGATATTTTCAACTCTATTTTTCTTTTCATCTTCTATTCTACTTGCGTTCATAGAGGATTTGGCAAGATGTCTAAGTTCTATACAAATAAAACATCTCTTTGTAGTATCTCTTTTCCTCATGTGATGTTTTACATAGTTTTCTCCAATGTGCATAGACTCACCATAGTAGTGACATCTACACCATGTGTTGTAATCCCAACGAAATACTCCTTTCACAATTTTCTCTGTTAGGCTCCACTTCTAGGTCTTACACTTTGAGGATTTTTGTCCTTGTTTTTTGTAATTGTGATACTTTCCTTCAAACTTAAGTTTCTCTGTGCATTCACTTGCTCTATGACCATACTTATTGCAATTGTAACACTTTGCATTTAATTTTTCTTTACCATTTCTCCAATAGCTTTTTGATGTATGACCTATCTTATCACAATGATTATAAGTAGGTCTTCTCTTCTTTTGAGTTCCTTACTAGGATGATTCAACTTGTTCTATATATCCTAATCCAACTTTACTTTTATGTCTATATTGAGTTTTCTCAAGGAACTAATTTAGGCTTTCTTGAGATTTCATTATTCTTTTATTGGTTTACTTTCCAATACTAAGATCATTTTGTAGTCTTTCATTCTCTATCCTTAGATTGATAAGTGTATGCCAGAAATATGGGCCTCAATTTTCACACACTTCAACATGATCACTATCTAAGGGATCATCTGTGAATAAATATGAGATTTTTTATCCAAGATGTGCAACAAGAAGATCTATTGCCTTCTAACTAGAATGATTATGCAATTTCTCTCAGATCGAGAAGCTAGCAACTAGACATCTAGTATGACATATTTTTAATAGCTATAAAATATGAAATGTTAAGGCTAAATGAAATGCAAGCATAAATCCAAGAACAAAAAGAGAACATTTAATCTAAATGAATGTGTTATTAAAATATATGAGATAAATTAAATTTTTTATTAAGCTAAGAATGCAAGAGAAATGGGTAGTTATTTCAGCATAAGTTCAATGCAAAAATCCATTCAATCTCCACAATAAGGAATTTGAATGCTTCTTAAATAGAATTCTAGAATCAATCAATGGTCAATATCAATTTGGATGGATGATCAAGATTGGAAATGAGATTCAATTGGAATGGAAACTTCTTTGTGTAGATGGAGTTAACTATTTCAATTCTGAGTGTCCTGGAGAGTTAATTGATTCTCTTCTAAGTGTGAGAAAGAGTTAACTAAATTAATTCCATTTCGAATTCTAGTTCAGTCAGAATTTCCATTTCAAAATTGAAGAGAGAATTTAGAGAATATATTTAATTTAATAAAACTAAATATGACCTCATAAATGTATAATCTTAATTAATTGAATAATTAAATTCAATAAATTAAAATGGGGATATATCTTATTAAATAAAATATATTTAATTCCCTTGTACATTAGCTAAAAGGTAATTTTAGTTTAATTAATCTATGAAGATTTATAATTAAATTAAACTTAATTAAGAGGTTTAATGTAGCTAATTTGAGTCAATACATAGGAATTAAATAAAGAGTGTAAATAATACAAATTAGCGTTCTCTACATTTGACATTTAGGTCAAGTAGTGATTATTAGAATTGAAATTACCTAGTAAATTATGACTTATAATTGATTAAATAGACTGGAATTGGTTTAGCATGACAATGTGCCAATTTTGGGGTATTACATTTTCCCCTCTTCAAATGAATGTGCAAGCAATACATTTTTCTCAAAGAAATCAAAAGTATGAAGCATAGATCAAGAAATTAGATTCATTCTAAAATTGATGATACAAAGACCAATTGATCATCTTTTTAAAGTTATCTCTAGAATGAAGTTTAACCTTAGTGAATCTAGATAGAACATGCAATGCCTCACTCGGAGATGCTTGGTAACAAGGATGAAATACAAGCAAGATAATTTTTTTAAAGCACGTATGAATGCACACAACAACAAAATTCTAGGATCACAAAGCTCACAATGAAAGTATGACCAAACATCCTGACATCAACAGATCTCAAAACACCACTACTGACCAAAATGACTAACAACAGAAAGACATAGAACTAAATTCAAATAGAAACACTATGAGTCCAAAATGTGACACCAAAGGATTGAAGAAAACCAAAGAGGGTATTCGAAACACTTTCAAAAAAAATTGGGTCTTATAAAAAAGTGCCCACTACCTGCATGCATAGGTTTTCGCAATTTCTAGGTGATACTTTAAATCAGCACTGGGCAATACTTTCCAATATCATGTGATACTTCTAAAGAAGTAGGGTGACATTTTTGAGGACTGAGTGATACTTCTCTCAAGGGCATGTGATACAATAAGGGTATCATATGATAATTATTCAAAGGGGGTGTGGTACTTTTGAGTATTGCATGATATTTCTACCTAAGGGGTGTGATACTTTCCAGTATCACACAACAAGATCCTAATGGGAATGCAACACATTATTGTATCATACCATGCTAACACATGGTTGCCTAGGTAAAAAAAGAAACACTAAACAGAAAAAGCAGAAGGTAAAACAAACTATAAAACCTCCACACCAGGGAGTACCAAATCCACATTTTGAGGCAAGAACACTCGAATAAAATGTTGAAAGATGGAAAATAGGAAATAGAGTCTAACCATCTAATCAAATAGTGAAGGAAATAATAGAAAGGGAACATTGCAGTGTACAAAAAGAAATGTTGCAATAACATAATTAACATTGCGATGAATAAAACAACTAAATAAGTACATAGTTCCTCCCAACCATTAATAACATCATAAGACCATCGTGGGCCATAGCCATCTCCCACATGTAACATCCCAAGCCATTCATTAGATTTTCAATACTATTTTAGTAAGGACGCCACTACTAAGACATGATACAATCATAAGCATAAGATAATCTAACATGCTAGTGAAAAGCATAAGATAATCCTATAAAGTAGATAACATCACCTATCACATGATAAACATCAATGTAAGGCATGCGTCGATAAATAACATCATCTAAACATGATATACAAGAATTCCAATGAAAGAATTAGTCACAAGAAGAAATCCTCTAAAACATGAAGTACCAAGTGACAACATCCAGTAATGGTCATGCTTGAACAAAAGACCATCTCTGTACACTGGTCCCTAGCAGTGGTGAAGGTAGCTACACCTCCCAACCATGTGCCACCCATAGGTCCACACCCATTGTGATGATGAGATAATGATCCAACCACAAAACACATGCAGAACAAAATCCATGGCTAAAACACACACCAAGCAACATGATGATTGAATCCAAGACATAGACAATGCATAAACTACAGGTCCTAGTCAAACATCTCAATGGCTATTGCATAGGGTTGACATCATGGAGATTTTCTTGGCATCGACAAGCCCAAGCTAGTATTGGTAGCATCAATTTCCCAATAGAAGGTGCACAATTCCACGCAACATCAACTTACCAAGGGAAGGTACACAATTCCCACTTTTTAATTATCTTTATTTTATTACCACCCAAACATTTTAATTTAGTTATCACTTATATAAAATTTCTTCTACCAACCAATGAGATATAGTCACCAAGTTGTAGGATAGAAGCCCCTCCATATGCTACCCTACCATACCCATGCTCATCCAATGATGAGTGGCCATAGGCATGAAAACTCCCAACCCAACCCCAATGATCATAACTCCTGAATATAACATGGAAGATCATGCCCTGTAGGTCACCCAACAAATGTACATGTATTTACTAGTGTGTGGTACACCACCATTATGAAGATCATAACACAAGGACTAGATGAGAACACAAGCATAAAGTCACTCGACCGAAATAGTCTAGGGAGGACCGATGCAACATGCATCCCAATGCAACACAAAAAATGCAATAAAGTTCTGACTGACATCCAAATGGATAATCCAAGTCCACAACCTAACTCATGCCAAGAAAACTTGAGAAAATAGGGTGGCACACAAAATGACGGAAAACCCCCAAATTTTGAAAAAATTCCAAAATTAAAACAAATTTGGCCTTTGGGTGCAAAAACTCTAAAAATTGAAAAATAAACAAATTCAAATACTGTATGCAAAAATGGCTAGCATAACAGCTCAAAATCCCAAACCCCCATCTTGAAAATAGGAAAAATGTTCATACTTGACAAAGCGGGCATAACCAACAACCAGAATTGGAGGGGAACACTAGTTCTCAACCTCCTAGCATATTGCTACAAGAAATGGAAACTAAAATGGAGTAAAAACAATAAAATGGGAAGGCCCTACTTGACAACAAAAGGGGCAAAAACTAAAACCCAAATAGTAAAATAAATAACCTACCAAATTTGCTGAAAGTAATGACAAAGCATAAACTCCTCAAGCCAGATCCAATGAGACTAATCTCACAAAAAACTCACACTCATAGCTCCCAAAATGAATAGAATTTAAATCTTTCAGAAGAAGATTCTCAAAAAGATCTCCAAATTCTAAAATCCAAATTCAAAAAATTAAGGAATTAAATTCCTCTTTCAACACTTACTCACATTTTGAGTGAATAGTCAATTAGGGAAAATAGCCAACTATATCAGCTAAAATCTAAATTGACCCAAATGAAAATAGGTAATTCTCCACAATAGAAATTCACCTAAGGAAAAGCTACCAGAAATTAAATCTGAAAAGATTTAAAACTCAAAAACTCAAAATCACTGAAAATCACTTAACATTTTCATGACAATGTGAACTTCTAAATGCACAGACATGCTCATTCGTCTAAATACATAATGTAGATGAGTTTAGATTTACTAATCAGCAAAAGGTTTTAATTAAAATAATTAAAATAAGGATACATTGACCAAACAGGATGACATTAGTAAAATATGAATAGCTAAATCACTAATTCCATGTACCACTGCTAGGGATATAATTCATGTACACTAAAATACACGATCAAGTGTAATTACATATAATATCATAGCTGAAGCAACATGTATTAAAATACCTATTTAATCCATTTATATCACTTACATTCATAGAAAGCATAAAGATACAAGAATGAAGTAAATAACCATCGCATAAAATTTATCTCATAACATACTCAAAAAATATGTCCAATAAACCATATAACTAGATATCATCATAGATCTACTATCATCTCAAAATAGCATCAACATGAAAATACAATAAACTAAATAGTATACTAATAAAGCATCTTTGGTACTGAACCAAAGCATAACATTTGACCCTCAGGTCATCTTAAGGTAAAAATAACAATAAGAGAATCAAGTATCTCTCAAATCAAAATAGGCAACAAGGTATAGACTACAAACATGAGAGGTACTACATCCTCCCCCACTAGTAAAGGCTTACTCTTGGAAGCCAGCAAAAAGATAGGGTTACAATCCCCTCAATCATGTAGGATCCTCCCAAGTCACAAATGTCTCATCGCTTGAGTCCCATTGGACCCTTACTTGCTCTATGTCCCAACCTCATCAGGTCAGCCTATTGTGCTATAGGATATGAATGTGCTCTAAAGTAAGATGCCCATCTACTACCTGCAAAGCATCCCAATCAAGAACATGGGGCACATCCAGAATATATTACCTCAAAATAGAAACATGAAAAACATCATGGATGTATGATAGGCTAGGTGGAAATGCTAGTCAATAAGCAATAGGACCAATCCTCTTGAAGATATCAAAATGTATGACAAAATGTGGTGCCAACTTAGAGCCTTTCCTATAATGGATGGGGCTCTTTCTCGATCGCACTCTCAAAAACACCCTATCACCAATAAAAAAGTGATGATCCAACCTATGGTCATTTGCATACTTCTTCTACCTATCTGAGCAATAACCAAATACTCCCTAATGCAAACAACCTACTACTCCATATCCTAAAGCATCTTTGGACCCAAAAGAACTTGGACCTCTAAATAATCCCAACTCAAAGGTGAATGGCATGGTCTACCATACAAGGCCTGAAAAGGTGACATGCCAAGAGAATTATGAAAGCCGTTGTTGTATGCAAACTCAACAAGGTGCAAATAGTCCTCCCACTTCACCTACTTATCCATAACATACATGCAAAGAATATCTCCAAAAATTGATTCACTCTCTCAGTTTGACCATCGATCTCTAGGTGATAAGCCAAACTAAAATTGAACTGCATGCCCAAAGCATGTTGTAGAGATGTCCATAGTGTAGAAGTAAACACCAAATCTCTATCTAAAATAATTTGATGAGGAATCTTATGCAAACAAACAATATCTACCAAGAAAACATGCACTATAGAAGAAGTTATGTAGGATGCTCTCATGGGTGAAAAATGTGCTACCTTGGATAACTTGTCCACTATCACCATGATATAATCATGTCTCCATGATGACATAGGAAAATCCATGATAAAATCAATAGATATCATATCCCATTTCCACTCTGGAATGGTATGTGGCTACAAAAGACCTGCCAAATGTTGATGCTCTACCTTCACTCTCTAGCACTCAAGACATCTAGCAACAAAATCAGCAACATCGTGTCTCATCCCTACCCAAAAGTATAACTATTTGAGATCAGCTTGCATCTTCTTGACTCTAGGATGTGTAGAATATGGTGCACAATGCACTTTTGATAAAACTAAGGTACAAAGATCACCTAACATAAGTACATAGATATGCCCCATGTAACATAGTAGTCCATCAGACTCAAGCACATAACTTGAAAATCTCCACTCAAGGGTACATCTAGACTTGATCTCTACCCTCACCTCCTGATACCAAGTGTCACTAGGCAAGGCCTCTAAGATACAACCTTGTAAATGCACTCCCAATGACATCACTAATACCTCATGTTGCCTCCTACTCAAAGTATCTACAATGATATTCTCCTTCCCCTTAATGTAATGAACATCAAACTCATACACACACAAGAAGTCCATCCAATGATGTTTTTGTGCATTTAGGTTTGGTTGAGTAAAGATATAATGCAAGCTCCTATGATCTCTATGCAACTCAAACCTATGTCCCAAAAGAAAATTCCTCCAATAAACAAGGGCATGCACTATGGCCATGAGTTCCAAATAGTGAGTGGGGTAGTTAAGCTCACGTTCCTTGAGTTTTCTAGACTCATAGGCAATCACTTGACCATCTTGCATCAACACCAAACCCACACCTTACAAAGAAGCATCTGTGCAAACCATGAAATCACCTATAGGGTTAGGCACTACAAGGACTGGTGCACTGGTCAAACACTCCTGAAGAGTATTAAATGCTACCTCACATTGGTCTGACCAAAAAAACTTCTTCCCTTTTCTTTGAAGAGAAGTCAAGGGGTGACTTACTCATGAGAAATGCTTCACGAAGCGATGGCAATTGCTTGCCAATCCCATAAAACTATGAACTTTTGAGACATTAGTGGGTACTGGCCAATCTATGATAGCATGAATCTTCTCTAGATCCATTGGAATTCCATCACCTGTAATGATGTGTCCCAAATACTTCACCTCTGACTGGAAGAACCCACATTTACTCAAGTTACCATATAACTAATGGTCTCTTAAGAACTATAGTACCTGACATAAATGGACATCATGCTCCTCCACAGTCTTTGAATAGATCAATATGTCATGTAAGAATACAATGACACACTAATCAAGATAGGTGCAAAATACACCATTCATCAAACTCATAAATATTGATGGTGCATTGGTTAACCCAAAGGGTACAACCGTGAACTCATAATGCCCATACTGTGTACAAAAAGATGTTTGATGAATATCAACCTCCTATATACGAAGCTAATGATATCTTGATTTAAGATCAATCTTCAAGAACACTCATGCTCCATTCATCTAATCGAACAAGTCATCTATCCTCAACAAAGGAAAATAGTTCTTCATCATCACCTTATCCAACTGTGGTAGTCGATGCACAACCACAAAGAACCATCTTTCTTCTTCATGAAGATGATAGGTGCACCCCATAGGGATACACTAGGATGAAAATGGCCCTTGGCCAATAATTTCTCCAATTGTAATCTGAGCTCACTTAGTTCTTGAGTAGTCATGCATTAAGGAGATCATGAAATTGGCTCCACTCTTGGTACAAGGTCAATTCAAAAATCAATGTCACACTGTGGTAGCATAACTAGAATCTCATCAGATAATAGATTGGCATACTCATGAAGGGGTGGGTGATCATCAATACTCATCGTATAGCTCTCAACTTCCTTGAGATCACCAAGAGATGGAAGAAACAATTGGCAACCTTTTTACACACTCCAGTTTAGTTGATTAGTTGAGATCATACAAAGCGAGACTGGCCTCTAGACTCTAAAAAGTTCCACTTTCCCACCTATATCATCAACACACTATACCACCTTACAATGGAAATCAATATTTTCTTGATGGGTGGCTAACCAATCCATGCCCAACACAATGTCATATGATCCCAGAGGTAGAATACATAAATCCACTATGGTGGTGAATGCTCCCAAACTCAAAACACAACTCCTAACCAAAAAGTCAATAGTCACTTTAGAACCCATGGCTAACTCAACCTACCACCTATCAACTTGACACATTGCCACTAGCCCACATCATTAAACAAGAGATGGTGAAATAAAAGAATTAGAAGCACTTGAGTCAAGAAAAATTGAAGTTAAAATATGATGAAACATACTTGTAGCCTTGACTACTATACTCTAATGATCTGCTTGATGGTTATCAATTTCCACAAAGACTTTGTGATTCCTACCTATATCTCCTATAGTAGGTTAAGATCTCACTATGCCCTTACCAGGTCTTGAAGATGGTTTAACTGAAGAATCAAAAGATTTATGGCTAGGTTGGCACAAGAGTAACATTGTCCTAAAACATTGGGTCCCCTCCCATGACCACCTTGGGTAGCACTAGGATAAGGTGCATAACCCCTACTAGAATTTTGTTAAGCACTTTGAGGAGGAAGATCATGTTGAGCTTTTTGCCCTCAGTTCTAGTTATCTCCTCCCTTACTTGAGGTACCATAATTTTGAAAATCCTTGGTCCAAAATCCCTTCTATCAAGATCCATGATGACCACCACCACCTTGGGAGGGTGTGGATTGATCTTGTTTCTTCCCTAAGGACTAGGAATTCCTTGTACTTTTTTTTTGAGAACTAGATCTTCTATTGAAACCTCTAGCTAGATTTTTGTTAGCAATACATGCTTTCTCTAAGCAAGAAAAAGAGTCCTAGGCTAATGCATGTGGACTTCTCTAATGAGGGAATCCTTAAGGCCTCAGATGAAATGATGAGATAAGAGTAAATCATTATTGTTATAGAATAAATACTACCTAAGTTCAAAGAATTAGATCTCATACTAATCCACTGTCATGTTTCCTTATTGGATTATATGGAACTCATCAGCACGAGCCTCTCTAAATTGAGGAGATAAGAATTTCTCTTGAAACCTCTCATCAAAGATCTCCTAAGTGAGATCTACAACACTAACTTGAATCTTCTGACTCTCAATATTCCACCAAATGGATGTGTGGTCCCTCAACTACATAATTGCACAATGGGCCCTCATGTTGGTTGAATATGGATACATGGTGAAGCACTGCTCCATGTCTAACAACCAAGTCTTAGCCTTGAGGCCACTTCACTTGCCATCATACACCAGTGGTATGGATTGTTGAAGGGACTTCTTGATATCCAACCTAATGGAATCCTCACTATCATGGTCCCTACCACCCTGATGGTTCCTTCTACCACCCGGTGGACTATAGGAACATTCACGTTCAAATTCCTCCTCTCTATGATCTAAATGATGGGAATCTCCATGATGAGACCCCTCTTCCCAATCATGATCCTATTGGTACTCCTCAACATGAGGGCCCAACAAAGCAAGAATTTCTTAAAGCACTGGCATCAATGCTCCCATGGCATTCTGATTAGCATTACCCTATTCTCTGTCTCCTTCTTGCCATCCATCCTCATAGTGTTCATTTCCACAGTTATCACTATGAGTACCACCACAACCAATAGGTCTCCATGTAGGAGGCATCCCTATGGGAACAACAAGATAATGTCAAAACAATTAGATCACAAGCATAAGAGTCAAAACCATGAACAACAAGATAAAAAAATAACAACATAATATAATAGTACACAACAGAAAATAAAACCACAATGGAAGCATAACATAGAGATCCCAATGTTTCAACATGGGTTTTGATACCAAATGTGATGCCCCACCCAGAGATCATTGGTAACAAGGATGAAATACAAGAAAGACAATTTTTTTAAAGAAAGTATGAACACACATGAAAAAAACATGCTAGGATCACAAAGATTGCAATGGAAGATTGACCAAGCATCCTAACATCAATGGATCTCCAAATGCCACTACTGACCAAAAAAACTAACAACTAATTAATGCAGAATTGAATTCAAATAGAAACACTCTAAATCCAAAATATGAAACCAAAGGATTGAACAACACCAAAGAGGGTATCCAAAACATTTCCTAAAAAGTGCCTACTGCCTACCTGCATAGGTTTTCACAATTTCTAGGTGATACTTTAAATTATCACTATGTGATACTTTCTAGTATTGTGCAATACTTCTAAAGAAGTAGGGTGACATTTTTAGGGACTAAGTGATACTTCTCTCAAGGGTGTATGATATAATAAGGGTATCGTACAATAGTTATTCAAAGGGGGTGTGAGACTTTCCAATATTACACAATATTTACCTAAGGGGTGCGATACTTTCCACTATCGTATGACAAGATCCTAATGGGAATGTGATACATTATTGTATTACACCATGCTAACACATGGTCACCTGGGTAAAACAAGAAATACTAAAATGACAAAGAAGAAGGTAAATAAAAGTATAAAACCTCCATACCAGAGAGTACCGGGTCCAAATTTTGAGGCAAGAACACTCGAATAAAATACTAAAATATGGAAACCAAGAAATAGAGTCTAACCATCTAATCAAATAGTGAAGGAAAGAACAGAAAGGGAACATCATAGTGTACTAAAAGAAACATTGCAATAATATAATTAACATTACAATGAATAAAATAACTAAGTATGTGGTTCCTCCCAATTGTTAATAGCATGATAAGACCATCATGGTCCCTAGCCATCCCTCATGCATAACATCCCAAGCCACAAATTAGATCATTGGTACTATCATAATAGGGACGTCACTACTAAAACATGCTACAATCATAAGCATAAGGAAATCTAACATGATAGTGGAAAGCATAAGATAATCCTACAAAGTAGATAACATCACCTATCACATATTAAATATCAATGTAAGGAATGCATCAATAAATAAAATCATCTAAACATGATATACAAGAATCCTAGTGAAAGCATAAGTCACAAGAAGGCATACTTTGAAACCCAAAGTACCAAGTGACAACATCCAGCAACAATCACACTAGGAAAAAAGACCATCTCTGTCCCTAGCAGTGGTGAAGGTAGCTACTCCTCCCAAACACATGGCACCTATAGGTCCACACCCACCATGCTAATGGAGATAATGATCCAACCACAAACATAGGTAGAACAACATCCATGACTAACACACATGCCAAGCAATATGATGACTAAATCAAAGACATAGACAATGCATAAACTACAGGTCCTAGTCAAACATCTCATTGGCTACTACATAGGGGCTAACATCATGTAGACTTGCTTGGCATTGACAAGCCCAAGCTAGTATTGGTAGCATCAACTTCCCAATGGAAGGCACACAATTCTAGGCAACATCAACTTCCCAACAGAAGGCACACAATTCCCACTTTTTAATTATCTTATATTTTATTACCACCTAAATATTTTAATTTATTTATCACTTATATAAAACTTCTTCTACCAACCAATGGGAAATAGTCACTAGGTTGTAGGATAGAAGCCCATCCATATGCTACCCTACACTACCCATGATCATCTAATCATGAGTGGTCATAGGCATGCAAACTCCCAACCCAACCCCAATGATCATAACTTTTAGAAATAACATGGAAAATTGGGCCTTGCAGGTCAATTGAAAAATGTACACATATGTACTCATGTGTGGCACACCACCATCATGAAGATCATAACACAAGGATTGGATGAAAACACAAGCATAAAGTCACTCAACTGAAATAAACTCAAAAGGACATATGCAACATGCATCCCAATGCAAGATAAAAAAATGTAATAAAGGTTTGACTAACATCCAAATAGATAATCCAAGTCCACAAGCTAACTCATGCTGAGAAAACTTGAGAAGACAGGGTGGTACACAAAATGAGGCAAAAACCCCAAATTTTGGAAAAATTCTAAAATTAAAACCCATTTGGCCTTTAGCTGAAAAAATCCCAAAAATCCAAAAAAAAATGAATTTGGGCATCTTATGCCAAAATGAACAGCATAACGACTCAAAATCTCAAATCCCCATCCCAAAAATAGGAAAAACATTCATACTTGACCAGCCAGGTAGAACCAGTAACCAGAAATAGAGGGGAACACTAGTTCTCAACCTCCTAATATACTGCTACAAGAAATAGAAGCTGAAATGGATTAAAAACAATAAAATGGGAAGGCCCTACCTAATAGCAAAAGGGGTAGAAACCAAAACCTAAATAATAAAATAAATAACTTGCCAAATCTATTGAAAGTGATGGCAAAGCATTAACTCCCTGATCCAGATCCAACGAGACTGACCTTACAAAAAACCCATAGTCATAGATCCTAGAATGAACATAATTCAAATCCTTCAGAAGAGGATTCTCAAAAGCCTCTCCAAATTCTAAAATCCAAATTTGAAAAAGTGAGGAATTAAATTCCTCTTTCAACTCTTATTCACTTTTAGAATGAATAGTTGATTAGGGAAAATAGCCAAATATATCAACTAGACTCTGAATCAACCCAAACAAAAATAAGTAATTCTTCATAACAAAAATTTACCTAAGGCAAAGCTACCAAAAATTAAATCTAAAAAGATTTAAAACCTACAATTACAAAAAATCACTTAACAGTTTTGTGACAATGCAAACTTCTAAATGCACAAACATGCTCACTAGTCTAAACACATAATGCAGACAAGTTCAAATTTACTAATCACTAAAAGGTTTTAATTAAAACAATTAAAATAAGAATACACTGACCAAACAAAGATGACATTGGTAAAATATGAATAGCTGAATCACTAGCTCCATGTGCCACTGCCAGGGATATAATTTCTGCACACTAAAATACATGATCAAGTGCAATTACATATAAATCATAGCTGAAGCAACATGTATTAAAATACCTATTTAATCCATTTACATCACTCGTGCTTGCAAAAAGTGTAAAGATACAAGAATGAAGTAAATAACCATGGCATAAAATTCATCTCATAGCATACTCAACAAATATGTCCAATAAACCATATAACTAGATATCATCATAGATCTATTGTCATCTCAAAATAGCATCAAGATGCACATATGATAAATTGAACAATATAGCAATAAAGTATCTATGGCACTAAATCAAAGTATAACATCTAACCCTCAGGTCATCTCAAGGTATAAATAACAATAAGAGTATTAAGTATCTCTTGAATCAAAATAGACAACAAGGTACAGACTGTAAACACGAGAGGCACTACAAAACACCTAGATAACAAAATTGATAAGTTTATTAAAGTTATCTCCAGAATGAACCTTAACTTTAGGGAATCCAAATAGCACACCTAGATAATAAAATTGATAGAATAAAGATTGTCAAATTGCACAAAATTGTTCCTAGAACAAGACTCAATTCTTAGGAGTCGAGGTTAGACTGTCTCGGTACCTGCCCATTTGGAAGATGACAAGATTAATCACGATTTACAAAATTGTCCCTAAAATGAGGCTTAATCCTTAGGAGTTAGGGTTAAATTGTCCTAACATCTATCCATTGAATGGTGATTGAAAGAAAGAGCTTAGAATTATCTCCAAAATGAAGCTTAATTCTTAGCAAGAGTTAGGATTATCTTTAGAATGAAGATTAACCCTCAATAAGAATTTGGAATTATCTCTAGAATGGAGCTTAATCCCCTAGAGTCTAGATAGAACACTTGAACACTAGTCCATAAAAGATAATAGGACCTATCATGAGTCATAGAATCATTCCCAAAATGAGGCTAGGGTTAGATTATCCTGATACCTATCCATTGAACTCTAACAAGAACTATTATAAGATTGATCAATTGATCAAAAGATGAGATAGATGACATAGATACTAGATAGAGGGGAACAAGATGTGCCAAGTGATGAGGACATAAGATTTAGATTGAGTTGAAGCTAGTTTTCAAAGATTCAATAATGCAATCATCCTGTCCCCTCGAGAGCAAAGTTGAAAGGTGACACACCGGAATAGTGATGTAGAGCAGTCTATTGAAGAAATCAAAGATTTAGAAGAATGTAGAATAGATCAAAAGAATCTAGAGAAAATTTGGAGCCAATTCAAAGTGATTTGGAGGTCCAAAAGACAAAGTTTTACCAAAGTTGACCAAATTTGACTAGAGTTGATTTTTTCAAGAAATTTTGGAAAATTTGAAGAAAATGTGATTGGAAAAGATTCCAAGATTCAAAAAGTATTAGAAAAATATGGACTACACAAGCATTCGATCATGTTAGTCCCAAAATTTTAAAATGCAATTTTGAGTTGTTTAAGTGTGTCAAAATTCAAAATCAATGCCAAAAATGAGTTAAGAGAAACTAAATTAGCCAGCAAGGTGATTTTCACGCTAATTGTAGCAGTTTGAAAAATTAGGTCAAAACCTATATAAGGGCCCAAAGGATCATTTTCAATTCATTTGTGCTCTTTTTTTTTGTGTTGAAGAGAGCTCTAAGAAGAAACATGGTGGTCCTTGTGCATATGCATCGATTTGAGTACTCCAAATAATACAACCGACCAATAGATTATGGGCCTCTGATGAGTCATCAATAATCTCACTATGTTTTGATTTTTTCAAGCATTTTGATTCATTTTTAGCATGTTTTAGGATGTTTTGATTTTTTCGTGTTAGTTCTCATGCGAGGATGTTGTTCCTCATGCAAAGCCAATCTTCCTTCTCATGAAGAAGTACTAGGCCAGTACATCTTTGCCTAGTTTTGTGGGATTCCTCACATAGAAGATACTTATTTTTCATGCTAAAAGCCCCAAACATGGCTAATTTTTTTCTGAATGTTTCACCATTTCTCATGCAAGAAAGTGTTTTCTCATGTGAAAAGGTGCAAGTTCATGTGAGAATATGAAATCTCACGTGAAAATCTAGTGTAAATTATAATTTTAGATGTTAGAAATTTGATTTCTCATTGATATTTTGTACTTTCATTCATTTTTTTCTCCTTTTTTAGACTAATCATTTATTTGGTATTTTTGTGTGTGTAGGTTATCTTGATCAATTTACTGATCAACTTATAATTAGACATCTTTCTCATATGGAATCTTGATCAATTTAATCCACAATCTTTGATCAATCAAAAGTTATGATTTCTAAAATGTCAACCAACCACACATTGGGATTGAACCCTCCTTTTGTTAGATAACAACAATCCTATTGTTTAAAATCAATTCATCAATCTAAAGCAATCAGTTGGACCCCAAAGTGGGTCCAGCTAAATCCTTTTTTGTTTTCAAACAACTAACACCTCAAACTCATCCATTATTCATCTAATACTGATTTGATTGGAATTCAATCACTGTTGCATCACTTACAACTGATCTTTAACATTTCTTGCAAACTGTGTATTTTGTGTCAAGAGGTCCTTTAGTTCTTTGTTCTACATTCTCTTTCCCTATTGAATATTGTCTCATGATAAATTCTCAATCAAAAGATGTTGACCATCGAAGCTACCCTTTCAAAACTACTTGCAATAGAACATGTTAGAAAACCATAAAACATGTTCAGATTTGGATTTAAAAATAGGGCAAGTTGACACTTGGGAAAAAAAAAACTAGGGCATTGGTTCACTATCATGATGAAAACTTAAATATGAGATTAGGGCTCATGGTGAATAATAAGGCAAAACTGGTGAGCGGTCAAAGTGGGCTACTCAAATTTGTAGACTAGAAACAATGGCATAAAAGTGTTTTTTGCAAACATAATGGACCTAGGAAAGTGTGTAGATGAATTTTTCAAGACTTAAAAATTTGTGCACTTAAAGTATTTTTGGAGCAGAACACATTGGTACAATCCATTTGATCTCACCTATCATTTATTTTGAGATATGACATCCCAAACTGGGGTACCGACTAATCTACATTTACTGAAACCAGTAAAACATCATAAATTGCATTTGAAATTGCATTTGAAAACTAATAAAATGGACTCATCATAAGCTCAAAATTGAAACATAGCAAGTCTCTAACCACTAGAATGCAATGCAAAAGTAATTTTTATATTGTGGCCAACTGGGTCAAAGTTATAACAAGTCAAATAGGGCCTCCTCGAATTCTGAATGATTAGCATCATCATGACAATAGTAAATGACCAACTTTGAAGGATACAAAACCTAGTCAAAACATATCAAAACAAACTCAAAATCTAAAACATAGGTTCTCTAGAATAGACACTAAACACTCTTAAAGTGGTGAGTCATGAAACATTACTAGGTGCGAGATATTCAAATGCAAACAAGGCCTTTTGTCATTGTTTGATACCTAGGCAAAAATGCAAATTTAGAAATTGCTCAAAATGGGACTTCATAGAATGAACTAGAATGGTAATTTATCTTCATAAGATGAGTGGATATATTGAATTCAAGGTTTTAGAAACATTAAACACCTCTTAGGCCTCAAAAGGACAGCCTTGTACACATGCATCAAAAAGTACTTATAAGACTTGATATTTCAATGGTACTCAAAATCAAGGTTTCAATTTTTAGCCCCAATGGTGGCTCTATCTAAGGATGCATGTACCTTTTTGGGCATGGAAAGGATTCATATTTTTGGAAAAAGCAGACCACACACCTGATAGCAAAAAACTTCTCTCAAGAAGGCTTTATTGAAAGCAATAAATCTACTCCTATGTATAAATGATGGCCCTAGGCCACTGAAATTTGTCAAAACTTCTTACCTCTATCATAAATCTGTTATTCATTTGCACTCTTATGAGATAAGCTAAAAAAATATTTCTCATCAATTTCACCACTCAGATTAGCATCTTGAAACAAAACACTTGGCAAAATTGAATTCACACCTTCATTCTCATAGTGCATGTATAGATCAACATTAACTTCTACATCATACTCACTATGAGAAAACAAATTAGCATGCTCATGTAAACTAGAATCATCTTGAAAACTATCATCCACATATGATTGATGCATGCTTTCAATTGAAACCACAAATGATTCATATTCTACTTTGTTCAAAGAGTTGTATGTGTCAAAATTTTGCAACTCACCTTGTGTAACTGGATGTGAAGAGTATGAAAAATCTTATCATTGCCTTCTTGCAACCATACTACTCATCAAATTAGATTTATCTTTCACTGAAACTGCTTCACACTCAAAATATTGATTAGTTGCCAAGTCTGAAAAATTGTCATGAAAGTATTGACATAATACACGATGATTGCAATCTTCATCAAACAACTCATCGGAATGAACTTTGAACTTATCATTAGCATATAGTGAAAACTTAGAATCAAATTTATCACTCTTGGCCTTTGCATCTTTATCATATTCAAAACCAATCGCAGTATAACCAGCATGATAAGAACCTAAAATAAAATGAAACTTCTCCCTATTATTACTCTCCTCATTAGAAAAGTCATCATGTGTATTGATACTTGAACTATTATCACATACAACTCCAAAATCTAACAATGGATATTATAATTTTATATCAAATTCAACATCAAACCTTGGGGAAATGACCTCACCATGGGAAGAAACAATGCAAGGGATAGCATGAGAATTTGGAGAAACATTTGCATATCTTTTGAGACCATGAGCTAGTAGTTTTGAAATTTCATCAACACTCAACAAGACTTCATCACAAATATTTTCTACTAGGTTCTGAACATAAACTGGCTGATCTGAAAAATTTATAGCAACAATACCTCTAATATGACAATCTGAAAAACTAAAATCATTACTACAACATATTACCTCTTCTTTTCACAATACCTCTTTACTAGGTGTATCATTCTCATCTTTATGAGAAGAAGAATTATCCGTACTACTATTAGAACTTTCCACACTCTCCTCTACACTATCACATGATTCATTTTAGTCACATAACCATCTTCATCTTGCTAACTAAAATCATCTAATTTAGTAGATCTAGAATGCATCTCTTCATAATCACAATAAATGTTGTCATTATCTATGGATTCACTAGACCCACTATTACTTTCAACACATTCACATTTGCTATTTAAATCATCCTCAACTTTCTTGAAAAGACTATCAACATGAAAAATATTTTGTACCCTCAAATGTGATGGCTAGTTAACTGAGTTAGGCATAAAGACATCTAGGAAATCAATAGACCACAAAGATTCCTTGGGTGTTAAAGACACATGCAACTCCATAAGTGTTGATTTAAACTTTTCATAGATTTGATGATCTTCTAGACCTTGAAAAATTCCCACAACATTTCTTATAAGTTTGACAATCTGATTGTGAAGATTTTTTTTAATCTCTACCATATCTTCAAGCACATCCTCATGTCTTGGTAAACTAATTTCAGATCTAAGATCTGATTGCATTTAAAAAATAAAAATTTCTACCTCTTCCTTCTAGTGCTAGAAATCATTTAATAGAGGCAACCATTTTTACCATTCAATTTTCATGAAATACAAATGCATAAAAATTAAAAATACCTTTATGTGTTGCTGCATGAAACTTATGATCTGCTGACTGGCATTTTGTAAACATGAAATCCTTCACACCATAGATTAAATCTTTGTAGAGCCACCACCTCCTTGAAGAGAAAAATGAAATCAAAATAGTGATTCACCTTTTGAAATCAATTACTTTAGAAGATACAAACAACCACATAAACTATTAATCAAGAAACTTATACTTCCTTTATCCCAACAAACTAGATCTGCCCATGAATACTGAAAGCCTGTGATACTAAAATAAACCATGCACTAGTACAAAGATTTAGACTAAATTTTCCATTCACACTTTCTAAGAAATTATTTGAAATAATTTACCACTTGTAAATTCTAAAAAATACTTTAATTATAGGAGAAACTTGCAGATCATTAAGACTTTGAAAAGAGAATACAGTTCATAAATCAATTCTTGACTCTAAACTTTCTCGACAACACTTGTAAAAATTGAACTGATTGAGGATAGACTTATAATATTCATAGAACACCATTTACATCCAATTCTCACAACATACTATTGTCCATGAATAAAGCTTAACTTGGGAACACAAAACCCTACATACAAAATTGAATATGCACAATATATCAAAGGTTTCTAGCTCCATGATTTAGGCATTAACAACCTTTATCCCTAGTGGAGTCACCATTTTGTTGGTCTTTTGAAACAACACAGTTTCAAATTACCTCGATGAGAGAAAGATGCATATAGGGGTAGCTACTTCCCATATTTAACATATCCTTTTAGACACTGGGCCAATTATAAGGCTTGATCCCTCTTCTACTTCAGGCTCTGCAAAACCTAGGTGGGTGTATCTATAGATTCTTTAGACTGTACTAGTTGTCAAAGCATACACTAAATCTATATAAAGCAGATAAAACCCTTATTTCTCCTATACTTATGCAATAATGAAGTTGTGTAGTAGCAAATTTTAACTCTATGAAATCTACAAACTGAGTGAGGGTGACACTTTTTAGCTCTTCAACATTAAAGGGAAAACATTTGGATTAATTATGTTGAATAGCAAAACAACCAAAGTATGCAACAACAAACACATGTAATCTCCTAGCTGATTAGTCCCTTATTCATTGGGCATAAGCTAAATCAAAGCATATACATGGATACCTGATATATACTCATATATTTAGATATCTAATATCCATTCACCTTGTAAGTAGACATCCATCTTCAAAATAACTCTCACACTTATTCTAATATCCTCTTGGTGAAACCTACAACCTTGTCAAGATAAATAAGCATTTACCTGGCTCTTTGTTCCAATAACAAACCTATCTAGACATACAACCTTAAGGGATTGAAAATGAATTCAAGCCCTTTATTTTTAATCACAAAACAATGTAGATAGTAGAGGAAGGAGATGAGAATCAAATTAAAACTAATAAAATGAATCCTTGCATTAATGTCCTTGAAATGAATACATCATGACATATGCCAAAACTTAGAATACATACAACAAACGACTGTATAATCTATTTGCTTCTAAGAAATTAAAATTGTTGTTCATAACAAAGAGAAAATACTAAATAAAATGGGATATCATAGTGATGAGAACACATCAAAATTGGAACCCTGGTTTCACAAATCTGAGAACACTCAATATTGGAACACACACGGTATTACAATAGTGAGTAATTTTTTTCCAAAACTAGAACCAACCCAATGAATGAGAGAAAGAAAGATATAGAAGGAATGGATTCCTAGATCTACTCTGCAACTACCATGTGTCCATTTGGAAAAACTTCCCCAAGAAGTTAGAAACATTGCTCTAATCTCTCGCCACAACTAGTAAATCAAATTCTCACTCATATTGCCTCCCAAAAGCATAAAATATCTCAAATATTTGATAGAAAACATAATTGATTTTAATGTCAGATCTGGGATAAAGGTGAAGGTAAAAAATTAGTCAAATGACCTCTAGAAGCAAGATAAATTTTTTACAATCACTTTTCTTCACATTCAAGTTTCAATAAACTTTCATGTCTATCCTCCAACTAATTTTGATGCTCAATAATGAATTCTCCCCATTCTACTGAGAATGCCCTAGAAAATACAAATCTTCTTATAGACTATACTATTTAATACCTATGCAAATTCTAATGCCATATTTGGAAAATTCATCTCCTCCCAATTCTAATGGTATATTGGAGTCCATATTTTGGTTTAATCTCACCCTTCGGGTAGCCATTTGAAAAAATTTCTCAAGACTATAAAATGGATAGTTTAAATGAATGAATTTGCAAAAAAATTGAAAATCTCTATAGTCTAAACTATAGAAAAATCATTATTTGAAACAAATTTTTATCTTGGAGAATGAAAACTCAAAAAAATTGAATTAAAATATTCATTACATCTCTTTATACCTCCCTTGTCCATTCACATGATGCTACATGTCAAACTATGATAGGTCCCCTTGACCACTACTAGGTCCCACAACTCCTGCTACTTTTTTATGTTTTTTGGGAGGTCACTATGTCTCTACTAGTGAAACCATCCCATTTTTTGGTGGCAACATGGTGACCACTAGAATTTGGAAACTTTCTGATGAATTTTCTCCATGTCAAAATTGTTGACCTTGCTTCCACCTGGCCATGGTGACCCCTCCTCATGAGCTAGCGATTCAAAAGAGTGAGTCTTTCAAGACACTTAGCATATTGAGTAGAATATTATTTAAATATTTGAAGATTTCCTAGCATGGGCAATGTGGGATTATAAGTTTTTAAAAAAAACTCCTCTTTCTTGCACTAGATTGGTAGGTGCGATCTCCTTTCCTCTGTCGTGTTGCACAGATGGCGCTACACTTTCTTCTACCATGGAATTCAACTCTCATTGTCAAAACATTTTTACATGATATTTGAATGCAAGTCCCTCAATACCCACTATGGCTACTAACTTGGCATGATCTACATGCGGATGGGAATGGGGCATGGTGGAGAAGAAATAGGAGAATTGGTTTGAATCTTCTTATCTTGTTGTTATCAATGCAATCTTCAACATTACACAAGCTACTTCTATCGTATATAGAAGGACATTGGCTGATTTGAATGAAATTTGGAGAATGTATGACATTGTAGATGAAAATGTCGATGGAATGGTGAACATTAATTAGATATGTGGCTCTATCAACAAGCTCTTGCATTGATCATTCCTTGTATGTTGTAGCTCTAGCACATGATTACTTAGCTCCGCTATTCTTAATCAAGAAGAATGTGCAGCAATGACCCATCAAGTGGGTTGAGATCAACTAAAAAAATTTGGGCTCTCAGAGCTAAGCCCTGTATTCAAATCCACATGGCACTTTATATGCTTACATGCACACATATTGAATGTTGAATTGGGAACCATGAAGCCAATTGAAAAAAAAAATGTCTCACTTCTGAATAGGGAAAAGTGTGAGTTTAGGTAATAGTCCTAAGTTAATTTGATAGAACTCACCAATGCTTGAATGTGATACATAATCCAAAGATCACCATATAGTGTTGAATTTACCCCTCAAAATAAAATAAAAATATAGAAATTCTATATTTCATCTACAAAGCATATTAATTCTATAGGTAAGGTTTAAATCCTGCTAAATTTATACTGACTTTTTGTAAAAATTTCCATACCTCTAAAAAAAAATCAAAAAATTTTATACCAAGGAAAGTTGGAACACATTGTAAGTAAAGTACTCCACTTTTATTCAAACATAGCCTATCTTTATATAGCAGGGGTACTACTATTAGAAAATAGTAGGTAATGGCCCTATAGGGTGGAAGCAATAAAATTATATATCAAATTATATGATGTTATCTAGAGCTCCCTTTCAACATGTGATACAAAAAAATGTGAAATAAATTCATCTAGAAATTAATTCACGGCTATTGCAAGACCTAATTCCATAGTGAGTTAGTGGATTTCAAGGTACTTAAACATAAATTTAACTCATCAAACACCTTTATCATATGGAATCTTGATCAATTTACTCTACAATATTTGATCAATTCAAAGTTTGAATTTATAAAATCTCAACCAACCACACATTGGGATTGAATCCTCTTTTTGTTAGATAACAACAATCTTATTATTTCAAATCAATTCATCAATCTAAAGCAATCAGTCAAACCCCAAAGTGGGTCTAGCTAAAAAAAAAATCATTTTTGAACAAACGACACCTCAAACTGATCCATTAATTATTTATTACTGATTTGATCAAAATTCAATTACTATCACATCACTTAAAACTAATCTTTAACATTTTTTGTAAACTACCTATTTTGTGTCAAGAGGTCCTTTGGCTATCCTGACAAAAAACTTGACTAGGCTCTAAAATCAAACATATTAATTCTCCATTTTGAATTCTCTTTCACTATTGAATGTTGTCTCATGATCAATTCTCAATCAAAAGATATTGACCATTGAAGATGCCCTTTTAGAACTACCTATAATAAAACATGTCAAAAAACCATAAAACGTGTTTGGAGTTGGCTTCAAAAATTGAGGAAACTAACACTTTAGGAGATGAAAAATGGGACATTGGTTCACTATCATGATTAGAACAAAAATTTGGGATTAGGGCTCATGAATAATAATGAGGAAAAAATGGTGAGCATTCAAAGTGGGCTACTCAAATTTGCAGACTAAAAATGATGACAGAAAAGTATTTCTTGTAAATGGAATGGACCTGGGAAAGTGTGCAGATGGATTCGTCAAGACTTAAAAATTTGTACACTTAAAGTATTTTTTTAGTAGAACACATTAGTACAATCCATTCAATCTCACCTATCACAAATTTTGAGATATGACATCCCAAACAAAGGTATCGACTAATATGCATTTACTGACACCAATAAAACATCATAAATTGTATTTGGAATTGCATTTGAAAACTGATCAAATAGATTCATCATCAGCTCAAAACAGAGACATGGAAATTATTTGACTACTAGAATTTAATGAAAAAGGAATTTTCTCATTTTGGTCAATTGGGTCAAAGTTATAACAAGTCAAACATTGCCTCCCTAAATTCTGAACAATTAGCATCAACATGACAACAATAAATGACCAAATTTGAGGGATTGAAAACCTAGTCAAAACATATCAAAATAACTCAAAATCTGAAAAATAGGTTGTGTAATATGGATACGAAACACTCCAAAAGTGAAGAGTTATAAAAAATTACTGTGTGAAATATTCAAATGCAAACAAGGCCTTCTGTCACTGTTTTATACTTGGGCAAATATGTAGATTTGGAAATTGCTCAAAATAAGACTTCATAGAATGACTCAGAATGGAAATTTATCTTCATGGGATGATTGGATATACTAAATGCAAGGTGTTAGAAACATTAAACACCTCTTAGGCCTTGAAAGGATAGTCGGGTATGCATGCATCAAAAAGTACTTATAGGGGTTGATTTTCAATAGTACTCAAAATTAGGGCTTCAATTTTGAGTCATAACAATAAAAAAAGGTCTCTTCACTTCATATGGTCTCCCATAATGATGAGGAGATTCAAGATGAGATTTCAAAGACAAAATTGGCTCTATGTGATATTCACCCATTCCAGTTTCTTTTAGCTTGAGTGATTGCTTGATTTGTTTCAGCTTATGATCATGATGATCTCTAGACTCCCTATTAGTAGGTAAAAAAATTTCCACAAACCTTAGCATGTTACAAGTATATATATTATTCATAGTTATGGTGACTTCAAAGTCATGAAATGGAAACTTTACACATTGATGGTAAGTGGAGGGCACAACTCATATTTCATGTATCCATGGTCTTCCTAGCAGGATGTTGTATACTAATGGGATATCAAGGACTTTACAAGTGAGATTCCTTTCCATAGGAACATCTTGGAGAGGCAACACAACAAAACCCAAAGATTTACATTCGACTTTCATATGCCTTGATAGTTATCTTGTGATGAGGGTCAATGGACTCTTTAGAATAACCAATTGTTTGAGCAAAGCAACAGTGACAATGTTTAAACTAGCTCCATTATCAATAAGTACAAGATGATCACATTTCTAGTGTATCATGACTTTAATGTATAGTGGTTGGTTATGCGGATGACCTAGTGAAGAGTCATCCTCCTCAAAGAAGAACATATAGTATGGTGAGGTTAGATGACCTACCATAGATTGGAACCTATCAAGATCAAGATCTTGAGGTAAATTTTCCTTAGTGAGGGCTTTATCAAGAATCTACCTATGAGTAGACAAGACATTGAACAATTCAAAGATCATGATTTGAGCATTTGAAGTGTTAAGTCACCTATTTTGACCATGAATTCCTCTATCCAAATAGCTTGTGTGACCATGTCTTCAAAGGTGTGTGGACCTTGAAGTTGAACTTTATACAGAAAGTTAGGTAAAAGATTATCCATAAAGATGTCAAGATTTTTGATTTCAAGGATCTTTCATGAATATTTTGTGTAAAGTTGCCTCCATCTCTAAATGAATGTGAGGAAAGTTTCCATACCTTTTTGGTTAATATTACACAAGTCTTGAATTTTAATTGGATTTTGTATGTTATGGGAGTACTATTGAACAAAAAAGTTAGCAATCTCATCGTATGTTTTGATATCAATAGGAAATTGAAAAAACCATTCCATGGCTTGACCACCTAGACTTCATGGAAATAGACACATGAGATATGTCTAATTATGCATAAATTCCATAGAGAAGGCACCAAATTTCTACAAATGATCTTGGGGATAGGAAGTTTTGAAGTATTTATCATACTTAGGTAACTCAACTCCTCTTGGAAAAGGAGGCATGTCTATACTCTTGTAAAAAGGAAATGGACAAAGACTGTCTGAGGTGTATGTTTTCATAGGTTTGTCTTTATCATACATCATTTGGGATAACTATTCTTGCATGATCTTTAGTTATTTTTGCAACTTAGAAATTTCAATTTCCTCTTTAGGTGTAATTATTTTTTTGACATTAAAGTGATGAGGTATCATGGCTCCTTCTTAAGCATGTTTGAGAAAGTATTTCTCTTTCTCTTAGTTAAGAAAGATTTCCATGACTTTATAGAAGTGTTTATCCTTATGACATATTTCAACATATTCAAAAATTATCTCTATATTTTTCTCATTCTCATCAGTAAAAGGTTCCTTATGTCTTTCATTCTTGTGGTGATCTTGTTCTTCATTATATTCTTCATTTTATGGGTCTTGACAAGGCATTTTAGGAATGTGACAAGTTTCAATGTATGTTGGTTGAAAAGGTCATCTCAATAAGAATTCAGCTATGTTGTTTGGATACATATGACCTTTGCTAGTTTTAGTATCCTCTTGATACAAGGGATTCCTAGTTTGTTCTAAGTTTATGGAAAATATTCTTTAAACACAAGGTGATCTAACAGGTCAAGGAGATCTTGAAGTCTCCTCACTAGATGTGCTAGATACAAACTATGTATAAGCTAAGAAGCAGCCTCTACCATGATTATGACCCCTAGCTCTACCTCATCTAAGTCTATGGGGATAAAACACATTTCTACTTCTTGTTTCCACAGACAAAGACAATGAAAAAAGAAAAAGTTTAGTTAAAGGCCATACTAGAACATAGCCTAAAAGTGAGATAAGAGTGTTGTACACTTAGGTATGAGTCATATGAGTAATTCCTAGAATGACCAAGAGTTATGACTATCATGACATAAAGCATAAGAAATAGAAAAGGATAAAATAAGATAACTGAGTGAGGAGACTAGTTTAAGTATAGATCACAAGTTGTCAACTAAGAAAGAAGTTAGTGTTTGATACTGTTTGCAGATAGAAAAGTGATAAAATGTTGTAGAAACAGATCAGATTTGGAGGGTAGATAACTCTAACATAATGGATTGATAGTTTTAGGACAAGATCCTATTCAAGGATTCATAGGGAAACATGTGAGAAAGTACAATAAAGCAAGCAAAGATTCAAAACAAAAAATTTTGACTAGTTTTCTCATGTTAGAACTTGTACAAAGCCATGTGAGGATTTGATAGCTCAACAAAAAGGCATAATTTTGGCATCAATAACTAGTGTTTGGCAAAATCTCACATGGAGATTCATAGAGAGCTACATGAGGACTTTTATAGAGCCATGTGAGAACTTGCTGATAGGGATTTTTCTCACATAAAAATTTATATAACTAAACATGAGGAAAGGAGGAGACCAACAATTTTTGACTAAACTTGAAGAGATTTTCAATGGTTTCAATAGTTTTGAATAGAAGACTGATTGTGTTGACACATTTCAAACAAATATCAGCATAGTTTTCAAGTTTTGAATTTTTTTTGGTTTTCAAATAGATAGTTGTTCTAAAACATGGGAAGAAAGTAGTAGTCACAAATAATCTAACCGAGGGAAAAAGAAACTTGTAGGGATGGAGGAGTCTTGAACTTTTCTTTGTTGGAAAAACTTGGACAAGTTAAAGACTTGAAAAGGAAAAACTTTATCCCTATAACCAAAAATGGTAAAGGAAGCAAAACCTTTGTCTCACAACTTATGTCCATGTGTTCACCTCATAGAGCCATGTTATCCAAGGACTCAATAACATATGTGTTGAATGAGAAACCTTTTGGAAGGGATCAAGCACATATACCACCTTCCAACATCTAGGTACATGCCTATGGTGTGTATCTATAGGAGAGATTCTTCCCCCTCCTTACAAAAAGATTATGGCCCCTTTCAGAGGTGAACCAGGTAGCAACTAAGTAAGAGTTTTATACTTGGCTTCCATTCATATTAACCACTGGTGGCTTCACAAATGAAGTTGAGGCCAAAAAACCCATGCCAACATTTGAAAGTTCACACACTTGACTAGCAAGATTAGGGTTAGGGCTAGCTAGTATAATAGACATAGCATCTTCTTGATATGCACTATCAAAATGAAGAAGGGAAAATTAAAATGGATTTGGAGTCTTCTCTCAACAAAGCTTCTTTATTATAGTGAGTTGGAATCTCCAGTGAAAGGAGTATGCTTACTTGGGTCATTCCTAGAGGTTGGGTCACCCTAGCAGGCCCTCTAAAAGGTTGAATTGGATTGGTGGTTTGGATCTAAGGGTCCAAGTTTCTAATTTCCCTCAAGGGGAAAGAGCATATTCCTCTACCTCATCACCTTACCCAAACACACAAGACATATTCATCACCAATTTAGTTTATTGATTCCAATTTGTCTTTTTTGAAGATTTTGATTTTCTAAAAGGAAGTCATCATCATTTCAAAGAAAAGATTCATATAGGAGAACCACTAACTTTCTTGTCTCACTTGGGTACCATCTTTGAAAGGAATCTAGGTTTTGGATTTACTCTTGAGCATCACTTTGAAGTAGTAAAGAGCATACTCTCCTATTCCTTTGTCTAGCACCCTACAAAGTTCACAAGCCCTATTAAACTATGTAAGAAAGCAGTAAAGAAAACACAATGTTTGAGTGGGTTTTGAATTGATTCTTTGACATACACGTCTTTGACAAATATCTTGCAATCAAATAGTCAATATTGTTTCAAGGGTTTGTAATAAGGTGTCTTCGACAAGAATCCTACAAACCACTATTAAGCTATTGAAAATCAAAAACTAAAAGTGAAAATGCTTTAGAAACAACTATTAGCTAAATCATGATGATAAAAATTTAATCTAAAAATTGCATTTTTCATTTATTGATACAAATTTTTGTGCAAAATCTTGCATAGGCCTGAAGGAGAAAATGTTGTGTACCACATGACAAACCATGCAATTATACACTTTTTTACATGAGGTAGTGTAGTACAAGGGGAAAAATCTCAGTTTCTTCATGTGAGAATGAGATTTTTCATGCGAGAAACTAGAGTACTATATGAATGAAAATGAAAAAACATTAAAATATGTAGAAAAGGAAACAAATGAGGCCAGAAATTTGATTTCTTGACCCCATGGTGGGCACCAAAAATGTATGCGGGAAATGTGGGCCTCAACTTTCACATACACTTCAACATGATTATTATCTAAGGGATTATCCTAAAATAAACATGAGATTTTTCATCCAAGATGTCCAACAAGTCTATCTATTGCCTTCTAACTAGAATGATTATGTTGTTGCTCTCAAACCAAGAAGCCAACAACTAGAAATCTAGTAGGAAGGATTTTTAATAGTTATATGATATGAAATGTTAATGCTAAATGAAATGCAAGTATTAATCTAACAACAAGAAAAGAAAATTTGATCTAAATGAATGTGTTATTAAACTATATGAGATAAATTTAAATTCTTATTAAGCTAAGAATACAACATAAGTTTTATGCAAAAATCTATTCAATCTCTGCAATGAGGAATTGATGGCTTCTTAAATAGAATTCTAAAATTGACCAATGGTCAAGATCAATTTGGATGGACAATCAAGATTGGAAATGAGATTTAGTTAGAAAGGAAACTTCTTTATGCAGATGGAGTTAACTAATTCAATTCTTAGTGTCCTAGAGAGTTAATTGATTCTCTTATGAGTGTGAGAAAGAGTTAACTAAATCAATTTCATTTCCAATTCCAGTTCACTCAAAATTTCCATTTCTAGACTGAATAGAGAAATTTGAGAGTATATTTAATTTAATAAAATCTAACATGACCTCACAAATGCATAATCTTAATTAATTGAATAATTAAATTCAACAAATTAAAACAAGGATAAATCTTACTAAATCAAATACATTTAATTCCCTTGTACATTAGCTAAAAGGTAGTTTTAATTTAATTAAAGTATGAAGACTTATAATTAAATTAAACTTAATTAAGAGGTTCAATGTAGCTAATTTGAGACAATAGTTAGGAATTAAATAAAGAGTATAATTAATATAGATTAGGGTTTTCTCCATTCAAATTTGACAAGAACTCTTATAAGTTTGATGGATCAAAAGATGAGATAAATGGCATAGATGCCAAATAGAGGGGAACAAGATGCCCCAAGTGATGAGACACCCCAAGTGATGAGGACATAAGATTTAGATTGAGTTGAAGCCAATTTTCAAAGATTTAATGATGCAATTATCTTGCCCCTCAGAAGAAAAATCAAACGATGACACACCAAAATAGTGAAGCAAAGTAGTATACTAAAGAAATCAAAGATTTAGAAGAATGTAGGATAGATTAGAAGAATCTAAAGAAAACTTGAGTATATTTGAAGTGAATTGGAGGTCCAAAAGACCAAGTTTGACCAAATTTGACAAAAGTTGACTTGAGTTGACTTTTTCTAGAAAATTTGTTAAATTTGAAGAAAATGTGATTGGAAAAGATTCCAAGAATCACAATGCATTAGAAAAATGTGGACTGCACAAGTGTTCGATCACGTCAGTCCCAAAAAATTTGAATGCAATTTTGAGTTGTTTAAGTGTGTTAGATTTCAAATTTGATCTTGAAAATGATTTTAGAGCAGCCAAATTATCCTAGAGGGTGATTTTCATGCTAATCAAAGCACTTTAAAATTAGGTCAAAACTTATATAAGGGCCTAAAGGGTCACTTTTAATTCATTTGTGCTTGTCTTTTGTGAAGAAGAGAGCTTTGATGAGAAAGATGGCAGTCCCCATGCACATGCATCAATTTGAGCACTCCAAATGACATAGTCAGTTGTCAAAATATGGTCTCACTAATACATTTGGTACCAAATTGTAACAGCAGTGTCGTTGCAGTTTTTCTGTCACAACCTTGTCATCATCGCAATTGCGACAATCTATCATCACAATTGCGACAACAACAAGGTTGTGACGGAAAAACTACAACGGCACTGCTATTGCAATTTGGTACCAAATGTGATCTTCTGATGAGTCATCAATAATCTTGCTATGTTTTGAATTTTTCATACATTTTGAGTCATTTTAAACATGTTTTAGGATGTTTTCAATTTTTTTGTGATGGGGACACAACCCAAGAACAGAATGGACACAACAGAAAAGGGAAATTATATTAACTAAGAAAATAAGCTAGTACAAATAGTAAAGAGAAAATAAACTTTAGAACATGCCCTAAGGGCTTACAATAGCATAAATCTAGAGAATATTTCTCCTTTTAGCACCTCCTCTCAAACTCCACTCCGAACTGCCTTTTACAATGCCAGAAATCTCCTTAAATAGACCCCAGAGGGTTAAGGACTAGGAGTACATTCTAGAAAGTGCTAGTAGGCATCCACCGACCAAATAGAAGGTTCTGGAAGCTGCGTTAGAAGTCAGTGCAAATCTAGAAGAATCCAGAAATGGTAACCAAACTTTTGGGAGGCATAACTTTTGAACCGTAGCTCCGATTGACGAATTGTTTACATTTTAAAAAATCTCTCGAAGCGCTCTATAGCCCTATGGAGAAGCTTTGCTTGCCCCCCATTTTTGGCCCTTTTCGAGGTCATTTAATGCCCCTAACCTAACTTCGAAGCATTCTTAGGGGGTCTCCAAAACTTGAAAAACTGCAATAACTTTCAAACCGTGGGGCCTTTTAACCTGATTCTTTTTCTGGAATGCTCTAAATCACAATTATATTCATTTGGCCAGTTCACACCTTCTAGGTCACCAAAATGATGGCCAAATTGCATGCTCCTATTTTTTTGGAATTTTCAAACACACTGATAGTGGAACTGTGAGAGTTGGAACCTTTATTTGACGCAAATGGGTATCCAAAAATGTAAAGACATGAAACAGAAACTAAGTCTAAGTACATTTTTTTGGGTGACACAGGATTGGCCTTATACCTCAGGATGCTCCTACATCAGACACCCAGGGTAGATTGAAAAGTGACCCTGTCACTTTATGGATGGTAGAGGAAATCCCAAATGGAAAACCTCAGCTGCTGAAATCCAAGTTGAGTCCTCGATTGGCCATCCTTTCCATTTGACCAAATACTCTTCATAATGCCTGTTTCTAGTACTCCTACCCACACGATGATCTAGAATGTCTTCTATGTCCTCCTTCTTAGAAGTAGGAATTGGACATGGCTCTAACACCAACTCATCATTTGCACCATCATCATGATACTCTGTTAAATCTACAATGTTAAAAATGGGAGAAATGTGAATACCATCTCGCAGCTCCACTTCATATGCATTTCCTGAGTCATGTTTCTTCAAAATTTTGCAAGGGCCAAATTTCTTCATTTTCAGCTTGTTGTAAGTACCAGCTGGAAATCTTTCTTTTTGTAAGTGCACCATGACTAAATCTCCTACTTGGAATTCCTTATGTCTTCTCCTTTGATCAGCCCTAGCTTTATACTCTTGATTCATCTTGGTTATGTGTGCCTGAACCTCCTCATGTAGACAATTGATATGTTCAGCAAATTCCTCAGCTTTAGCACTTGTCCTCTCCCCTTGTTCTATCTTCCTCAGCTCTGGTGCAGTCCTTGGGCTATTCCCATATACAATTTGAAATGGTGATTTTCCAGTTCTCCTATTTACAGAGTTATTATAAGCAAACTCTGCCTGTGGTAGAATCAAATCCCATCCCTTGGGCTTATCTCCAACTAAACATCTCAGCAAATTGCCCAAACTTCTATTTACCACTTCTGTTTGACCATCAGTCTGTGGGTGATGCATGGAACTGAATTTTAGGTCTATTCTCAACTTCTTCCACAATGTCCTCCAGAAATACCCCACAAATTTAGTATCTCTGTCAGAAACTATACTCCTTGGAAGACCATGTAGTCTTACCACCTCTTTGAAAAACAAGTCTGCAATATGGACAACATCATGAGTTTTGTGGCATGGAATAAAATGTGCCATTTTGGAGAACCTATCAACCACACGTATACTGAGTCATTACCCCTTTATGTCCTTGGCAATCCAAGAACAAAATCCATACTTATGTCCTCCCATGGCCTTGATGAAATAGGCAATGGCTGATAAAGACCCATATTGTGACTAAACCCCTTGGCAACTTGACAAACCTAGCAACTTTGTATGAACTTCTTCACATCCTGTGAAATTTGAGGCCAAAAATAATGTTCTCTAAGAATGGAAATGGTCTTATCTCGACCAAAATGTCCTGCCATCCCTCCACTGTGTTTCTCCTTAATCAGATTTTCCCTCATGGAACTCCTTGGAATGCATAATTGACTACCTTTGAACAACATGCCATCCTGAATCAAATAATCTAACCACTTTGTTCTATCTACAGCAGCAGGCTCTTTACAAGCTTTCCATGCTTCAGCAAAATCAGGATCCTTGGGGTACAAATTCTTGAGTTCATCAAACCCAACTACTTCAACCTGCATTACTGTAAGTAGTGACTGTCTCCTACTTAGTGCATCTGCAACCTTGTTAGATTTTCCACTTCTATGCTTCAACAGAAATGTATAACTCTGCAAGAATTCTACCCACTTCATATGCGTCTGATTCAATTTACCTTGGCTATTTAGGTACTGTAATGCCTGATGATCAGTATACAAAACAAATTCCTTTGGCAATAAATAATGCCTCCATTTCTTTAAGACCTGAACTATTGCATAGAACTCTTGATCATAAACAGAATACTTCTTCTTTGCATCATTCAATTTTTCACTAAAATATGCAATAGGCTTACCTTCTTGGCTTAATACAGCCCCAATACTGCTACCACTAGCATCAAAATCCACCTGGAATACTTTTCTAAAATCTGGAAGTGCCAACATAGGCTGTTTAGTCACCTTCTTCTTCAGCAATTCAAAACTTCTCGCAGCTGCTACAGTCCATTTGAACTCTTTTCTATCCCCTCTTATTGTATCAGTTAGGGGTGCACATATGCCACTGAAATTCTTAATAAACTTCATGTAAAAACTAACCAGACCATGAAATGATCTTACCTTAGTAGCAGACCTTGGAGTAGGCCATTCCAAGATGGCTTTTACCTTCTCTGGATCCATTTTGAGACCTTTAGGTGATATAACAAATCCCAAATAGACTAACTCCCTTTTTGCAAAGACACACTTCTTTAGATTAATTAATAGTTTCTCTTCCCTTAGCCTTTCAAGGACACTAGGAATATGCAGTAAATGTTCTTCCAAAGTCTTGCTAAAAATTAAAATATCATCCAAATAGACAATAAAATTTTTTCCCAAGAACTTCTTAAGTACCTCAT
Organism: Cupressus sempervirens; assembly: GCA_028749045.1. Lineage (NCBI taxonomy): Eukaryota > Viridiplantae > Streptophyta > Pinopsida > Cupressales > Cupressaceae > Cupressus > Cupressus sempervirens. The sequence continues at coordinate 279,792,361 of CM053783.1, read as the reverse complement.
TCATGAGCCGCATGAAGGTGCTTGGGGCGTTCATCAATCCAAAGGGCATGACTAACCACTCATAAAGACCCTCCTTGGTCTTGAAGGCTGTTTTCCACTCATCTCCTTCTCGAATCCATATCTGATGATAGCCACTCTTCAGATCTATCTTTGTGAAGTAATGAGCTCCACTCAAGCAGTCCATAAGATCATCCATCCTTGGTAAGGGAAACCGGTACTTGATGGTTATCCTATTTATAGCTCGAGAATCTGTACACATCCTCCACTCTCCATCCTTCTTTGGTGCAAGTTCTGCAGGTATTGCACATGGACTCAGGCTCTCTTGAATCAAGCCCTTCCTCAACAACTCCTGAACCTGTCTATTTAGCTCCTCTGTTTCAGTAGGAGTCATCCTGTGAGTAGCCTTGTTAGGAAAACTTGCTCTTGGAATCAGATCTATCTGATGACTGATTTGCCTTACTGGTGGCAATCCATCTGGAACATTATCAGAGATAATATCTCCAAATTCCCCTAGTAAATCTGAAACTTCAAATGGTATTTCACTACTACCTTCTTTATCTTTCCTAGGAATCAAAGCATAGCACATATGCTGATGTTTCATGCCATCTAAAAACTTCCTTCCATCAACAAGACAAATCCTAGCACTGCTACATACCTTTTCACCTTCCTTTTTCATGGGCTTCAATTTGTGGTGAACTCCATCCTTTGTCAGAGATTATGTGTTTGCATGTCTATCAAACTGCCATGGTCTACCCAACAATAGATGGCAAACATCCATCAAAATAACATCACAGAGAACTTCATCATGGTAACTCCCAATTTTGAATTTTACTAAACATTGTTCACTTACCAGGACCTTATGATCATCTTTTACCCAAGAAATCCGATAGGGTTGGGGATGTTTCTCCCTCTTGAGCTTTAGCTTAGAGACCATCTCTTCTAATACCAGGTTATCAGTGCTACCACCATAAATGATCACATCACAACATTTATCCTCACACTTGCATCTAGTACGAAACAAACTCCTTTGTTGTCCTAGTTCATTCTCACAACTTAGTAGGACTCTTTCATTTAACAAGGTCTCTCCTCTTTTTGCATCCTCTAAATGTGATGATTGTGCATCCTCATCCACATGAGCAACCCTAGCTTGGCCCTCAACTCTCCTATCTATCCTTTCGTGTTGTTGAGGGCATTCAAAGGCACGATGACCTTCTTCATTGCAATGGAAATAGGTACCATGAAAGCCTCCTCTTCCTTGTCCACGTCCTCTACCTCTTCCTCTTTGATTTCTGAATTCTTGATCATGGGAGCGGTTGAAACCCTCATTCCTCTAGTTTTTGCTAGTACCCACATCTTCATTTTTCTTTTGGGTTTCATTGCGGCCTCCAGATGATCTACCGCTTCCCCTTCCTCCTTGACCATGCATTCTTTGTCTTCCTTCAAACCTTTTACTTAGCTTCTCTTCAACTCGTAGGAAAAACTTGTATGCTTCTTCAACGCTGGTCATTCTTACCAGACTTAATTCCTCCTGGATGCTAGGTCGCAACCCACTGATATAACGAGCAACCTTCTCCTTATTTGCTTCTGCATGCCCCACTCTAATCAAGAGTTGGTAAAACTCCTCTTTATATTCTTGGACTGATCTTCCTGCTTGCTTTAACCCATGCATCTTCTTAAACAGATCAAGCTCGTAGTCCACAAGAATGAACTGCTTCTTCAATTTGTCCACCATGCAATCCCATCTTGTGATCTTCTCCTTTCCTCTTCTAAGTCTTTCCAGTTGAACCTCTTGCCACCAGATTTTGGCATGGCCTTTCAGTTTGGCCTTTGCAAACTTAACCCTATCTGGGTCCCTTATATCCTCATACTCAAAGTATTCTTCCAGTTCATTGATCCAATCGATCAACTCATCTGGTTTCAGATTTCCTGAAAATATACCCACTTCAATTGTAGGTCTTTTCCCAAACTTAGTAATGGCCCTAAAAAGCCTTTCCTCTACAGGATTCAAAACTTCCCAGTCAACTTCCTCTTCTGGTCCCATTACTTCCTCTTCATTTTCATCCTCACTATTGTCACCTGCAGCAACATTTGCTCCTCTACGAAGCTCCTCTTGCAATGCTTGTACCTGCCTCTGGAGGGCTCTAACCTCCTCAGGATCAATAGCTTTGGCCCTTCTGCCACACTCTCTTTATGGAGGCATCTTCTAACTCAAACCCACAACCACACAGTCCTGGTGCAAACTGCCTCACAGTCGGTGCTCTGTCTACACACTCAGGAAAACCCACTCTGTTACCACTTGATGGGGACACAACCCAAGAACAGAATGGACACAACAGAAAAGGGAAATTATATTAACTGAGAAAATAAGCTAGTACAAATAGTACAGTGAAAATAAACTTCAGACCATGCCCTAAGGGCTTACAATAGCATAAATCTAGAGAATATTTCTCCTTTTAGCACCTCCTCTCAAACTCCACTCCGAACAGCCTTTTACAATGCCAAAAATCTCCTTAAATAGACCCCAAAGGGTTAAGGACTAGGAGGACATTCTAGAAAGTGCTAGTAGGCATCCACCAACCAAATAGAAGGTTTCGGAAGCTACATTAGAAGTCGGTGCAAATCTAGAAGAATCCAGAAACGGTAACCGAACTTTCGGGAGGGATAACTTTTGAACCGTAGCTCTGATTGACGAATCGTTTACATTTTCGAAAAGCTCTCGAAGCGCTCTATAGCCTTATGGACAAGATTCACTTGTACCCCATTTTTTGGCCCTTTTCAAGGTCATTTAATGCCCCTAACTTGACTTCAAAGCATTCTTAGGGGGTCTCCAAAACCTGAAAAACTGCAATAACTTTCAAATCATGGGGCCTTTTGACCTGATTCTTTTTCTAGAATGCTCTAAATCACATTTATTTTCATCTGGCTAGTTCACACCTTCTAGGTCACCAAAATGATGGCCAAATTGCATGCTCCTATTTTTTTGAGATTTTCAAACACATTGATAGTGGAACTGTGAGAGTTGGAACCTTTATTTGACCCAAATGGGTATCCAAAAATGTAAAGACATGAAATAGAAAGTAAGTCTAAGTACATTTTTTTGGGTGACATAGGATTGCCCTTATACCTCTGGATGCTCCTGCATCATTTTGTGTCAATTCTTATGCCAGGATGTCTTTCCTCACATGAGGCCAATCATCCTTCATGTGAAGAAATACTAGAAAAGTACTTGTTTACCTTGTTTCATGGGATTCCTCGCATAGAAGATACCCATTTTTCATGCAAAAAGCCCTAAACATGGCTAGTTGTTGACTATTTTGTCATTTTTTTCATATGAAAGTGTTTTCTCATGTGAAAGGTGTAGGTTCACATGAGAACATGAAATCTCACAAAAAAACCTAGTGTAAATAGTAATTTTAGGTGTTAGAAATTTGATTTGTTGTTGATATTTTGTGCTTTCATTCATTGTTTTCTTGGTGATTTTGTGTGTGCAAGTTATCTTTCCTGATGTCAAATTTCAATCACATTACCTACCCTATGAAGCTTTGCTATGATAGTTAGATGATGTAGACATGGCATACATTGATGCTCTAGGATTATCATTTCTTTTTCCAGATTCCCACATTGGTGGTGCATCATGACCTATTGACTACACTAGTTAAGCATTTCCATTTGGAGACAAACACCTTCCATCTACGCTAGGGAGAGATGACTTTCACCCTGGAGGATATTTGCAAGATACTACATATACCTTTCCACTAGCTACAAGTTGTATATGACATAATACCATAGATAGGTACTACAACAAGCTCTTGATTTCTATCATTGAGTTTATCAATAAAGTCTATTTACTGAAAGGAAAGTTGTTGAATTTCATTGTCTTTTTCTTCTATCTCTTCCTTGGCTTTTCCTTTTTCTTCCATGACTTCACATAATCTGATTGGATGGATTTCTTACTCTCTTTTAAGCTTTTTGATTTCTTCTTGAAGATTGAAAATTTTCTCAAGTAGTTTTTTGATTGTTGCATTAGCTTCATCTAAATTTCTTTCTAGGCATAAGTCTTTAATTATTTCTTCAATGTAGAGACTATCATCCATTTTTGCTACAAAATCTTTCCTTCTTTGCAATAACTCAAAGATTTGGTCCTTTTCTTTCTTGAGTTCTCCAATATCTAATTCAAGATCCATATTTTCATTCTTAATAGCCTTTTCTAGCCTGTATACCTTTATTACTTCTGATCTTATCTCAAGATGTTAAACTTCTAATGTGAGATCCAAATGCTCTAATAAAAATTGTTAGAAATATAAGGTAGGCTAGGTTACTGAGAGGGTAGGGGTGAATGAGAAACCAATAAAAATTTAACTCACTTCACCAATTAATCCTTCAAATATTATTCTTATATAATTGCATGCATGAAAGAATAAAAGTAGTAAAATATTCATAACACTTTGTCACAATATACAGTGACCCAAAAACCTTCCAATTACAAAGTAACACTGGGGTGGGGATGATACCAACAAGCTTTAGTACTATAGTATAAAGTTAACTTGTTAAGGCTTAAAATTGACCACTTTTGGTGATCTTCCCTATTAGGAGAAATAAGGACTATTAGGTCCACCTTGTTAAAGGATTTACAAACATACAATGAAGTACGCTCTATTAGGAGATTTAACAAAAGATTGTTAAGTCCACCTAGTTAAATAATTTGACTGATGCATATGTTAGAATGAATTAGTGGTTGATCTATGATCTGCAAGTTTGATTTGCTAAATGAGATTCCTTGAATTGCAATGATCACTTGACTATGATATATAAGTCTTTACTATACCATATACTACTTGTAGCCTTCTTCAATTTGCACACATCTACTCTTACTTCTTCACATAATAATACACAATTTCTTTCTTTGGATATGACATAGTATATTACATATATATCAATCCAATTAACTACTTACTACAGTTAGCTACAATACTAAATTCATAATAATCCACAAAGTCAGCCCATTGCTGTAACTTGGGTTGTGAAGAGAACTTAGTGATATTTTGACACTTAGGAAACACTATCAACACTCAACAAACTATGGAACTCGGTTAAAGTTAAAACTTAGTCTAGATCGATCACTTCAAGTAGTAAAAACTCGGTCAACACTATATGACTCAGTGAACACTGAGAAAATTAGTAGATGTTGAATCACTTGGTTGACACTGCATGACTCGGTTGATAGTGAATTCACTTTGTTAACACTGTGAGCTTGGTAGACACTGTAGAACTTGGAAAACACTATAAAGCTTAATTAACACTAAGACCTTCATCACTTCTATTGGATAGCTTGGTAGAATCTACTATGCATGGGCTATACTATAAACTATCTCAAATACTTGACATGAACTACATTCTAACTACCTAGCTCGGTAACAACTGAAACCCTTTGTTAACACTATTGAATTAATGATTAGCTTGGTAGCAACTTTAGAGCTTAGTAGCAATGTAACCAAGTGTTAAGTCACTAATAGACAAATTGACCTTAATGTCAATAAGAGAAGCTTCTCTTTATGCATATGTATGTGTATATATACATACAAACATCTCTCTGTTTATATACATACATACATAGAAACACACATATGTGTGTGTATACATACATACATACATACATACATACATACATACATACATACATATATAGATAGATATATATATATATATATATATATATATATACACACACATACATATACAAAGATCACAATGGCATGACAATGAGATGGAAAGATCACAAGGGCATGCCAATGAGATGTAGAGATGTAAAGATTCATATATACATACATATATGCATACATACATACATACATAAATCTACATATGCAATTTTAACAGCTTGGAACATTCTATTTGGTCTTTACTCAATCACCAAGATATAATATAATCTTTAAGTATAGATTTCTGCATACTTAGTTTGGTATGAATAGTTTTGATTGAATTTGTCTAAGGAGAGTGAGTCTACTAATGATGATAATGGTTCCATGTATTGGGTATTTAGAGGAGAGAGACTTGAAAAAGATCAAATGTTGTTTCTAGCTCAAATGTTCCAAATTTTATGTTCACAACTCAAATGCTCTCCCATGGCCTAAGCTAAAACCCACATTACTGCATCCAAAATTAAGGAATAAAATACAATTATGATCTCAATGGAGAATTGAAATGTAATTTTTTTAGATTCCATTTAGCACTATGTTGATAAATTCAAGAAATTATACTAAGTGTAAATTAATTTACATTTATTCCAAAGCTTAGGCCCTACCAATAGTTGAAAGGTAAATGATTGTCAAAGAATGTGCTAAAAAAAAGAAAGAGCACATATTTAGAATGAACATAGATATTGGAAACAATGCAAAAAAATATAATCTTCTTATACATAATCAGAATTATGGTAGAGATGAACTCAAGAAATTGAGAAATTGAGTAATCTAAACCTAACTTTTCAATTACCACACTCTATCCATCATTATCATTTTATCAAACTGCATAGCAGTTCCAGAGATCTATCCAAATAATAAATTACACTTGTACTAAAAGCTCATACTATGAGAGATATTCAAACTTTTGGACTATTTGGAATTAATACTACTTTAGTAGTAAGATGAAACTATAATGGAGCCATAGAGATATACTTTTGGCTTATGTGTCATTCTTGAAGACTAACTATTATCTCCACTATCAAAATTATAATATCCATATTCACTAATAATCCCCACTCATTTAGAAGATAAAAGCCCGAGATGAGAGTTGAATTAAATTATTGTGATGTTATTTTGCAAACAACTTATATGGATTCATATCTAATGATCATAGGCTAATGGTATTCATATGTATCATACACTTTTCATCAGAAAACCCCTTAATTATAGAAGTTTATTCTACCACTAGAGAAAGCATTTTCCCTTGAGTGAGCAACTGTAACCCATCTATAAAAGCCCTATAATTTTTTGGGACATGGAGCACATTTTATGTCAGTAAAATTTAGGTCTACATTTATTTTCATTTCTTTTAAAGATATGAATAGTGATTGATTAGAATTTCTTGCATTTGTTTCTAGATATTACCCTCTATCATTTCCTTCCTTTGGCATTATTTTCATCTTCAATTTCCCAAATCTATCCATACATACCTTCCTTCTAGCCCAATATAGGCAGGGACTAGAGCTACATCCAGTACTTGTTCTCTAACGTGCATATAGTCAAATATAGACATGAATTACATAGGCATTATTTGTTGACCTACATATGGTCTTTTATTTTATATAGTCCTTTATATGTCCTATTACAAATATAAAATCTAATTTTAAGAAAAACAACTGTCTTAAATGTATATGATTAAAAATAATTGACAAGAGTATTAGTTGCAGCTCTATAATTCTAGTACTACTAATTATGTTAAACAAAATATTTAATAAAATAAGTATGGAGTAACACAAATGGATCATCTGATTAATCCTATTATGACTTAATGTGAATGCATCAAATCATTACTAGGATGATATTATGCATGGGATCTTTACTTAATCAACAAGAGATAATATAATTTGTAAATACAAATTTTTGCATACTTAGTTTGGTATGAATAATTTCAATTGAATGCAAGGATAATTGCTTGTGTGAATTAAAGACATGAATGATTAATTTAATTTAGCACAAGTACTATGCAAGTGTGCATGTATGCATGTAAATAAATTCACATAGTGAATTGATATACATACATACATGCACATATGCATAAAATCATCATAATCAATTATCATTGAATCTAACCAAAGATATTATATATGAATAGGAGATGCATGTTTAAAAGGGGAAGAAAAGAATTTTATATAGGTACCTCTTCTCCCCTTGAAGAAAATCACAAAGAAAGGGAATGGAGATCATAAGGGCACAACATGACAATTAAATGCAATGATCACAAGGGAACAAAAATAAAATCCTAGCTCTCTACTGATCTCAACCAACATTAAGAGCTCTCCACTCTCTTTTATAGGCAACTCTCCACAATCAATAAAACAAATGGGGAATGATTAATCTCGTGTTTTCTTTTCTTTTTTGTTTATAATCCATAAACCACAATCCACAAGATCTCTCTATATATACAAATATATACATACATATATGCATACATACATACAAATGTATACATACATATTTACATACATACATACATACATACATACACACATATACATATACATATACATGCATGCATGCATGCATGCATACATACATACATACATACATACATACATACATATATATATATAGACATGAAAAATAATGCACTTTCTAAGAGTTTAGAATTGTTCAACAAAATTAATGTTTAACAATAAAATGCACCTGAAGAACTGTTAGCTTAGAAGCAAAAATGTGGTGTTAAAACAGTATCAAAATTGCTTGACATCATAGGTCCTTAAGTGAGGGTGTTGATAAATCTTGAATGCTGAAATGAAAAATTGAACATTGAAATGAAAACTATATATGATCAAACACCTATGCTAGAGTTACAACACAATGTGATTGATTGGCCTCCAAAAGGCCATCATTCTAAGATCCTTTTATCTTGTTTTCAAATAGTTATCTTGCAAAAACAATCATGACTTTATGGTTTTAAGCATATGAACTTATGTCTTTATGTATATATTTTATTATAAATAAGACATGAAGTATAAGTATGGATAGTTTAAATATACTATATTTTCTTGAATCTATGGATATAAATGGTGTAGTGAAGTAATATTACATATTAGTAAATGTTTCCTCATCTATGCTATGTTTTGGGTAGTAATCCTCCTACAACCATAGGAATTGAAAGAGTGGTAATTCTAATTTTACACCTTTTCTCCAATATTGATGATGAAAATAAATATATGCATGTGGAGGTTGTGAGTGCATTAATTATTTTACATGTATTTTCCATAGATATTCAAAGGCCAACATTTTAGCAGTAAGAAAGTCAATGGCAACCAAATTTCTAATCCTTTGCAAGTGGAGCAAACCATTTATTGCTTTTTGGTGTTGTAGTGGATGAATGTAGCTTTGACAACTTGCTATATTCCAAAAGGATTTATTCAATGTTAATGATGTTTCTATTTAAAACTTTATGAGTCTATAATTGATCCTCACTAATAGGAAGTAGTTGTAGTTTCCTTTAAATAATGATTGTTGTAGCTTTGAGCACAATTTTGGGAAAAAAATAGAATAAGTTGACTTTCACAGCAGTGGAGTGTAATATATTTTCAATGAAGTGTAATCTTTCACCACGACTAAATAGAATGCATAGTTCACATTTATATCTCTTATCTAGATTGTCTTTTATATTCACTCATCCAAGGGGACCCACTTGGTGAGTGAACTATTCCATTAGAATAAATTTCATTTTCTTGTTGTTTCTAAGTAAGGTAGAATTATGTTGCTTGTGTAACCATTAATAATAGAATCAGCGAACTATTCCTATAGCATAGGTGCATAGATAGGTTTTCTATTTGCAGCATTACCTTAATCATTAAGTCAAGTTATCACTTAAATTTCTAGCATATGTTTCCTTTATCATTGCCTTTGATTTAGTTGTAATGACTTAAAGAATAATTAAAGCATATACTTTGTAGTCACCATTTCAAGTTTATGCTCTCAAGTTGAAAAATTAAATGAAGTCGATATACTATTTTAAGTATAACACATGATGCTCTTAGGTTGATAAATTAAATGAAGGTAGTATACTATTTTAAGTACAACACATGATGCTCTCTGACCATAGAATCAATGTGAGAGGCTATCCAATCCTTCATTACTAAGGTATTAGGCTAACCAACCATTTTTGGTGTCATTGTTGGGGATGGTGTCAATCTAGTTCAACCTTGAAGGCATTATGTTAGTTTAAATTTTGCATTATTTTACATGTATAGAAGAGACCTCCTTGGGATATTTAGTCCTCATAATAATTAGGAAGATATTTTTAATCTTGAGCCTAAGGAACCTCATAGCTAGAATGAAGAAGAAGAACCTTTTGAAAATCCATGTGCTACTACTCAAGAATGAATATCCTCATCCTCTAAAGAATTATTGCATTTGAGTGATCTTTTTATTGAACTTGAATACTAAGACAATTCAATCACCCTTGTTATCTATCAACCACCACCATGGGTCCTCCTTCAAGAATGGATCAGCCTTAGCCTACATTTCCTTTTCCTATTCCTCCTCAACAAGGTAATCAAAATTTTATGAACATACCTTCTACTACACTTCCCAAGTTCTATGACCTAATTACTGAAGTCCTTGAAATGTTCCTCTTTGTATTTCATATCCTTTACAAAAGTTATGACTATACAACTAATGCTCACAATTTGAAGCTATTTCCATCCACCCCAAAGAAAGCTTCTTTGAGATGGTTCATAGGATTGGGTGCCAATGTTGTAGTTGATTGGCTTGTAATGAACAACTTGTTTCTTATAAAGTATAAAGAATATTGAAGGGGACAAGACTTGAAAGGAGATGACATTTTAAAAATTTCCCAAAAGGATGATGAAACTTGGAAGATTATGTCTCACAGTTCATGTTCAAAGTTCATGTTCAACTTGCAGTATAAAACACAACACAAACTAAATGAGGAATCAAAGAAACATCTTTTTTTGAGAGGAGTAAATGATGAAAGTATTAAACCTCTAGATCTTATGGTAGGAGGAGATATCACTCAAAAAAATGGATTGATATATAGAGTATATGTCTAAATTATTCCAGGGCCACTATGAAGAAAGGTATAGGACTTAGAAACCTACCACATAAGTGTAATGGTAGTTCACGAGCATCAAAGATGGAACTATCCAACTTCCTATTAGATTTCAAACAAGACATCATTAATGATGTAGCCACTCAATTGGATACCATGTAGGCAAGAAGTAAGTAGGATGAAGTTGATGTCATTTTAGCTAAATACTATCCATATTGTATGGAGTAGAAAAGGAACTATAGATGCAAGTCTGTTGCAAGCTAGGAGAGACAACCAATGCCTACTTAGTTTAAAGACATTGATTAAAATGGAGAGGTTCTTTACATTACTCAATGAAGGCAATGGACTCAAAGAAAAGGTATGCCACAATATCCTCTTCAAAATTATAATAGTAAAAGTCAATTGAAAAATTCTCAAAATATTGGTTTTAGGGGAAATAATAGTTGGCAACAACCCTTGCAAGGTTGGCATCAACCTTAGTAGGGTTGGTAATAACCTCAACAAGGTTGGAAGAAAATAAAAAATTGGAATACAAAACCTAGTTAGCAAGCCTTAATACCACCACATTAGTAATAGGCCTTAATGCCTCCTCTTATAGCCACTAATACTCCTCCCAAGAAAACTTAGCTACCAGTTTAGCCTAATCATGATATCAACAATACCAAACAACCAACACAACAACAAAGCTATGTTATTTCCTTGAATGATATCTACTTTATGTCAAGCACTACTCTTCCTTCAGCCCAAAATCCTATAATAATCAAAGTTGAAGATTCTCAAACTAAACAAGTAGATGTGTTAGATCAACAAACCTCTCCTATAGCCAAAGAACCTCCATTCCCTCATAGGTTGATGGACCAAGGTCAACCTATAGAAAACCACACAATAATTGGTTTTCTTAATCAACTAAAGAAAATGATAGTAAAAATATTACTTGATGCTATCAAGGAAGTTCCTACCTATACCAAACCCATCAAGGAAGAATGCATCAAAAAAATAAGAAGAAAGAAGAAGGATCCAAAAACTATTATTGCCTTAGGAAAATTCCCTGATTTAATGTTGTAGAAATTAATTGTACCAAAATATTCTAACCTTGCAAGTCCTATGGTTACTATCACCATTCATGGGATGCAAGTTCAAAATAATTTAGTTGACTTAGGAGCATCTATAAATGTCATGACAAAGGAGGTATTTGTTAGAGTAAATAATTAATTTATTAATTATTTATTCTATTTACTTAAGCTTACTTAGGTAAATGCATTTTATTAATTAGTTGTAGTCTAGGAGTTCATTATAAGTTGTTGACAATATGGGAGTTTGTTCTCTCCTAAGTCACACTTATCCTCTCACATTGTTTGAGGACTTTCCACCTTATGTGGATGTATGCTTAGTTGTCACATTTATCTCCTAGTGTCTTCTAGTTTGTTCTAGGAGATTCTTGGAGCTCTTTATATTCGGGCTCCCTCATTGTATTTTCACATCAATATCTCATATTGCATATTGTAAATACATTTTCTCTTGTGTTTACAATATTTTCTCTCTCATGTCTGTTTAGGGTTTTTCCCTTGCTCCACACTCTTCCTTCCTTGGCTTCTCTTTGACAAGTTTTTGCATCCAGGTGATCTTGGGCATGTTTGAAGTTGGGTTTCTTCAACTCCAACATGGTATCAGAGCCTCCATTTTGCTGCTTCATTGAAGAATTTTTTGAAGCCGTGATTTGGAGTCATAAACCCTAGTTTGTTTGTGCATTTTTCTTCAAATCAGGGGATCAGTGAATTTTTGGAGCACTTTCAGCCCAAATGGATGTTGACATTAGATCCAGAAGGTCGTTTGCAGCCAGGATTCATATAAAACTTTTTGATTTTGGAGAGAGAGTTCCGAGAGGCAAATTTTTTTTGTTACAGGCCATTGTCGTACAATCATACGGACATAGAGCGAAATTTTTTTAAAAAAAAATATTGTGCATGCCACGCTGCCACGACACCACCCAACGGTCACTGTGGGGCCACTCATGCTCTATTTGTACCCTGCTATGCCTGATAGTGCCACTCAAAATTCACACTGCCCTGGCCGTGGCTCACCCGCCACCTGACACCAGTGGCGCCACTTCTACTCTGCTCTTTGTTGGTGAAAAACACCTGAACGCTCCACTCTACTGGTACTCTTAGCCTTATCTTCACCTATCCTAGTTAGCATACACTCAGTGCCAGTGTGGACTGTTATGTGGATTTTATGCCACTTGGCATAGTGTGCAGGTGACACGTGGCTTGCGTACCACATGGACCCTACTACATCACCTGCCATGTCAGTTGCTGCCACATGGCTACCACATGGAGCTACCATGTCCGATGCTACATGGCATCCTTTTTGTAGTGACAGTGGTTTAGCCATCAAATTTTATCCTGTGAAATGTTGAAGTCAGCATGACATCAGTGTTGCATTAACACACCTTCTTGCACTCTCCATCTAGGTCCTTTTTGACCTACTCTCAATTTTTTGGCCATAACTTGAGCATACAGAGGTATTTTTCTAATCCAAAAGAAATGCCAAAAAGATAGTTCCAAGATGGAGACATTGGTGCAAGTATTTTTAGGTTTTGATGCATTTTTATTGCCTATTTTTTTAGTCAAAGTTTGAAGTTGTGTTTTTGACTCCGGCATGCATATCTTTTGCATCCCATGTAAGTTTTTTGAAAACTTTATATTTTTGGAAAGCTGGCTTTGTCACCTTTTCAGAAATGTGGTCCTTTTTTTTTAGTTTTTGGCCCATGCTCTTTCTATCATATTTTTGGCATTTTTTCTATATGGTGGATATCTTGAGTTTTTTAGGCTCAAGGATCATTTTCTTGGCATGGTTTCCTTTTTTTTGAGTTGTAGTATTTTTTGTATTAGCTCATTTTTAGTTTTGATCATTTTAGCTATCATTTTGAAGCACTTTTATGTATCACACTAAGATAAAGTGTCACTTTTTCATTTTGGGATTATGAACATTGTTTTTGAGTTAATTGTACATGCACTATTTTCATAAAGCACCATGGGAGGGATAGTTGTTTGCTATTTTAGGCATTCTCCCTTTGTCAAGTGAGTCTCCCTTCCATGACATTAGCCCCATGCAGAGTCAGTTTGATCATGTCTTTATAGGTGTCCGTACCTCTTCCTCTCTCGTCATTCTTGGTTTGTCTATAGGAGACTTTAGCCCACCTTCTTAGTTGCTTGTCATCACACCCCATCTGCATTAAGGGGGTGTTATGCTATTATTCTAATGCATCTATGGTTTGATGGTTCGTTAATGTGAACTATGTATTCAATGGTTGGTGCTATGTACAAGGCGATTGCAGTGGTTGGCTACCTATGCATTTTGATGAGATGGATCATCTACCATATAGACATGCTCAGTTCGTGCCTTCTTCTTCCATGGAGGTTCTTTAGATCATTAGTTCTTTTTCTAATGGAAATTTTGTGGCCTCTTCATGCTTCAGAGATGGTTCTTCATGATCACTCTTTGTTCCTATTTTAGGGGACATTTCCCTAGTTGGAGGCTTCTTTAGTTCTTCACTAGGTTATCTCCTTTTGGGGGAGGGTTTTTCCCACGTGGTTTTCTCTCTTTCCTCATTTTTAGAGGTTGCATCTCTTTGTACATGGGTACCTAACATGGCCTTGTTGCCGGGACTGATTTTTGCATTTCTTAGTTTTGTGAGCTTAAGGCATTTCCCTAAGTTGCACTTATGGGGGGGTGCTAGAGTAAATAATTAATTTACTAATTATTTATTCTATTTACTTAAGTATAGCTTACTTAAGTAAATGAATTTTATTAATTAGTTGTAGTTTAGAAGTTTGTTATAAGTTGTTGAAAATATAGGAGTTTGTTCTCTCCTAAGTCATACTTATCCTCTCACATTGTTTGAGGACTTTCCACCCTATGTGGATATATGCTTAGTTGTCACACTTATCTCCTAGCGTCTTCTAGCTTGTTCTAGGAGATTCTTGGAGCTCTTTATATTTGGGCTCCCTCATTGTATTTTCACATCAATATCTCATATTACATATTGTAAATACATTTTCTCTTGTGTTTGCAATATTTTCTCTCTCATGTCTGTTTAGGTTTTTTCCCTTGCTCCACGCTCTTCCTTCCTTGGCTTCTCTTTGATAGGTTTTTGCATGCAGCTGATCTTGGGAATCTTCGGAGTTGGATTTCTTCAACTCCAATAGTATTGTCTCAATTACATATCACTGGTCTCAAAGAAACACCAACCAAATTATAGCTTACTGATAGTTCTACCATCAAGCTAGATGGGATGATAGAAGATGTCATAGTCACCTTAAATTCTTGGGATTATCTAGTATACTTTTTTTCCCTCTCCCCATAGGCTAACATGGGTGAATATCCTTTAATTCTATGGTGACCATGGTTAGCTATTGTAGATGCCTATATAGCTTGTTAGTCTAGAAGGATGATAATATCTAATGGTATCCGTACAAAGAACCTGACTTTATACTCCCCTGCTTAGTGAATCTAGCCAAACTTGGGTGATGATGATCCATAGGTCAATTCTATGTGTCAGCTAATGATGATAAGGTTGAGAGTCATTTGTATCCTTTCGAGAAGAAGATGAGATCATTTCATCCATTATCATGAATGAGTATGGAGTGGAGCCTCAAGTGTATCCTCAAGAGGAATGTGTCCTAGAAACTATATTATCACCTTTGAACACACCTAAACATATTGTAGCTTCCCAATTCCTCCACTCATTAGTACCTCATGAGATGGATTCTTCTCTTGTTTCCTAGTTATTCATGAAATATAAGCTTATTAAGATGGAAGTTGGTCTAGAAAGAGAGTTGAATGCAAATAATGCTTTATCAATTTCCCATCAAAAAATTATGTTGTATCTACTATAGGAAAATCAAAAAGCATTTTCTTGGGACTATATGGACATCAAAGGATTAGATCCAATGCTTTGTTCTCACAAGATCTACATCAATCCTAACTTCAAATCTGTCTGACATCATTAGAGGAGAGTTAACCCTATTTTGAGGGATATAGTTAAAAATAAGCTCCAAGAACTATTAAGTGCTAGTTTTATTTACCCTATCTCTAATAGCCAATGGGTCTCACCCCTAGTGAAAGTATGAAAGAAGGGAGGAAAATGGAGTGTGTAGATTATAGGTTGCTAACTTAAACCACTAAGAAATATCACTTCCCCTTTCCATTTATAGATCAAGTTCTTGACAACCTAGCTAGCAAGAAATATTTTTATTTTCTAGATGGTTTTAGTGGTTACAATCATTTAGAGGATCAAGAAGAAACAACCTTCACCTACCCATGGGGAACTTTTTCCTACTTAGTTTTACCTTTTTCCCTGTGCAATGCCCCGACCACATTCCAACAAGCTATCATAAGTATCTTTACTGATATATCTACTGACTGTATGGGGATCTACATGGATGATTTTACTATTCATGGGACTTCTTTTGAGGAGGAAAAAGCAAACATAGAGAAGGTACTCAAGAGATTCCAAGAATATAACCTTTCCCTAAATCATAAAAAATGTTTTATGATGAGGGAAGGAGTAGTACTGGGTCATATCATTTCATCAAAAAGCATCCAAATAGATCCAACAAAGATTGAGGTCATTAGTATCTTTCCTATGCCAGAGAAGTAGAAGGATGTGTGAAGTTTTCGAGGATATATTGGATATTATAGAAGATTCATTAAGAATTTCAGTCAACTTGTAGCACCCCTTTATAATTTTTCAAAAAAGGATTCTAAATTTTCCTAGGACTCTAAGTGTGCTACATCTTTTGTACAACTTAAAGAAGTTCTCACCACATCACCAATTTTTAGAGGACCCAATTGGGGATTGTCTTTCCACATTCATACAGATGCCTCATACTATGTTATAGGTGTAGTGCTACGCCAAAAGGTAGACTCAGTTGAACATACTATTTATTTCATTTGTAAAAGTTTGCAAGATGTAGAGTTTGACTATATAGTCACTAAAAAGGAGATAATTGTAGGTATCTATGCATTGAATAAATATAGGCACTATATTATTGGATATGAATTAATTTTTCATACTAATCATTCTACTATAAAGTATCTAATGAAAAAGTCTACAATATTAGGAAGATTGTCTTGCTGGTTGCTACTCATGTAGAAATTTGATATCACAATAGTAGATAAACTTGATAGGGCCAATGTGGTAGATGAATTTCTCTCTCAGTTGCATGTCCCTGATGTTCTTACAATCATTGATGATAGTTTTCGATATGAAAATATTTTCCTATTATTAGTGCAAAATCTATGGTATGAAAATATTTACCTAACCATAGGAAAGATACTATTTCACTTCTCTGCTAAAGAAAGAAAGTTACTAGTTGAAAAGAGCTTTAACTATTCTTGGATTGCTAGATTTATGTTTTATACTAGTCCAGATCAAGTAATGTGTAAGTGCATAAGGAAAGATGAAACATATGATATATTGAGGGCCTACTATGATGAGCCCTATGGAGGTCATTTTGTAGCCAAGTGGGCAACCTTTAAAGTATTAAAAATTGGGTACTATTGGCCAAGTTTATGCAAGGATATAGATAGATATGCAAAGAAATGTGATAAATGTCAATGCATGGGAAGACTTACTAAATAAAATGAAATTTTCCTATAGCCTCAAGTAGTTATTGCACCCTTTGATAAATGGGGTATTAACTTTTTAGGACCTATTGAATCCTCTTCACAAGGTAAATCCTATATCTTAGTTTGCATTGATTATGTAACTAAGTGGATAGAGGCCAAACCCATGAAACATCTAAGGGATAACTATTTTTCCAAGTTCTTGTATGAATCCATATTTACATGATTTGGAGTCCCTAGGGAGTTGAAATTTGATAAAGGAGCTCATTTTGCATCTAATCTAATAGTTGCTCTCATGGAGGAATATATTATTTGGCATGGTAAATCATAATCTTACCATCCACAAGCTAATAGAAAAGTAGAAGTTACCAATAGTGAGCTAGAAGCCATTCTCACCAAAATAGTAGAACTCCATAGGAAGGATAGGGTTGCATGCCTTCCTAAAGCTCTTTGGGCTTATAGAACCACCTGGAAATCTACAAGTTTCACTCCTTTTGAGATCATCTATGGTCAGTCACCTATAATGTCTATGAAGTCTGAGCATAAAACATTAAGGACTACTCTAGAGCTTGCTATGGAACTTAATATTGCATAGAAAGGTTTAATTTTGAGTTTAAATGACCTAATTCTAAGTTTAAATGACCTTGATGAATGCTGAAAATTTGTATTGAATAAAATAGAACTATCCAATAAAAAAAAAAATAGTGGCTTGATAAGTTTATCAAAGATAAAATATTTGTTGTGGGAGATTGGGAACTTCTTTATGATTCCATGTATCAACACAATCGAGGAAAGTTTCAAACTCATTCGTTAGGACCATGTGAAATTATTTTTGTATTTCCAAATAAAGTGAGCTTGTTGTCTTCTATTGATCCTACTCAATTCAATTTACTTGTCAATGGGAATTTCCTCAAGCTCTACGAAAAAACAATCAATTGTGAGAAGTTCCTATAGTAGTTTTAAAATAGAAAAGGTATACTCATTCCAGCAGCAATGTAGTCTAGGTCTTCTACCCTAATTGTTGTTAAATCTAAGATTTTCATAATAAACACTTTCTTCTTGAAAGTAATTTCTCCACCATACATTCCTCACCCTCTCTCTTCACCATCTTTCCATCCCATCCCATCACTCCATTAATTTGGTGATCTTTCTCAAAAAAAATTTCCTACAACACTTGCTAGGTATGTGCCACATAACCTTACTATTAAAAATAATAGTCGACCAAGATAATTGTGGGGGGGGGGGGGGGAGGGGTGAATTAGTTATCCAATAATTAAAACATTTATCTTCTTTAATCTTAACCATTCAACCAAAATAAATAATAAGATGCACATAGATAGTTATATTAGATATCTTAATTATGGGAACCCTTGATCAGAGGGATAACCCTAGTATGAATGATGCCTACAAGATGATATACTAATATATAAGTTCCTTGTTAGAGGATGGACCCTGTTAGGAATTTTTTATAACATCCAATACATATGAGTCCCTATTAGGAGACTTTGAATCCCCATTAGGAGATTCCAACCCTGTTAGAAGTTGTCCCAACCTATTAGGAGTTGTAGTACAATCTATGCAAGAAGAGCCCACTACCCAAACATACAATTTTAACTACAAAAAAAAAGCTCACTACTCAAACATGTAATTTAGTATTATGTTCTTCTTTCCTTTGTTTTTTTAACCAAAACAATCATTATCAGACCTTTTAGACTAGGTCATGAACCTTAGATCCAAATATCAAACCTCCAATCACTTAGCAAAACCTTGGCAATGAAGTTTCCTTCTCTTCTACTCTACTCTGCTCAACTTTGAATTCAAATCTCTTTGCTACTTACAATCACTTCCTCATGTCGTATGTCTGTTCCTTGTGAAAAAGGAAAATGTCCTTCCTTTATATTGAGTCCATAAAATAATTCTCTAAGTTGGCTGTTATACCTTGTTAATTAAGCATTATAGGACCACATTAAGAACATGTTACACTTAGTAATAACATTAATCGTCTACATTTCAACTTGAATATTCTTCCATACATATGATATCATGACAAGAAAACTTAGCTAGATCATCACCAACATGTCTTCTTCACTTCCTCAACCTCAATTCTCATATTAAAAAAATTGCTAAGAGATATAACAAGTTCACTAGAACACGCCTCTATAAACTCTATCTCAGAATAAACATCAACAAAAATTACATAACTTCTAGTAGACTTATCATTTCTTTTTTTTATGTTAACTACATATAGTAGATACTTAGAAGTACCTCCCATAACATTGGATAGTTACAATACTTAACTAGTCATCCATACCAACTTGTTCTTTCTATTGTTCTTCTATCAGATACCAAAAAAGACTGCTATGTTGACATCAATGAAAAAATTAGTCATGAATGTAACATATCATTATAGTAACATATCTACAATACTAACCCATATAAATATCATCAACATTAATGCTAGGAAAAATCTCTCAACAATATCCCCCTCTAGCATTGATGGCAACATAGATGAAAAACATCTAGTTCCAAGAATACCAACCAGGGATTGTTAATATTTTATTTTCAAATCCTCTTCATTAATCATTCTCTCCATTCATATACCTCAATGTGATTCTTTTCAAACTATCATTCTATATTTTACTTCTTCCAAACATGCTATACTTATTCTTTCTTGTCTCTTTCTCATGATGTTCTTCCTGATGATCTTCTCATGATGTCTTTTATGTCAAACTTCTCCCCCCATTGACATCAATGTCCAAGGTTTCAACAACCAAATTTACTACATTAAACTCTACAACAAATGATTCTTACTTAGCTCAAGTCTCCAAAGACACAATTAAAAAACAATGTCCAATAAGAGTCCTAGATGACTCTGTCCATCACAAATACTCCCCCAAATAGGAAGCATCAACATTCAGTCTAGAAAAATAATAGTGCTCTATTACATAGGGTTGATACACTCTTTCATCATCTATTCTAATCTAGGAAGGGTCATAACCCCTAGCATAGCTCACAGATACTCAAAATTCTCTTTAGGAAGAGGCTTAGTGAATATATCTACAATATGCACTTTAATGCTCACATACTCCAATCTAATTTCCTTTTTTATAGATTTCTCTCTCAACATGTGATACTTAATAGAAATATGCTTGGTCTTCAAATGCAAGACTAGATTCTTAGACATATATACCATGCTTGTGTTGTCACAATGCATGACAATATGTTTACTAATTTCTCCCTCTATATCCTTCAACATCTACTTCATCCAAATAAATTGATTATAATTGTTTGTTACTGCAATATATTTTGCTTTCATTGTACTTTGTAATGTGCAACCTACTTCTTTCTTAGCCAAGAAACCAATCTTCCTCCAAGAAAGAAGGCTTCACCACTGGTACTCTTTCTATTATCCATATTGCTTACCCAATTAACATTAGTATAAGCACATAAAGTGAAATCATTAGAACTATCATACCACAATCTAAACTCTGATGTTCCTTTCAATTATATAAATACCCTTTTAACTATTGCATAATGTGTTTTGTTGGTCTAATTTCTAACAATGCATAAGTTTTGAAATTTTTTACTAAAAAATCATTTGAGTCTTTGTATCTTGCAAATTAGGGTTTTGTTCCTTGTATTTTTTAAATCCTTAGATTACCCTAGTTCATAGACTAGTCTCTATGTCATTGAAATTTTATCAGTTTCTCAAGGTTTGTTATCAAAGAAATTAGTTAAAAAACCCTAAATATGTTATTTCATTTTACCTTAGTCTTGAAAATCCCTCAAAAATAATATTTCAAAAAATGTTCTTAAGGCATATTACTTTTACCCCAAGGAAGGGCTTGTGCAAGCATGAATTCATTATAACTTTGTCTAAACCTTATGTGGCCGCGCTTTGCCTACAAATTGCTCGATTATTTTAATAAGAAATACCTCTGATGATACAAAGTCTTTATGATCATTGATCTTGTTCTGGTTAATGGGTATCACTTTAACGCAATTTCAAGATGCAAGGTTTTTAAATAATACAAGCATGTTCCATGTAAACACGTAGCCCTTGCCTCTTTTAAGTTTCAGTGAACTGTGAAGTTTGTGACGAGTCATGAGTTGTTAGAAACTTTTGCAGATTTGTCAATACTTTTCATGCATGTTCTGTAATTCCTGTAATGACATTGGTTGGGTTACTAATAGAGGTATGCCTTCATCACCAAGAAGTGTCAACCATCTATTTCATTTAAATCAAGGGCTAACACTTTCTCGCAAGAAGGAGGTGCTCAATAGTTAAATAATGCGGGGAAGCATAAATAGGACACATGGCATAGTCTAAAAACATGGGCCCACCATTTCCAAGAATAATGTTGAGATGTATTCAGTGGCAAGTGTTAGATGAGTTGGAATAGATGGAAGTTTTTATTCCTCACTTCAGTCGATGTGGTATTGAAGACACCTAATTCTATGACCATTGATTTGTCAAAGATCTAAGGCCAACGCATGCCTACATTTTCAAGCTGCATGAGAGATAAATAATGTAGGAAATCAATTTTTTGACACATAGCAAGGTGGGGTCAAGCATCTCTAAATGTATGCTATGGTGTACCACACTGTAAAATGATTACTGATATGTACTGCCAAATGTGCCATTCAAGAAGTTCTCTGCCAAATGGAAGTGAAGCCTTATCAACCATAGATCTTTCAAAGATCGAGGGTTAGTGCAATCCTACATTATGAAATTGCTCATTCAATAAAGAATGTGGGTATGCGCCTTTGTGATGCATTTCATAGTGGGGCCAAATTATGGAAGAACACTGAGTCACACCATGTGGTATGCCACTTGTGATTAGTTGGAAGTACTCATGCTATGGGCATGGAAAACTCAGAAATAAATGTAGTAGTCAGGCGGGTTAGAGCATGAGGGTTGACAAGAGTCACTTTATTGGTCCAAGTGGATGATGCACACCATTGATCCTATCTTGATCAACGAAGGGCACTTTCTCACATAAAGAACTTGAGTGAAGTTTAAACAAAGTGGGTATGCACCATGTAGACACATGTCCATGGTAACATCACTTTTACCATCTTGCAAGGTTTACAAAATTCCAGCATTGCCATCGTTGATCTTTCAAAGATCAATGATTGGCCTAAGCCTGTAATTTGAAGATGCTCGTTCAATAAGGAAAGTGAGAATGCACTAGCTTGACACGTGGAAAGAATGAAATCAAGTACTCATTCGCTCAGAAGGTGATATGGGACCCACTTGCATGGAGGTCATCAAAAGGCACAGACTCACATGGAGACTTTCTATTGGTTAAAATGGTTGACTAGGCCTTATTCAACTATAGATTAGTGTAATCGTTGATCTTGTCTTGATCAACAGTTGGTGCTTACCCACAATTTTAAGATGCAAGAAATTTAAGGAATGCAGGTAAGCGATAATGCAGCATGTGGCCGCACTCTTAAGGACATAAAGCTTGTTACCTTTTTGAATTATAGATGTTCGATCCAGTGAAATCGATGGATAAGATTTGAAATTTTGATGCAACTTGAGAAAAAATGGCTACTGAAAGTTAATATGGTTCAGAGCTCATTCATGTGATTTCAATGCTTGAATATAATTCATGATCTCACCATTTATTGAATCACAAAATTGAAAAATGTTATCAAAACATAGAAAATTTCCAGAGCTAGGGCACATAATTGCATAGAGAGGTCTGGTGAGTTGCAGCGAAGAATTTTGTAGAGTGAAGCATATTTTTGTGGGTAAGTGCTCTTAAAATTATGAATAGTAAGAATTTGGTGAAATAGGAATTTTTAAAAATAAATCTCAAAATGCCCCCACGTAAAGAGTTTACTTGATAGACTAATTATCTAAAGTGCTCTGTGCATGATGGATTTCTCAAACAATTTCCTTTATCTCTACATGAAATAACTAAGGGAAGGGAGTTGATTCCTAAACACCCTAGGGTAGCCATAGCTAGGGGTTCTATGACAAGGATAACTAGGTAAGAGATGCCCAAGTTTCCATGGGGGGTTTGGAGTTGTTTAAGAAATGGTTTTTAGAGTGAAAACTAGACACTCCAATGAGCAATGTATGGGAGTTTGACATTGGTAAATTAACAGTCCCCATAGTTTTCTTTGATAGTGATTTGTTGATGGATTTGGCCAAGAAATATGATACAATTATAGGGTGGGTAAAGAACCATGCTGGAGTGAATCCTTTTAGGGTTTTCCCTAAATTAATTAGTGAGGTTTTCAACCTCAATCCTAACCATGTTGTACATGAAAATATTGACATGGATGACCTTCAAGAAAGGTATGATGCATAAAGGATTTACTCAAGAATAGGGCCATTATAGGAGCATGCTGCTAAAATTGGTACCTTGCATGTGATTACAACTACTAGCCCAGAGCCATTGCTAAGAAGGCATTTCAACCTTAGGGATCAAGCATTATATTTTTCTCTTTGCAAAATTTTTGGGATGAATGAAGCTAATCAAATCCTAGGCTCCATTGTCCTTGTCATGGCTCAAACTCTTCAATTTGGAATGAGCATTATTCTAGATTTTGCTACTTTCCTTACTAAAGAAATTCACAATGGTCTAGTGGGGATAGCATGGGGAAAAGTGGACAAACTATTCTGTTGGTATTCATTGCTTATGCATGTATGCTTGTACAAGGGATTCACCTTTTTCTCCAAGGGTATGGAGCTAGAAACAACCAGGGATGGAGAGATGAATCCAGTGCAACTATGGAGTGTAGATATGACTTCAGAAGCTACAAATTCTAGTTATGTGAGATTTGATAGATATTTTAAATCAAATCTTAAATTTCTTTTGAAAGGGGATAGCCCCAAAATTCCACAAGTATTGTTAGAATTGGTTAGACCTAAAGACCATGCACAAGGACTATTGGTTAGTCATAATTGGGGGATATAATCCCTTATAATGTTTCAACTGTAATAAGAGTATATGGTTTTTTGGGGAAGCCACATGTGTTGCCTTTTCATGTGCCCTTGAATATAGGAATAGCTGAGCTCTTATGGAAAATAGGGACTATAGATGAGAGAGAACTGCCTAAGAAGGGTACCTTTTTTCCAATTGTTACTATGGTACACGACTTTGTCTTTGTGAGGAAAGGGTGGAAGCACATAAATTTGTTTCTAGATAGATATAACATGGCAGAATCTCATGCCAGATTTATTGATCCTGAAGGATTTGAACAAGCTTTGTGATGTATTTTCTTTGTAAGTTTACGAGAATACATTAATACAGAATGATCTATTTGTTTCTTCCTAAGGTCATCATAAGTTTACTACAAAGTATATACAATTTTCAAAGAAAATGAATACAAATTATGTGTTGTCACCATATCAGTTCTTTCTAAAATTTGTCTCCTTTTGTTTACTTAGTCACCTTGATGTTGTATGAGTAAAACTCTTGCAATTGAATGTAATCCTTTAGGTTGTATATCTTTCCATCATTGTTATTAGTTCAATGAATTGAGTAGAATATTTTATGAATTTGATAAGGTTGCTAAAGTAATGAGAAGGATGTTGTGAATGATGGATTTCAGTAAGAATTGCTGATGATATTTGTTGTAAGACAACAAATCAGATCTAGATACTTTGTAATAGACTCTAAACCCCAATGGATTAGGCACTGGTCAAATTAATTCAATTGGAAGAGAAATAGATCATAGATGGGTATCAAATACAAAATTTCAATCTATTTTACTTTTATTTCTTGAAGATCTTCAAAGTTGGCCCATACTTGTTTGCATGAAATATTCTAGCCATAGGTAGCCATTGTTGTGAAGAATACTTGTAGATCTACAAAATATTTTATGACCAAATCTATTAAATGGGATGCATGCTATTTAAAATGTCACAATTAGCTGTGTGTTTATGGATTAAGGATGAGAATCAGAATGAAACTAAGATAGTTTACATACAATAATAGTTACATCGATTCATCCCTTAGGTACACCCACCTTGGTTTTATAGAGCCTAAAGAGAAGAAAACCATTATTGGTTTTGTTGAAGTTGGATCTAAATGGTTTGCACATATAATTGTTAATAGGAATTGGCTAATCCTTAGGTTGTCTGAGTGATATCATTTTGGTATTGAGTATTTTGTTTCTTAGTAGTTTTAAAACTCCAACATGTTTCTCTACAATTGACTCAAAATCTTGCAACAATTCTAAGTGCATTTTCTATATCTATCCTTGTGTAAGTGAGATATTGCAAACCTCCAATCATAAATTTTTACTTCTTCTACTCAATAGTAGGTGTCTCATGTCCAGTTATCATAGGTTTTCTAATGGGTTTACATGTTTCTAAACCAAAATTTTTAAATAAATCCTTCATATACTTTAAGAAATAAAGATTCCTTCTTTATTTAATACAATCTATAATCCTAGAAAATATTTCATTTCTCCTATCATACTTATTTCAAATTCTTTCTTCATCTCTTCTACAAACTTCTCACTTTCCTCACCATTTCCTCCAAATATGATACCATTAACAAATATTACCAAAATCATCAAACCATCATCAATTTCTTTCCAATAGAGATTACTATTTGCCATACCTTTTCTATATCCATGATTTTTCAAATGTTTGTCCAACCTTGCATACTAGGTTTTGGCTGCTTGCTTCAAGCCACACAATTCTTTCTTTAGTCTACATAGTATATCATTATCATCTATCAAAGGACAACCTTCAAGCTACTTAATGTACACTTCTTCTTCAAGTTATCCATTTAGAAATGATGACTTAACATCCATTTGATACGCTTTGAATTTCTTTTGTGTTGCATAGGCTAAGAATAATCTTACTACTTCTATTCTAGCCACTAGAGCATAGGCCTTGTTCTTTACTATTTGATCCAATTCATCTTTCATAGCATATTTCTAAAAATCATCTTTACATGCTTCATGTACATTCTTAGGTTTAACTTGAGATATCAAATATAGTTCTTCATTGACTCCGCTTCTTGTCATCACACCTTTATCTTTACATCTAATGATCTAGTTGAATGGGTGATTCTTTATCATATTCTTTCCTGAAGTAGGAGTTGCTATCTGAACTCTTGGCTCTACTAGAGGTTTCAAGCTTTGTTTCTACCTTGGCTTAGTCTCAATAAACACTTCATCATTCCTTGGCTTAGTAACAACATCATCATTTGAATTGTAATCAACTATTCTCTCTTGTATCTTGAATTTCTCGTCAATTCTCACATTTTCACATTCCATAATAGTCTTAATTCTTAGATTATAACATCTATAAGCCTTTCTTTTTAATGAGTAACTTAGAAACATACCTTCATCACTTCTAGCATTAAACTAACCAATGTCATCATCTCTTTCAATTTAATACTTACTCCCAAAAATTCAAAGATACTTAACTGTAGGTGAGTGACCTAACCACAGTTCATAAGGAATCATATTTGTGTCTTTCCTCACTTGTACTCTATTCTCCAAAACATATTGGATACATCATTCTCTGCTAACATAGCTCTTGTTGCTTCTGCAACTGATCTATTCCTTCTCTTCATAATACCATTCTATTTAGGGGTTCTTAGAGCTGATAGCTATCTTTTGATTCTATTTTCTTTACAAAATATTTTAAACTCATTTGAAGTAAAATGTCCTCCTCTATGTAATCTTAAATATTTAATCTTAATCCCAAATTCATTCTCAACTCTATTCTTGAATATCTCAAACTTATCAAATGCCTCAAATATTTCTTTAAGAAATGCAACCCATAGCATTCTAGAAAAGTCATAAACTAGAATCATAAAATACCTTTCTCCATAGTTTCCTTTAGTCTTCATAGGATTGCTAAGATCTATGTGTACAATCTCTAATTTTTTGATAGTAGTAAACTTCTTGTAGAGAAAATAAGTTCTATTATGCTTTTCCAACACATGTTCCTTGAAAATTGTGTTCATAGGCTTTACAATATTAGGTAAATATCTTACTGCAAACATACTACTAGTCTTCACAATACTATCAAAGTTTATATGAAAAAATATCTTATTCCATAACCAACTGTCATCTAACTTTGAAACCAAACATTTCATTTCAATAGGATTCAATTGAAATACAATACCTCTAGATTTGGTAGCTATTCCAATTACCTTTCCATGTTTATCTTTGATCATGCATGTCTTCTCTATGAGCTACAACTAATAACCTTTGTCCACTAGTTTTCCAACACTCAAAATATTGTGTTTTAAACCATCAACAAAATATACATCCTCAATGTTAGTTTTACCATCAAGAGTTATAGATCCAATACCTTTAACTTCACATGCTGGATTGTTTCCAACTCTGATAATGCCTCCATCCTAACTTTTGAAGTCAACAAACTTCTTCATATCACAAATCATATGATGTGAACAACTAATATCAATTATCCAATTAGATTTCTTTTCAACCTATGACACCAAAGCTACTTTCTCTGGAATTTCTTCTTTAATTGTCACAAATACAATTTCATCATCACTAGCATGTACTACTTGTTCATTAGAATCATTTTCTTCATTTGCATACAAACACTCTCTATCTTTTCTAGGTTTATAATTTCCTTTGTAATTTTTCTCTCATTTAGGATGCTTTGATGCATAATGACCATATTCATTACAAGTCCAACATTTAAAGATTTTCTTACCTCATTTTTCTCTTCTTACTAGAAGTTGCACTCCTTCAATTTTTCTATGTTCCTTAGATCTAATACTCCTATAAAAATATCCTCTAGCACTTATGCTCCTTGATAAACTAGGTCAAATATTCAAGGCACTAAAAGCTATCTCTATTTTGGTTAATTCTTTAGATCGTATAAACTTATTCTCAACTACTTCAAGTATTCCAAGCAATGTCTCCTTTGTGAAATATTATTGGAGTTGATGAAATCCAACTTCGAAGATGCCCAAGATCACCTACATGTGAAAACTTGTCAAAGAGAAGCCAAGGAGAGAAGAGTGTGGAGCAAGGTAAAAACCCTAAATGGACATGAGAGAGAAAATATGAAAACATAAGAAGAATATGTATTTACAATGAGAATGAGATGTGATGTTGTGAAAATACAATGAGGGAGCTCGAATATAAAGAGCTCCAGGAATCTTCCAGAAAAAGCTAGAAGACACTAGGAGATAAGTGTGACAACTAAGCATACATCCACATAAGGTGGAAAGTCCTCGAACAATGTGAGAGGATAAGTATAACTTAGGAGAGAACAAACACTCGTATTATCAACAACTTATAATGAACTCCTAGGCTACAATAAATAAATGAATGCATTTACCTAAGGAAGCTTAAGTAAATAGAATAAATAATTAATAATTAATTAATTATTTACTCTAACACCCCCCCTTAAGTGCAACTTAGGGAAATGCCTTAAGCTCACAAAACTAAGAAATGCAGAATGGGTCCTGGCAACAAGGCCATGTTAGGTACCCACGTACAAAGAGATGCAACCTCTGTAAATGGGAAAGAGAGAAAATCATGTGGGAAAAACCCTCCCCCAAAAAGAGGTAAACCTAGTGAAGAATAGAAGAGGCCACCAACTAGGGAAATGTCCCCTAAAATAGGAACAAGGAGTGATCATGAAGAAGCATCACTGAAGCATAAAGAAGCTGCAAAATCTACCAAATTGATGATCTAAAGAACCTCCATAGAAGAAGAAGGCATGAACCGAGCATGTCTATATGGTAGATGATACATCTCACCGAAATGCATAGGTAGCCAGCCACTACAATCACCTTGTACATAGGATCAACCACTAAATACATAGTTCACACTATCAAACCATTGAACCAAAGATGCATTAGAATAATAGACTAACCCTCGCCTAATGCAGATGGGGTAAGCTGATAGACAATTGAAAAGGTGGCCAAAGTCTCCTATAGATGAACCAAGAATGACAAGAGATAAAGAGGTACAAACACCTATAAAGACACGATCACACTAACGTTGCATGGGGCTAATTTCATGGAAGAGACACTCACTTGACAAAGAGAGAATTCCTAAAATAGCAAACAACTATCCCCCCCCCCCATGGTGCTTTATGAAAATAGTGCATGTACAACTGACTCAAAACAACATTCATGACCCTCGAAATGCAAAAGTGGCACTTTATCTCAATGCGATACATAAAAGTGCTTCAAAATGATAGCTACAATGATCAGAACCAAAAAAAAGATGATACAAAAGAAAGGACAGCTCAAAAAAAAGAAAACCATGCCAGGAAAATGATCCTCGGGCCTAAAACACTTAAGATATCCACCATATAGAAAAAATGCCAAAACTATGATAGAAAGAGCATGGGCCTAAAAATTTAAAAAAAAGACTACATTTTTGAAAAATACATAGAACTAGCTTTCCATAAATATAAAGTTTTCAAAAAATGGGCATGGGACGCAAAAGATATGCTTTTCAGAGTCAAAAAAAGAACTTTAGACTTCAACTAAAAAAAATAAGCAATAAAAATGAATCAAAACCTAAAAATACCTACACCAATGTCTCTATCTCGGAACTAGTTTTTCGACGCTTCTTTCAGATCAAAAAAATACCTTTGTATGCTCAAGTTATGGCCAAAAAACCAATAGTAGCTCCAAAACAGAACTAGGAGAGGTGCATGCAAGGTCTAAGATGTTGATGATGTCATGCTGATGTTAGAAAAACACTACTTTAAATTTGACGGCCACAGGGCCATGAACACAAAAAAATACCATGTGGCACACCATGTGGCAGGTCCACATGGCAACAACTGATGTGACAGGTGACATGGCAGGGGTGACGTGGCGACTGTGAAAAAAGTTGCAAAGGTGGCGATGATAGAGCTGACAATAGGGATGGGTGGAGCAGAGCTATCACAATAGGAAATTAGAATTGCTATGTGAAAATGGAATGGAATGAATTTACAATGAGTAAGAGACTGAATAAAAAAGCCTCATGGAAGCTTGTAGAACAAGCTAGAATGAGGTAGAAGATAGGGTTGATAACTAAGCACACATCCACAAAAGGTGGAAAAGATAAGTATGCTAAATGGAACAAACTCCCGTGTTGTCAACAACTAACCTTAACTACATGCATTAAGCTAAGTAAGCTTAAGAAATAGAATAAATAATTAATAATTAATTAATTATTTACTCTAACAAATATTTTGTTTAAGATATCAACAACTGTATCCTTTGAATTGCTGGCTTAAATGGTGGTGTTAAGCTCTTTGATATCTTCTATATAACCTCATCATCTTCTGTGTTCCTCCTTGAGATCCAATATTTGTAGTAATTTCTAATATTCTACCTAAAAATGTTCTTATAGATTCATCTTCCAATATTTTAGCATCTTGAAATGTACATATCCAACTTTATAATCTCAATTCCTTAGAATATGCATCACCTTCAAAACTAGTTTCCAAAGCATTCCAAATCAAATGTGAAGTGGCAAGTGACTTTAGCTGATTGTATTCAATTTCCTGAATTGCAGTCAATAAGACTTCTCTAGCTCTCATGTCACACATAAAAAGATCTCTTTCTACCTTGGTACAAGTTTCCAAATCCTTTTCATCAATGTTTGTCTTTTATGATTTTGTTAAGATCCAATATCTTAGAACCATACACAACATATGTGTCTTCATCTTTTCCTTCCAGCTATCATAATTTGTTCCATCGAACTTCAGACTATCTTTCCTAAACATGCTCACCATGGATCTTCCAAGGTTGTTAAAATTTATCTTCAAGGACTTGAGGCTCTGATACCAATTGTTAGAAATAATAGTCCACTAAGATAACCAAGTGGGTGGGGGTTAATCAATTATCTAAAAATTAAAACAATTATCTTCTTTAAAAAAACTTTTCCATTCAACCAAAGTAACTAGTAACCATAATAAGATGCACATAGACAATTAAACTAGATATGTTAACTAGGGAAGCCTTCAATCAAAGGGAAAACCCTAGTGGAAATGATGCCCACAAGATGATATACTAATATATAAGTTCCTTGTTAGAGGATGACCCTATTATGAGACTATTACAACATTCAATACATATGAGTCCTTTTTAGGAGACTTTCAATCCCTCTTAGGAGATTCCAACCCTTTTGGGAGTTGTGCCAACCCTATTAAGAGTTGTAGTACAATGTATGCAAGAAGAGCCCACTACCCAAACATGCAATTTCAATTGCAAGAAGAGCTCACTACTCAAACATGTAATTTACTATTATGTTCTTCTTTCCTTTATTCTTTTAGCCTAACCAATCACTATTACACCTTGTAGATCAGGTCACAAACCTCAGAACCAAATATCAAACCTCGGATCACTCAATAAAACCTTGGTAATGAATTTTCCTTCACTTCCAATCTCCTTTGCTCAAGTTTTCATTCCACTCTCTCTATTTCTCACAATCACTTCTTCATGTCATATGTCTCTTCCTTGTGACAAAGGAAAATGTCCTTCCTTTATATTGAGTCTATAAAACAGTTCTTTGAGTCAGTTGTTAGACCTTCTCAATTAATCATTGTAGAACCACATTAAGAACATGTTACACCTCATGATAACAATAATCTTTTGCCTTTCATCTTGAATAAATTTTTGTACACATGATATCATGATGAGTGAACTTAGCCACATCATCATCAACATTTCTTCTTCACATCCTCAACCTCAATTGTCAGAATAACAACCCTGCTAATAGATATAACAAGTTTAATAGAAAATACCTATGTAAATTCTATCTCAGAAAAAGCATCACCAAAAATTATAGAACTTCTTCCAAACTTATCATTTCTTCTTTTGATGTTAATTGCATATACTAGATACTCAGAAGTATCTCCCATAATCTCAGATAGATAGAATACTCAACTAGCCATCCATACCAACTTGAATTTTCCATTGTTCTTCTATCAAATACCATAGAAAACTACTATGTTGACATCAATGACAAACTTATTATGAATGTAACATATCTACAGTACTCCCCCATAGAAATATAATTAGCATTCATGCTACAAACAATCTCTCAACACTTGCATATATTTTATTTTATTCATTCTTTACTAAGAATTCGTGTTGTTTGAGTTTTATACTCTTGTATATCCTAGCTTGGTGGGATGTATTACGTTACTTATTGGGGTGGGAATATCAATTTTTCAAATTTTGAAATTGCAACTAAACATTAAATTTTTTGTCTTATGAAATGACTCTTGTGACGTGTTTGATTACCTATCCTTTCGTGATTATGTCATTAACAAAATTAAGGAAATTAAAAGTTGATCTTACCTTTTAATGATATATTAGAAACATGTTCAGGGTGGTAGGCCTATACATGAATGAAAAGTTATGAGACTTGATGCAAGAAAAAATATCATGAGATTTTGTGCATTAAAAATCATTAAGAAGCACACAGGAATTGTATGTTAGTTTCTCTATCTATAACATCTAGTGTTGTAACACTAAAATTTTCATTAATTCACCACTATTGAGAACTAAGAACACCATGATAGTGCCAAAATTCTACCATTTGTAACAATGGGTGGAGGTCTTGAGCCAGTTGATCATAGAGTTTTGATGGGTGAGGCAACTAGTTGTGGGATGTTTAGGAGAAGAGGATTAATAGACTAGTACCTCAATCTTTAGGGATTTGATAAAGAGGTTGTTCTTCAATTTTTGATAACCTTGAAGAATGGCTTTGCAATGGTTAAAGGGATAATATTGAATTTATGGAAGATGTGGTAACCAAAGTCACTAGGTTATCTAGGTTTGAGAAAATTGGGTAAATGATTTTAATTTATGTATAGCTAGGGCACAATTTAGTTTACATTTTGACCCTCCACTAGACATAGATAGGAAGAAAGGAACCTCAAGATTATCTTTTCACTTGGATTTTATCCATCTAGCAACATTTATCATTCAATACTTCACTTGTGAAGTTCATTACAAATACTTGCATGCCCTACATTTCAAGATTTAGGCTCATCTGCAACATGACTATAGATAGGTAAATCTTTCCAATTTCATATTTAATATTGTTAAGAAACAAGATTCTTTAGTAAAATCAAGAAAAGATTAGTCTTTCTCTTATCATTTTTTGATAAAATTAGTTGTGGAAAGTGAATTAAAAAAAAATCAATTAGGACATGGGAAGATTTTTTTCAATTAAATGAGGTAGAGCCTAGATTGGTCTTCCCTAGAGGCTAAGGTGTTTGATAAAGGGAAAGGACATCTACTAGCTTTTGCAAGGTTATTCCCTAGACTAAAAATGTTCCTAAAGCCTCTCACTCCAATTCTATACCAACTAGGAAGAGGATTTACAAAGTTGATGCCTTCATTTCTAGCAAAAAGAAAAGTAAAATAGAAAAGTTGCTAGTGACCCCAAGACTCCATTATCTGTAAAGGCTAGGTCTAGCATTAGGGAAGGAAAAGGTAAAGTTATGGAACTGAAAGAGGAAAAATTAGAATGACCTGATAATGAAAGTGATATTAATGAAACCCTGGACTCACAAGAGGAGGTAGCTTCATAAAAACTTCCTAAAGTAGCTATGGTAGAAATGTTTACAAGGAAAAGGAAATGAAAGAATCCTCCATGCATGTCTACACCCCCTATGAGGTGAAGTGTGAGACTTTCTAAAGAAAATAGGGTTATTGAAACCCCTATTGCAATGGTTAATCTAGAGCCTTTTGAGTTTGTGAAGGAGTCCTCTTTGGAAGGAAATTTTTAACAAAACATAGTTAGTGATAATGAGTGCAATAACTAGAGTCCACAACCTGAAGTTGACCTTAGTGTTAACTATATACTTGTTGATAGTGATAAGGAGTCTGAAGAGCCTAAGTGTCTAAGGAGTTCGAGGAAAATCCTATTATGTAGGACACTCATGAGAATTTAGAAAATCTTCCTTCTAAGGACTACCCAAAGTTTAGACAAGAAATTATTGAAGAATTAATAGAAAAGCTCAATCAAGATGGACTAGAAATGTTGGCTAAAGTAATAGCTCTAGTAAGGAAGAGAATGTGTTGGAAACACTTGTAATAGGAAAAGGAGAATGATCCACACCACAAAGTGCCAACAAAATTTCTCATCTAGCATCTAATTGGATAGACTTTTTAAACCAAGAACCATTTCTACCACCCAATCTATCCACACCCTTGTCTAAGGGATCAATTTGTTCCAATAATTATTATGGGAAGGAACTCAATGGAAGATGGAAAGATAAAAATTGAAACATGTTATTAATGAATAAAGCCATTAGTTGAAGTAGAATTCAAACCAAAATGAAATTCTAAAGAGGAGGATTGAAAAAAACAAAGGATTGATTTCTAAGTTGAAGAAATGTAGATCACCATAATTTGTGTATGCATTATTTTTCAAAGAACAACTTGTAAATTTCAAATTGAAAAAAATTGTGGAAGGGCTTAATCCATATATTTAAACTCCACATGATTTTTATGATGCATTCCTATATATTCAAATGCCTTTGAAGTATTTATTATGTGAATTATATCTACATAATTTGGTAGTGCCTAGTGACATAGAGAGGAACTCATTCCTTTATATATGAGATGCACAGTTGAGAGTAGTAATGTCTTAGATGTAGAATGAGATAAGCAGGGAACATAAGGCTACACCATATAGGGATAATAAAATGATAGTTCCTCTTCTCATGAGACCAGAAGTTCAAAGCTCTAGGAAAGCATTTCTAGATTGGATTTCTATTCTAGGAAACCCTAATGGAGGTAATAAAATGTACCTAGTTAGAGAACAAGCCTTTGTAGATTGGGAGAAACACTCATATCATGATGTTGAAGTGACAAATTTTCTTCAAGAAAAAGGTGGACATGATTTCCATATGAATTAAAGATAAGGGAAGCCCACTTTCCTCAAAATTTAACTCTTTCTACTATCAGAAATCCATGATATATTGATTTGGGAAGGATTCTATGTCAATATTGGTTTCCCTTAAAGTATCAACCTCCCATTCTTCTACAACCAATACTAGAAGTGAATGAAAATGCAAAGAATAATGATATGTTAGTGCAAGTGCAGTGATGGAGGAGGCTCAGGAAAAATTATAGATACTTTTATTATGTTAAGAATGAGCCAAAGGAGAGAAAAGCTAGTGATTAGAGAGTTCAGGAAAGAATAAAAAAATTCATCATTACCAAAGATTAGCAATAGCTTAGTTGGAGGCAATGATGGGCCACCAAAAGGCCATAGTTCTAAGATCCTCTTATCTTGTTTTCAAATATTTATCTTGCAAAAATAGTCATGACATTATGGTTTTAACAAGATGAACTTATGTTTTTATGTATATGTTATATATATTTTAAGAAATGAAGTAGAAGTATGGATAGTTTAAGTATGCTATAATTGCTTCAATCTATGGATATAAATGGTATAATAAAGTAATGTTACATGTTGATAAATATATCCCATATATGCTATGTTTTTGGTAGTCATCCTCCTATAGCCATAGGATTTGCAAGAGTGGTAATTTGAACTTTACACCTTTTCTCTAATATTGATGGTGGAAATAAGTATTTTATGTGGAGGTTGTGTGTGCATTGATTGTTTTAAAAGTATTTTTAGTGGATATTCAAAGTTTAACATTTTAGTGCTAAGAAAGTCAAAGCCAACCAAATTGCTAAACCTTCGCAACTAGAGAAAAAATTTTATTTATTTTTTGTTGTTGTAGTGCACAATGTAGCTTCAAAAAGTTGCTATATTCCTAGAGGATTTATTTCTGATTAATGATGTTTTTCTTTCAAACTTTACGAGTCTATAATTTATCATCATTAATGGAGTGATCTTAGATTTAGTAAGTAGTTGTAGTTTCCTTTAAATAGTGATTGTTGCAGCTTTGAGCACAATTTTGGAAGAAGAATAGAATAAGTTAATTTTCATAGTAGCAAAGTGTGATATTATTTTCAATCAAGTGTAGTATTTTACCATGAATTAATGGAATGCATAGTTCAAGTTTATATCTCTGATTTTGATTATCTTTTCTATTTACTCATCTAAGGAGGCCCACTTGTTGAGTGAACTATTATGTTAGAATAGATTTCTTTTCCTTATTGTTTCTAAGTAAGGTAGAATAATGTTTCTACTGCAACATAGGTGCAGATATAGGTTTATCATTTACAACCTTACCTTTATCTTTAAGTTGAGTTGCAACTTTAGTTTCTAGTAAATATTTTCTTTAGGATTGCCTTTGCTTTATTTGTAATGACTTAAAGAAAAATTAGAGCATATACTTTGCAATCACTATTTCAAGTTTATGCTCTCAAGCTAACAAATTAAATGAAGTTAGTATATTATTTTATTATTTTAAGTAAAACACATCATGTTGTATGTTTTGGAAATATTCAAGATAAGAAAAGTTACTAAGAGGGGAGGGGTCAATCATTAACTTTAAAAACTTTCCTTTAAATTCACCACACATCCATCTATGCTACTGCATACATTAGTTCTAAAATATAAAACATTCATTACACAAAAGAACACAATATTTTGGTGACCTAGAAACCTTCCAAATAGAAAGTAAAACTAGGGTGGGGATGATACCAACAAAACTTCAATACTGTAACATAAAGTTGGCCTGTTAAGGCTTACATTGACCACTTCTAGTGATCTACTGTATTAGGAGCATAAAGGACTGCTAGGTCCACCTTGTTAAAGTTGGCCTATTAAGGCTTACATTGACCACATCCGGTGATCTTCCCTATTAGGAGCACAAAGGACTACTAGGTCCACCTTGTTAGAGGATTTACAAACATACAATGAAATATGCACTCGGTTAGGAGATTTATACAAAGGCAGTTAAGTCTATCTTGTTAGAGGATTTAGAAGACTAATTCATCTATTAAGATGAAGTAGTGGATTTACTTACAACTAATTTCTGATAAGATCCTTTATGCACTGATCACCTTATGTGATGAATATAACTTTTCTGCCTCTATATTGACCTTGCTGTATTCCTTGAACTGCTGTTGAAAATCCTTCACAGATACTTTTCAAAATTACTTCACATTACTTCACTATTCCTTGATATTTGATATCTTACAATAAATCCTACATATATACCTTTCAAATTTATAAAACTACAAGGTCAACTAAAATACAAGTGAACAAATACATTACAAAGTTGGCCCAACAATAAATAACTTGGGTTCACTAAACTAACTCGATGATCTTCAGATACATGACATCCACTGCATTACTCAAAATCATCATGCACTTGATAGAAGTGAAGGCTCAATCCATACTAATCACTTGATGTATTTCTAAACTCAATAACCACTAGTGACTTGGTAGATGTAGTGTCACTCGATAGATACCGCACACTGAGTTTACCTTGCTTCACTCAGTAAACACTGTTTCTTCTAATGCTCAGTTTTCTCTAAATCTTCATGACACAAACTTATTGCTCGATAGATACTATGAAGCATGGTAGACATTGAGAAACTCAGTAGACACTGCTAGTCTTCACCTTGCCTATATTTACTTAGTAGCTTCAGTAATGCTCAGTGTAAACTGTATAACTACTAAGCTTACAAGGTAACCATTGGATTCTTGGTAAACATTCATAATTGAGTAAGTGTTGTCACTAATGACAAATATAACATAATTCCAACAATATCCCCCTTTGGCATTAGTGACAAAAACACTTATGAACCAAAACTTATGTTAACTGACATTCTAATTTTGACTTACCAAAATTGATCTTTGTAAATCTGCTATATATACATATCTTACATGTCTCCCCCATACATATGGCATACATAGCTTTTATCCGTTCATATCTCAATTTATTTTTATTTCTTCACAAGTATCTTTTACTCCCCTTGCTTAGTTGTTCATCTCATAATCCCCCTTTTTGATAATAATGCCAAAGAATATATACAATAAATTTAGATAGAGACACCAAAATGTGAGAGAAATTTGTAGTGTACCTTGAGAATAAGAGACAATGTCTTATCCCAATTATATTGCAAAATTTTGTAGGTGGAGAGAGCCACTTGAACTTCTGCAGGAAGTTCAATCATATGATCTACTATAGAAAAATTGTTGTCTTGAATCAATGTTTTGGAATAGGCAATATGTTTCTGCATTTGGTCCATGACTAGAAGGATCATATTCTAGATGTCAATTAGTGTAGATCTGATCCTAGCTTCTTCTCTAAGTAACTTTGCATGCGTTTCTGACAAAAAATTCACCTTCATGTGATGTGAAGAGCTTGAACTATGGTCAAGCTGTAACTTTTGACCACTAGCCTTCATTTCCACATCTATCTTATTTAATTTTTCTTTAACATCCTTGGTGTACTCAGTAACATCATAGAGCTTTCCAAAAAGTAATGTTAGATTTGTAAAAGATTGCTCAAGGTTGCTCAAAATTGTGGATTATTCTACCTGCTTTATTGTAATGTGTTGCGCAATGTGTTTAAGCACCTTATTTTCAAATTTCTTCTCTTCCTTTTTAATGACCTTCTCTTGCCTAGAGGTGTTCTCATTGAACTTATTTATAGCCTCTTCTAATTGTAACAAAATGTGTTGAGATGGATCAAAATCAACACCAATAGCTTCAATAATTATATTTTTGGCATTCTTGATTATTGTGTATTCTCTATCCCTCTCTTCTCTTAGTTTCTTCTACCTTGCCTTTAGCTCTACAAGCTGACTAACCATTCTCATTTCATTGGCTGAGGCAATGCCCAAATCTATCTTGGGAATAATAATTTCTTTATCCAAATCTAAATCTTCATCAATTTCCTTACCAGTAAGAAAATATTTTAGAGGAGTCTTAGGTTTTACTTCAGTGCTTACTTCCTTGGATTTAGAAATAGAAACAATAGTTGATATAGATGGACTAGCAGAAAAAACTTTAATTGGTCCAACCAGAGTAAAAATGAGAGAAGTACCAACTATATACAAAATTGATGTGCTTCCAAAAAATGATGTACCAATAGGTAATGTACAGGATGGAATATTTATAATTGAAGTACTAATAGAGATTGGTGCAATTAGAGATATGGTAGAAAAAATTGTAGAATGGTTTGGCAAACTTATTGTACATGGAGTAGAAGAAGTTGGCATAGTTGATAATGCTGTAATTGATTGCTAAAGTGTTGATGAGGAGGCTACAGCTCAGTAGATGAAGTAACTAATACTTCCATAGAAGATGTTTGGAACTGTGGGGTGGTAGGAGCAGATGATATTTTTGATGTAGATGCAATTAATCTTGTTGAAGTTGTCTCCAACCTTGATGATGTTGCTGACTTCGGTGGAGAGTGAGGAAGGGAAGCAATGACTTTTGTTTCAATCTTTATTGGGTCTTTTTCTTCATCTACTTCCTCCTTCTCTTCCTCTTCAGCTTCTTCCCCTTTCTCTTCATCATTAGCCCTTAGTGCCTGATAATCTTCAATATCAATAGAAGCACATGGAGTGTTGTCATCTTCTTCATCATCACTATCACCATCATCACCCTTAATCAAAACTGGATCATCACTAGGCTTATGCAGATGATAGATATGCTTCCACATGTTTGTTGAATCTCTTACAACATGCTCAATGTCCTTAATTAGAATCAAACATGTGTGAAATGTAATCATTATTTTACCTTCATTATTCTTCATGGTTGCCTTTACTTCTGCTTCAATGAGATTTGGTAATAGATTCTTCATAGATGTCTTTTTCTATCTATGTGGCTCATTTCCACCTTAGTTTCAGTTTTACTAATAATTCTTTTGAGATCTGAGGAGCAATCTAGTCTGGGAAATACTTCCACTTTCCCATTTTGGTGAGTACTAGCTCCTCAATCTCCACCTTCTCTCCACCAGTTCTAGTTTCAAACTTTAAAGCTTTGAAGTTGTGATGCTAGCTCCTTCTTCACTCTGTTTCAACCTTTCTTGGAAGGTAAGTTGGGGCTTGTTGAATACTACTTCACCTTTATTTTTGCCTTTGCCTCTCCTGGTGAAAACAACTGTGTAGGCCTTTGGAGGTTTAGTAATGATAACCCTCCCTTTCTTCTTTGCTAGATCCGCCTCTTTCTCTAATTCTTGCTCTCCATCTTCTTATTCCTGATCCTCTTCTTCGTCCTCTCCTTTTCCCCTACTAAGCATTAAGAGACTACTGACAATTTTCATCTTAGCAATCTTTCTCTTACCTTTGTTGATTACTTGAGGTAGCTTAATTTCTAATTCAATTCTAGCTTTTGCCTCATCATAAGTACCAAAGATTGGTTTCTTGGGATCTATAGGCTCATTTACCAGTGCTTCAATGATGTCCCTGGTTTCATCAATAATGACCTCATAAGGGAGAGGTTTCACCCATGTAACTCGGGGCCTGACTGCCTAAATGTATACTCTATCACAGTCTACCATAAAACATACATCATCTTTATAGTCCTCAACAAGTTTAGGAGGAATCCTGAACCTATTGTTCATTCTTTCTTTGAAGTATTAAAAATAATTATCCATTATACTATCAAATTTTACACTCATTTTTTCTATAAACACATTTATCTGATACAAAATGGGAACATCCTTTCTCCATACAATAGAACCTTTGGATGGAAATAATTTTTCCACATAAAAGAAGAGACATGTTAACAAAGAACCAAATTTGCAAGGATTTTTCTTTGATGACCTGATGCTATCCATAGTCTTGTTTAGTTGCCTTAGTAATAGCTCTGACAAGTCAAATTCCAAGTTTTTCTTCACAATTTTGAATGCTAATTCTACTGGCTCACATGGCACATTGTTTAAATGGCTGGAACTATAAATCTTGTGAGCAATTACATGAATTCTGAACCTTAGCTCTATGTCAATAATAGTGCTAATTTTCAAGCCTCTACCATTCCACTCAGCTAGGGTTTTCTTTTAGAGTTCATCCCAACCTAGGGTTTTGGTGGATTTAGCTTTGCTCAGAATGGGAAGGCCAATAATCTTGTGAATCATCTTTTTGGTGATCAATACGGGCCACTCCAACCATAACTAACCATTGTGAATACAGCTAAGAATATACCTAATCCATTTAATCTGAAAGCTTCTTGGTAGGTGTGATATGTGTGTCAACCCTTTTATTTCCAAATTCTTGTGCTCAGGT
This sequence comes from Cupressus sempervirens, assembly GCA_028749045.1. Classification (NCBI taxonomy): domain Eukaryota; kingdom Viridiplantae; phylum Streptophyta; class Pinopsida; order Cupressales; family Cupressaceae; genus Cupressus; species Cupressus sempervirens. The sequence goes on along the minus strand of CM053783.1, from coordinate 279,750,863 downwards.
TTCAATAAGCCATCAACATGCATTTCTTCTAAATAACTATCCATTTCTAGGGTTTGTATCTCTTGAATTGAACATTTAAAATGAGAGCAGATATTGTTAATCAGAAGCACCTTTGGTGGAATTTTTGATTGCACACCATTAGGTTTGAGTGCCTCCGCCACTGCAGGAACTAACTTGAAATTTGGTGCTTTCCATTCTACACCCTTGACCAACATTTTTGATCCTCTTTTTGCCTTGCTACTATTGGTGCTTCTGGATGCCATTACTGCTTAGTAAGTGATGGAAATCTTTGAACAAATTCCCTAACTACAAATTCACTCAAAATTGCTTGGAATCACTTGAAATGCACCTGGAGAACTCTTTTCTCTGAGGATGTGATGAAAATTAAAGTTGAATTTTGCTCATTTTGATGAAAATTTCACCATTAATGCTAGGTACCATATTGTCGTAGTGTGTGATAGACTTTTATCCATTGACCTAACTCTGCAAGAGTATCAACTTGATAGACAAACCAAATTCCTTTTACTCCTGACCTTGCTCGATAAGGTCTTTAACAAGTTTCCTCAGTGGAGTCTGATGCAACTTGGTGAAAGATAACCTTTCTATGATCCTGGTGTATCTGGAATACTAATTAGATCATTTGCATTCCTCATATTTCTTGGAACTACTTATGATTTTCTTGCTGAGTATAGTTCCAACACATTCTTAGGAATTTAGTTTGAGGGGATTGAATCACCCACTTCTTGAGTGACTTCACTTTCATGATTTTTTCTTGTGTCTTCAGTGGATTTAGGGATCCATTGATGCTTCATTTGTTTCTTTATGTTATCAGCCCTTGCTTTCTTTTCATCTTTAATTTTTCCTATATTCATGCAATTTTTAGCTATATGACCGAGTTCAGTGCATGTGTAACACCTTGTAGTAGTGTCATCCTTCCTTAGATGATGCCTTGCACAATTTATACCAGTGTGTCCATATTCTCCACAATAATGACATCTACACCAGGTATTGTAGTCCCATCCAAATATTTCCTTTACAAGTTGTTTAGTTGGATTGAATGATTTGGATCTACATTGAGATACCTTGTGACTATGTTTCTTGCATTTGTGACAATTTCCTTCAAATTTAGGTTTCTCCTTGCATTCATTGGCTTTGTGACCATGCTAATTACAATTATAGAATTTTCCATTGAATTTTCCTTTTCTATTGCTCCAACATTTTTTTGATGTATGACCAATTTTCCCATAATGATTGCATGAGGGTTTTAGATTCCTTTTTTCACCTTTCTTGGAAGATTCACCTTGTTCTTCATTATATCCAAGTCCTACTTTACCTTTTTTCTTATGATGATTCTGCTCATTTTGCTAAATCAGTTGATTCATGTCTTCTTGTGATTTAAACATTCTTTCATTGATTTATTTTTCAGTATTTAGGTCATTCTTTAATTTTTCAAAAATTTTCTTTTCACATCTCAGTTCTCTCAATATTCTTTCATTAATTTCCCTTTCATAATTTAGATCACTTCTTATTCTTTCATTCTATTCTTTGAGAATCCTAATTTCTTCATTTTCTCGATATGATCAATGAGTTCTTCATGCTAATTGGATTGATTCTATTCTTCATTGTTTCTTGCCTCCAAGTCTTCATTTTCCTTATTCCTTTGTCCCAAAATTTCACATAGCCTGATTGATTGGATTTCTTGTTCTCTTTTGAGTTTTCTTACTTCTTCCTACAGAGAGCCATTATTTACTAGGAGTTCCTTGATTGCCTTGTTAGCTTCATCCGAGCTGCTTGATGGTAAAAGGTCTTCAATATTTTCTTCAACATACTGTTGATCATTCATTTGTTTTGTAAGTTCCTTCCTTCTTTTTAGAGATTGGGAAAGATTCTCCTTTGATTCTTTGAGTTGAGCTATGGCCATCTCTAGATCTTGCTTTTCATTTTCAATTTCCTTGTCAAGTCTGAATATCTCCATTTGTCTTTTAGATCTTTTCTCAAGCTGCCAAACTTTTATCCTAAGAACCACACAACTCTGATACCAATTGTTGGAAATATTTAAGATAAGAAAAATTACTAAGAGGGGAGGGGTGAATCAGCAACTTAAAAAAATTTCCTTTAAATTTACCACACATCCATCTATGCTACTGCATACATTAGTTCTAAAATATAAAACATTCATTACACAAAAGAACACAATATTTTGGTGACCCATAAACCTTCCAAATAGAAAGTGAAACTGAGGTGGGAGTGATACCCAGAAAACTTCAATACTACAGCATAAATTTGGCTTGTTAAGGCTTACATTGACCACTTCTGGTGATCTACCCTATTAGGAGCACAAAGGACTACTAGGTCCACCTTGTTAGAGGATTTACAAACATACAATGAAGTATGCACTTGGTTAGGAGATTTATACAAAGACTATTAAGTCTACCTTGTTAGAGGATTTAGAAGACTGATTCACCTGTTATGATGAAGTAGTGAATCTACTTACAACTGATTGTTGATAAGATCCTTTATGCACTGATCACCTTATGTGATGAATATAACTATTTTTCCTTTGTATTGACCTTGCTATATTCCTTGAACTATTGTTGAAAATCCTTCATAGATACTTTTCAAAATTAACTCACATTACTTTTCTATTCCATGATATTTGATATCTTATAATACATCTTACATATATACCTTTCAAATTTACAAAATTTCAAGGTTGGCCAAAATACAAGTGAACAAATACATTACAAAGTCAGCCCAACAGTAAATAAATCGGGTTCACTAAATTGACTTGGTGATCTTCTGATACACAACATCCACTGCATTACTTGGCATTGTCATGCACTTAGTAGAAGTGAAGGCTCAGTCCATACTAATCACTTGATGTATTTTTGAACTCGGTAACCACTAGTGACTCGGTAGATGTAGTGTCACTCGGTAGATATTGCACACTGAGTTTACCTTGCTTTACTCGGTAAACACTATTTCTTCCAATGCTTGGTATGCTCTAAATCTTCATGACACAAGCTTACTACTCGGTAGACACTATGAAGTATGGTAGAAATTGGCAGTCTTCACATTGCTTGTATTTACTCAGTAGCTTTAGGAATGTTTAGTGTAAATTGTATAACTACTAAGCTTACAAGGTAACCACTGGATGCTCAGTAAGCATTCAGAATTGAGTAAGTGTTGTCACTAATGAAAAATATAACATAATTCCAATAGTATGACCATATAATCACTATGAAAGGATGCCCAATCCTTCATTTCCAAGGTATTAAGTTGACTAGCTAGTGATGTTGATTTTAGATATGGTAGAGGTAGATATTTAGATGTTTGATTATCAAAATTCATGGCATGAGAGAGGAGAAAGAGTGTCTTTAGAAAGAGAAGGAGAAGGAGTGTCTTTAGAAAGAGACTACATGATAGAAGCAACAACTAGACAACATAGATTATATTAGGGGAGCCACTGGATAGAATCTAGAAAATTGTTGTGGTAGGTACTATGACATTGGAATCACTTGCAAGTGTTTTTGAGAACTTATTGTTCAAATACTAGGAGGACTAGAAGTTGTGCAACTTGTCATGTATTGCATCTAAATTTTATTATAAGAGTGTTTCAAGTATTGGTACAATCTCCCTGTGATGATTCTAGGTATCAAATTCTTATAAGAGTGTTTCAAGGTTGGGAACCACTTCAACATCCTTTGCATGTTTTAGAGGTAATATCATTGTGGTAGAGGCTTCTACAAGGGATTGAGCCTCATGATTATGGTATTTACATACAAGAAGAAATTGCTTCTCCAACTCCTTACACTCAACTCTTTACTAAATCTATTCTTCAATTCCTTTCATATGTAATTTTATCACCTTGAAAAGCTGTATTTGATCATACTAGCTAGGAACAACTGATTATTCATTTTATTATAGCTAATCTAATGATAGTTCTACAAGAATTTTTAATCAACCCAGCTAATCAACTACTAGACTCATTTAACTATGTTATGGTAGTTTATTTCTAAAAAAATCTACTACGATATGTTTTTGTAAACTTTCTTGCAAACTCTACCCATTTTTCTTAGTCTGCTTTATTTTTCTCTAGGATCCTAACATAAGTAACTTAGCACGGGTTGAGTGAGTTTTATTATTTTATTATTTTTATTATGGAATATGCATGCAATTGGATCAATTTTTCTATTGTGCTAAGATATAAGAACCTTAAAAAATTTCTCTAAGATATACATGTTTAGAAGGAAACATAAAGAGATACCTATTTAGAAGAAAAAGAAATGAACATTTAAATAGTGCTTGAAGAAAATTGTAGAGAAAGGGCACAATGTAACAAAATCATAGAGTAAGGACACAACATAGAAATGAAATCATAGAAAAATGGCATGAAACAACATCAAAATCATAGAGAAATGACACAAATATCACAAGGGCATGACATGGAGACAAAATTGCAAAGCAAGGGCACAACAAAAAAATATAGAGATGACAAGGGCGTGGGAATGAAATCATAAAGCAAGGGCACGACAACAAATTGTAGAGATTATAGAAATGAAATTCTAGAGCAAGGGTATGAAAATGAAATATAGAGATCACAACAAAAAAATGCATTAATAAAAAGGGTATGACAATGTTTAGAGGTCTCCACCCTCATTCACATGTATATCTCCACAATCAAAACAAATGGGGAATGATTTATGTCATGATTTATTTATTTTTGTTTATACTCAGACATACATTGCAATTAAAATACCAACATTGGTATTGCAATAGTGTCAAGGATAATTGCAAAAACAACATGAAAATCACAATAAATTACACTACTATTGCAAATTGTCATGACAATTTGACCCCTAATGTTGTAGAGGTTCTCTATTTGGTTTCCTTTTGACTATCAGGTGCTCTGCAATTCCTTGCAATATTTTTAGGGTTGTTACTTTTATAACATAGAACCTAGTTCCTTCCTTCATTAGGTCTTTCATCCTTATTGTATCTACTTTGTGATCTCCCTCTTTAATTATTGATAGGGTTAGTGTTCCTAAACATTATACTATTTCCATTACTACTATCAAACTTAGGTTTCTTATAATCTACTTCTTTATGACCATAATCATGACAAATATATCAATTATAACAATACATTTTCACTTTGTGAACTTGGTTGGGCCACATCACACTTTTCTGTTGCATCAATTGATACAAGTGTGATGTGCCCCAACCAAGTTCACAAAGTGAAAATGTTAAAGGGAAAGGCTATGTTCCCCAAACCTACAAACAACAACTATCCACACTATGACTCTGACATCCTCCCAATGTATATGGTGGATGTATTTCACTTATCTAAGATGGATTCAAGTGGTTCTAGAACCCCAACCCAATCTTAGCACTCAATCCTTCAATATTTCCTAGTAGGCCTGATTGATCCTAACTAGGTCTGCAACAAGAAAGATCTAAAGTTTTCTCAATTTTTTTAAAAATAAATCCTCAAAAAAATAGGTTTTTAGATACCCATTTTGGGCTTCTTCAACATATGTCAACCTTTGTATAGGTTGTTTTGTACCAACAACCAGATCCCAAAACTTGGGACCTTTTTAGGCATAAAGTAAGGTGATTTTACAAATTAAGTATATGCTACATGTACATATAAAACTTCAAGATTTCAAAAATCCTCCAAAATTATTTCAATCAAATGAAAATCAAATCAATTTTACTCCCCAACCTCTACAAATAAGAAACCCTCAATTTGGCCTCTTATAAACCCTCAAATCTAGGGCTTTCTCAATGTGTGAACTTCCAAGACAATATCAACTAACTAAATTTTGATTCACCACATACAAGGCATACTTAGATTATATCTACCATAAAATACCATATCTAATGGATAGATCTCTGGCTGCTACACTCCAAGCATGCATTTCATGCACCTACAACCACGAAAAACCTATTAGAAGCCTCCATTCATGCAAACTCCTATCCAATAATTGTTAGAATGGTTATTTACATTATAATATAGGTTCATTCCATGGAAATCATATTCTTACATCCATGGAATGACCAAATGCTTCCAAAGTGCCCAAAACTTGCACAAATTGTTGCAAAAGTTGCTTGAAATCAACACTTTTGGTAAAATGAAAACCTATTTGTCTTAATGCACCAGAAATGGTTTAGATATCATCCAAATAGGTTCAAAATATCAAAACAGAAATTAGAAACCAATCCAAACAAAATATCTAATGAAAAATACTCAAAAATGGACTTTTTATTGCATTCCAACTACCAAATCCATCAATCGTGATGGAATCCATATAATGTTTTCAATCATGATGATCCTTTGTCTTTAATAGGTTGTAAATAATGAAATACAACTTTCCCAAACATATTCCATTGGTTGGAATTCATAACAAGGGTTGAAACACTCAAATACTAGTTTTCCCTCCTAATTCAAAATATAATAATTCAAAGTACATGTGTCACAAGTGGAGGATTGTTGAATAAGATTATGTTAATATTTTATTAACATTGGATGTTTGCAACTCTTCTTCAACAATCCTCCACTTGTGACACATGTAGTTCCTACATTAAAAATGTTAGAACAAATAAAAACATCATATTTAGGACATTTATCATTTTCCCTCTCAATGCCCTTTCTCTTTTGTTTGAGGATCCAAAAGAACCTTGTCTCTACCCTTCATGGACAATCCATCATTATCCTTGTCAATTATCATTAATGGAAACCAAACAGAACCAATTAATATCCTCTTTTCATAGACCATTTTCTGAAAATCAAAACTTTTGTGATCAACAACATGACTCGTCATCATTACCAAGGAAGTCTTGTGTTTCAAATCAGCACTACTTGTTGTTAGATTTTCTAAGGTGGTATACTTCTTCTCACAAACACATACAATCCTTCCACCATCACCATCATTACTTGGTAAAGGGTTACAACTAAATTTCATATCATCTTTATGCACAATGCACACATTTTCCAATCCATGATGTATAGTATCCCTAAAGGCTTGCCAAGGCCTTCCAAGAATAATATGACAACATGTTATAGGAATCACATCACAAAGAGCTCTATCAGCATAGGATCCTATGAAAAAGAAACAAATTATTGATCTCTAGCAATGAGTTTTTTCTCATCACTCACCCATGGAGCCTTATACGGTCTCCCAATGGGAAAATTTTGTAATTTTAGTTTGTTTACCATCTCATAATAAACCAAATTTTCAAATGATCCAAAATCAATGATCCTATTGAAAAATCAACAAATGATTGCTCTCTAAGAATGATGTTTTTCTCATCACTCACCCATGAAGCCTTATATGGTCTCTCAATGGGACACTTTTGCAATTTCAATTTGTTTACCATCTCATCAAAAGCCAAATTTTCAAATGATCTACAATCAATAATCATTTTGCAAACCTTACCATGACTTACACAATTTATCTTAAAGATGCATACTAGAGCCTTCTTTTGCTGCTGCATTCTTCTCATCATCAATGATTCTCCTTCCTCATATGGTCTAATTTATATAGCCTTTCCTTTGTATTTCCATTCCTCTTCCCCTCTTTGTGCTAAGTGAGCTCTCTTCTCTACCTTCTTGTGATCAGCCTCTTTCTCAAGACACCTAAAGGAATGATGCCCAATAAATCCACAATTAAACCACTTACTAGTGAATGTACCACTACCTCTGCTATAACTATATTTGTCACTTCCTCTTTGATTTGAATCATCATTCTTGCTCTTGTCCTCATTATCTCATTCCTTCTCATTAGTAGATTTTCCTCCTCTACCTTTTTTTGCATTTCCACTACCACCACTATTCTTTTCTCTTCTCTTCAACTTCTCTTTAGCTCTTATGGAAAACTTGTAACATTCCTCTATAGATCTAGGGGTTGTAAGACTTAATTCATCTTGGATTGTGAATCTGAGCCCCCTAAAGTATCTTTCCTTTTTCTCTTCTATATTCTCATCATGACCCACTTTGGTATCCAACTTATGGAATTCTCTAGTGTACCCTTGTAAATTCAAGGCTCTTTGCCTAAGACTTTGCATTTTTCTTGTACATTTGTACCTTGTAGTCACTAGGTAAAAATTTTGCCTTTATTTTGTCCATCATAGTATACCAAAAAGTAATCTTGGGTCTACCATTCTTCCATCTCTCTACCTATACACAATCCCACCAAAGTAAGGAATGACCTTTTAGTCTAGTCTTAGTAATTATTACTTTCTCATTGTCCTCTATGTTCTGAAACTCAAAGTAGTTCTCCATAGCACAAAATCAGTAAATGAGTTCTTCATCATCCATCTTACCTAAATACAAAGGTAAGTTTGGTCTTCCTTTTGCATCACCACTCCTTATGGCTTTAACAAACCTAGCCATCGTCTCCTCCTCGGGATCTAATTGTGCCTCTTCTCTCAAAGGGATATCTTTTTCATCCTACTCTTCAAAGTAATCTTCTTCTTCTAATCTGGCTTTTCTTTTCTTTTTAATCTACCAATCAAGGCTTTCATTTCCTTGTCTTTCTCAAGCTTTTCCCTTCTTTCTTGTTCAAGGGTTTCTCTTATTCTTATATTCTCTACGATTTATTCCTTCACAAGTTTTGCAAGTTTAGAATTAGTGACCCTCTGAGGGATCCCATCACATCCTCTCCTTTAGACATCTTCTCAAGTACCCAGACCCACTAGGAATTCTCAAAAGGTAAGGGATGATCAAAGGCTTCAACAAAGATCAAATACAAAAATGACCCCAATAAATCTTTTCTTCTTTTAGACTAGGATGCTACTAAGCTTTGATACTAATTGATGCAATGGACAAGTGTGATGTGGCCCAACCAATTTCACAAAGTGAAAATGTGCAAGGCTATGTTCCCCAAACCCACAAATAACAACTATCCACTCTACAACTTTGAAACCCTCCCAATGGCTATGGTGGATGTATTTCAATTATCTAAGATGTATTCAAGATGTTCTAAGTGGTTTTAGGCCACCAACCCAATTCTAACATTCAAATCCTTCAATATTGCTTAGTCGGCCTAATTGCCCTCAACTAGGTCTACAGTGAGAAAGATATGACGTTTACTCCAAAATTTTCCAAAGAAATCCTCAAAGAAAAAAAGGTATTCAAATACCCATTTTGGCCTTCTTCAACATATGTCAACCTTAGTATAGGTTGTTTTGGACCAACAACTAGATGCCCAAACTTGGCAGCCTTTTTAAGCATAAAATAGGGTGATTTTACAAGGCAAGTATTTGCTTCCCATAAAAAATCATCTCAATCAAATTAAAATTAAATTAATTTGACCCCCCAACCTCTGCAAATAAGAAAACCCCAATTTGGCCTCTTACAAACCCTCAAATCTATGACATTCTCAATCTGTGAGCTCACAAGCTAATATCAACCGATTGAAGATTTATTTAGGACATACAAGGTATATATATATGATATCTACCATAAATACCCCTCTCTAATTGATAGATCTCTAGTTGCTACACTCCAGTCATGCATTTCATGCACCTATAAACACCAAAAGCCCATTAGAAGCCTCCATTCATGCAAACTCCTACCCAATCATTGTTAGAATGATTATTTACATTAGAATACAAGTTCATTCCATGGGAATCAAATTCTTATTGTTGACATGTATTAGTCAAGTTTTTTCTTAGTGACAACACTTATTCAGATTTTGAATGGTTACCGAGCTCATTGAACAATCTACAATATTTGCCATGTAATTTAGTAGCCACCAAGCTCTATAGTTGCTACCAAGTCTTCTGGACTAATTCTAAGTGGCCACTAAGCATTCTAGTGGTTACCAATGGAATTTAGTTAGTGTAAAGTCTAGTAGTTCAACCTGAGTAATCTAGTGGTTACTGAGCTTTGCAGTTTCTACCAAGCCAATGGTTCATGGAATCTAAAGCTAGTATTAACTAAGCTATATGATGATTAGTGTTTATTATGTGATTTAGTTTATGCCAAGTTACATAGTATCTACCAAGTAACCAGTGTAGACCAAGTTCAAGACTACTTTGAGGTGATTAGTATGTACTAAGCTTCTACTTCTACCAAATGCATGATGATGTCGGGTAATGATAGTGGACACTGAGTATTAGAATTTCACCAAGTTAGTCTTTAGAACCCAAGTGTCTTCATATGGGCTTGTAATTTTCTAAATTGGATTGGTATATATGTAATGTATTGTATCATATCCAATGTAGTATGAGATAATGAACATGTAAGAATGCAAATGTGATCAAGTAATATTGAAGGCCATATGAGAAAAGGTGTAGTGGAGACATATCCATGACAAAAGGTGATCAACACTTCAAAGAATCCATATCAGCAATTTAGTTTTAAGTTAGAGATCAACTATTTCATTCTAATAAGTAAATCAGTCTAAATCCTTTAAAAGGGTATACTTGATAGTCTTTCTCAAAATCTCTTAATTGAGTGCATACTTTATTGTAAGCCTTAATAGGCCAACTTTATGCTTCAGTATTGAAGTTTTGTGGATATCATCCCCACCCTAGTTTTACTTTCTATTTGAAAGTTTTCTAGGTCACCAAATTATTGTGTTCAAGTGTTGTGGATAATTTTATGTTTTTAGTTTCTCATGCATGCAATTAGATCAATAAATGATAATTGGTATATTGTTATAAAGTGCTGAATTTGATAAAGTTTTAAAGGTTACTGATTCACCCCTCCCCTCTCAGTAACCTAGCTTAGTCTTGAATATTTCTAAAAATTGGTATCAGAGCTTTGCAGTTCTTAGGAGTAAATTTAACAACTTAAGAAAAGATCGAGAATATGGAGATATTCAAACTTGATAAGGAAATTGAAAATGAAAAGTTGAATCTATAAATGGCCATTGCACAAATCAAGAAAGCTAAGGAGAAACTTTCCCAATCCCTAAAAAGAAGGAAGGAACTTGCAAATAAGATGAATGATCATTAGTACATTGAAGACTTTTTCCTTCAAGAAGTTCAGATGAAGCAAATGATGTAATCAAAGAACTCTTAGAGAAGAATGGTTCCCTATGAGAAGAAGTAAGAAACTTAAAAAGAGAACAAAAAATTCAATCAATAAGGCTATGTGAAATCTTGGAATAGAGGAACAAGATGAAAGAAGAAATGGATGGAAGAAACAATGAAATCTAGAACCAATCCCTTTAGCATGTAGATTTTATAGATAAAATATCCAATGCAAATGAGGAATTCATGAGCCAAAGACAGATCAATGAAAGATTAAGAAATGGTCTAAATTTAGAAAGACAAATCAATGAAAGAATAAGAAATGAGCTGAGATCTAAAAAGAAAATCAATGAAAGATTGAAACATGACCTAAACACTGAAAATAAAATCAATGAAAGAATGATGAAATCCCAAGCAGACATGAATCAACTAAATCCATTGAATGAGCATAATCTTTGTAGGCCAAAAGGTAAAACAAGAATTGGATACAAAGAAGAAGGTGAATCCTCTAAACAAGGTGCTCAAAGGAATCAAAGACCTACTTGTAACCACTATGGTAAGATAGTAATACATCAAACAAATGTTGGAGTAATGGTAAAGAAAAATTTAATGAAAAGTGTTACAATTGTAGTCAGCATGGTCATAGGGCTAATGAATGCAAATAGAAACCAAAATTTGAGGGCAAGTATCACAAATGCAAGAGACAAGGTCACAAGGAATCATATTGTAGAACTAAGTCATTCAATCCAATAGAGCAAATTGTGAAAGCAATATTTGATTGGGACTACAACACTTGGTGTAGATGTCATTATTGTGGAGAATATTGACACATTGGCATGAACTATATTAAATAACATACAAGAAGAGAGATACCAGCATAAGATGTTTCACTTGTATTGAACTTGGTCATCTAGCCAAGAATTGGATGAATATAGATAGAGTTGAAGATGAAAAGAAAGAAAAAGAATATAACATTTGAAAGCAGAAGAGGCAACCATGGATTCTTAAATCTACTAAGAATGTTAGTTCAAGTAATAATGGTCATGTCACTCAAGAAGTGGGTGACTCCACCATTCTAAACTAGGTTACCAAAGGAGAATTGGAACAACATTTTCATGATCACAATTAAATAGTTCTAAATTAAAGGTGAAAAAGATCCAAATTAGTATTTGAGATACAAAAGGATCACTGAGGAAGAACAATATCAGTTATCACCGAGTTACCTACTCTACCAAGTAAGGTTGGGTCATAGACTTTATTAAGAAAGGTTGGGAGTAACAAAACATACATGATTACTGAGTCAAGAAATCTTTACCGAGTAATCAATAGAATAGTGGATGACAGGCTGTCACACATATTGGTTAGCATAATGTCAATCATGATGTCAACCCAGCTACCTTTGTACCAAGCATAAATGGTAAAGTTTTATCAAAAAGCATGAAATTGAACTCATTTTTCACTGTGAAATCTAAGTGCTATTATAAAGAAGTGAATTCCATTCTGATTAAGCAACCTCAAGTGAATTTGCAATAGGTTATCAAGGGATTGATAATTTATCAAGTAATCATGGCATCCAGTAGTAGTAGCAATAAAGTGAAGAAATGGCCTAAAATGTTGGTTCGAGGAATCAAGTGGAAATTGCTAGACTTCAAACTTGTGCCTGCGATCATAGAATCCTTGGAACCAAGCAGAGCTCAATCACAAATTCCTCAAAAGGTACTCCTTATTAACAATATTCAAACTCATTTCAAGTGTTCTATTTAGGAAATTAGAACCCTACAAATGGATGATTCCCTAGGTGAATTATGTGTTAATGGAATTCTCAAACCTAGGCATAAACATTTGGAAGACAAAGGTTTGAACCACATTCCTCACATGCCCTAAGGTTTCCAAATCAAATGGATCAGATACATTCTAAGCTAGGTGCATAATGGTCAGCTATGGCTTGAGCAACTAGTTTTGATTACAAAGAAAATGACTCATTGCATCACCAAACTTCCCATGCTCACTAAAGATAAAACCACCAAAACCCTAGGTCAAGTTGAGTTGGAAAAGAAAACCCTAGCCAAGTGGGATGGTAGAGGCATGAAAATCAATAGTATAGTTGATGTAAAAATGAAATTTGGGATAAATGTGATAGCTCACATGATATATAGTTCAAGACACCTCAATAGTGTATCATGTGAACAATTTGTCTTATGACTTGGTAGGGCTATTGTTGAAACAATTCAACAACAACATGGAAAATATTTGGACTTCTAAGAACAACCCCTTCAAATTTGGCTCTCTATTAACTTGGTTTTTTTCTATATTCAAAAATTCTTCCCTTCCAAAGGCACGATAGGATAGAGGAAAGATGTGCTTGTACTAAATTAGATTAATGAATACATTATAGAAATGGGAGAAAATTTTGTTAGCATTATAGATTATTGCTTTGAAGTTTTCAAGGAGAAAATGAATGATAGATTCAAAATACCTAAGAAGCAAGTAGAAGATTACAAAGATGATGCTTGCTTCATGGTAGACTATGAAAAAGTCTACATTTAGGCAGTAAAACCCATAATTGTATGGGTAAAACCTCTTCCCTATGAGGTGAATATAGATGAAGAAAAGTACATAATTGAAGCTTTGATTAATGAACCTATTGATCCAAAGGAATCAAATTTTGGAACATATGATGAGGCAAGGGAAAGGATAGAGTTGGAGATAAATCTCCCACAAGTAGTTAACAAAGGTAAGAGTAGGATAGAAAAACTAAAATCAAGCACACCTATAATGTTAATTGAGGGAAAAGGTGAAGATATAGATGAAGAGGTAGAGGATGAGTTTAAAAAGGAAGAAGAACCCTTGAAGAAGAAAGGAAAGGTGATCATCACCAAGCTACCTAAGCCATCCACTACAGTTTTTACAAGGAAGTCTAGGAAGAAAGGTAGTAAAATTGTCTTTAGCAAACCTCCTCCCACCTTCTAAGAAAAAATGAAATAATTAGAAAAAGGTGAAGGTATAAAAAACTTCAAATCCTTGAAGTATGAAACAAGATTAGAGGTAGAAAAGAAATAGGTTGAAGAACTGGTGTTAACCAAAATGGGAAAATGGAAGAATTTGCTAGATTAGATAACTTCCCAACTCTCTAATGAATTAGTAGAGAAAATTAAGCCAAGATGGGACTTATAAATGCAAATAGAAAAATATATTTATCCACAAACCCTAAGGCCATTGCTACATAGCATGAAAAATGTTGAGGTAAAAGAGTCCTTAAAGAAAAATGAAGATAAGATGACTCTTAGATTTAATACTTGTTTAATTTTGATAGAAGATATAGAGCATGTGGTTAATAATGCCACAAGAATGTGGAAGAATTTTTATCATTTTCATAAACAAAGTGACTTCCCAATAGAAGTTAAGGATGATGATAGTGATGATGAGGAAGAAGAAACTTACACTAAGCCCACAGATTTTGACAATGAGGAAGTTGAAGAAAATAAAGAGGAAGAAGCTAAAAAAGGAAGACAAAGAAGATGATAAGGAGATTGACCCTATGAAGATAGAAAATATAGTTATTACATCACTTCCTCACTCTCCAAGCAAACCAAGTGCTACATCATGGTTGAAGATAGCTTCAACAAGTTTGATTGCGACAACTACATGTACTTCAAACATCCAATCACTCTTTGCCCCCACATAGCTCAGCACATCAATGATAGAAGTGACTACCACTTCATCTACCGAGATACAACCTCCCTCTTCTTCATCTCTTGAGTTGTAGTCATCAAAAATGAGTATAGTGGCTATTACAATTTTGAGCTCTTCAGTAGTAAGTACTTTAGTTTTGAATACTACAATTTTGTCTACTTCAGTAATGGATACTTTAGTTTTGACTTCTTCAATTTTTGATTTAGCAAGCATTCCTATTAGTATTCCATCAGTAAGTACTATATCAATTTTCATAGCAAGTCCTAGTATATTTGCAATTGTTTCCATTCTGGATACAAAGGCATTAAGTACAAGGACAGTTGAACCCAAGGTTCAACTAAGTACAAGATTTTTGAGTAGAATTAAGGAGATAGAAGAGGATATAGACCTAGATGACAAAATAGAAATTCCCAAATAGGACTTTGATAATCTCACTATGGATCAAATGCATATAGCTGGTCAACTCCTCCAAAAGAAGGCAAAGCAAAAGAAATTGAGAGGGGAGAGAGATAGAGAATATAAAATTATTAATGCTGCTAAGAATATTTTGTCTAAGGCTATAGGTATTGAGGTTGATACTTCTCAAAATATTTTATTGTAATTAAAAGAGGTAGTCCAAAAATTTAATGAGGACTCTAGTGGTTAAGATAAATTAATTGAGAAATCAGAAAAGAAATTTGAAAACAAAGTACTTGAGCACATTGATCAGCAAATTGCCATTCAACAAGTTGAGCTTTACTCAATTTTGACCAATCTTGAAACCTCTTGCACCAATGTAATTATGTGATGTTACTAAGTTCACAAAGGAGATAAAGAGCAAGCTAACAAATATTGATAGGATCTGAAAGCCAGTGCACAACAATTACAACTTGACCCTAGTTCAAGCTTTGCACATCATATGAAGATTAGATTTCTATCAAATATGTAGGCAAAGTTTTTGAGAGAAGAAGTAAGGATCTACTTGGTGTTGATCGATATTTAGAATATTATCCTTCCTATCATGGATACAATGTAGAAACACATTGGTTATTCAAAAACATTGATCCATGACAATAACTTCTCTATTGTAGATCACATGATAGAACTCTCTGTAGAAGTGCAAATTTCTCTCCATACATGCAAGATTTTGCAAGAAAATTGGGATAAAACTCTGACACTTATTCTTAAGGTACATTCTATGTTTCTATCTCATATTGGTGTCTCCATGTGAATAAGTCTTGAATATAGTTTTGAATAAATCTTTGGCATTATTGTCAAAAAGGGGGAGAGACTATGTATATTGTATGGGGGAGAATCATGCAA
This sequence comes from Cupressus sempervirens, assembly GCA_028749045.1. Classification (NCBI taxonomy): domain Eukaryota; kingdom Viridiplantae; phylum Streptophyta; class Pinopsida; order Cupressales; family Cupressaceae; genus Cupressus; species Cupressus sempervirens. The sequence continues at coordinate 279,734,885 of CM053783.1, read as the reverse complement.
AGGAAAAAATGTATATAGAAGAAGATAATATTGTAGATATATTGTATAGTATATACTTACAAAGATAAATTTTGAAAAATCTCAAAACAATATAGTCTATTGAACCAGTATCACATTGTGATGTATATAGGTTTTGGCTAATAATTGTTTTTGTCACTAATGCCAAAGGGGGAGATTTTTGACATATCTGTCGAGTTTGTTATTAGTGAAAAACACTTATTCATATTATGTATGGTTACCAAGCTCATTGAATAGTCTATAGTATTTTCCATGTAATTCAGTAGCCACTGAGCTCTACAGTTGCTATCGAGTCTCTTGGACTAATTTTAAGTGGCCACTGAGCATTCCAATGGTTACCAAGGGAATTTAGTTAGTGTGAAGTCTAGCAGTTCAACCTGAGCACTCCAGTGGTTATTGAGCTTTGTAGTTTCTATCAAGCTAGTAGTTCATGGAATGTAAAGCTAGTATTAACTGAGCTATCTAATGATTAGTGTTTATCAAGTGATTCAATTTATATCAAGTTACACAGTATCTATCGAGTCACTAGTGTAGACCAAGTTTGAAACTACTTTGAGGTGATTAGTATGGACTGAGATTCTACTTCTACTAAATGCATGATCATGCCAAGTAATGATAGTGGACACTGAGTATCATAACTTCATCAAGTCAATCTTTAGAACCCGAGTGTCTTCATATGGGCTGACTTTGTAATATTGGTGTTAACTTCTATATTGGCCAACTTTGTAATTTTGTAAATTGGATTGGTCTATATATGTAACGTATTGTATCATATATAATGTAGTATGAAATAACAAACATGTAAGAATGTGAATGTGATCAAGTAGTAGATACAGTATATATTGAAGGCCTTATTATAATAGGAGCAAAAGAGACATATCCATCACAAAAGATGATTAGCACTTCAAAGAATATCTATCAGTAATTTAGTTGTAATTTAGAGATCAACTATTTCATTCTAATAGGTGAAAATCCTTTAACAAGGTAGACTTAATAGTCTTTGTCAAAATCTCTTAATAGAGTGCATACTTTATTGTGTGTTTGTAAAACCTCTAACAAGGTGGACTTACCAGTCCTAATTGCTCCTAACAAGGCAGATCATCAGAAGTGATCATTCTAAGCCTTAAGAGGCCAACTTTATGCTACAGTATTGAATTTTTGTGGGTATCATCCCCACCCCAGTTTTACTTTCTATTTGGAAGGTTTCTAGGTCACAAAATTATTGTGTTCAAGTGTTGTAGATACTTTTATGTTTTTAGTTTCTCATGCATGCAATTAGATCAATAAATGATAATTGGTATATTGTTATAAAGTGTTGAATTTGATAAAGTTATAAAGGTTACCAATTCACCCCTCCCCTCTTAGTAATCTAACTTAGTCTTGAATATTCCCAACACTTACATCCATGGAATGAACAAATGCTTCAAAAGTGCCCAAAACTTGCACAAATTATTACAAAAGTTGTTTGAAATCAACACTTTTGGTAAAATAAAAACCTATTTGTCTTAATGCACTAGAAATGGTTAAGATATCATCCTAATAGTTTAGAAACATAAAATTTTCAATTATAAATCAATCCAAATAAAAAATCTAATGTAAAATGCTCAAAATGGAGTTTTTATTGCATTCCAACTGCCAAATCTGTACAATGCTAATGGAATCCATTCAATGCTTTCAATTAGATTATCCTATGCCTTTACCAAGCTATATAGGTGTTGGAAATATAGATGGATTAACTAAGAGGGGGGTTGAATTAGTTACCACAAAAATAAATCCATATATCCTTTAGATGTTAAAGAAGACTATTTACTGCTATCACATGGTAAACACACTTAAAATGTTGTAACTTAGTAAATGCAATGTATGTTAACTTTAATAGATCTTAAACATTCACGGTGATTAGCATGCAAGCATAAAATAAATAACATGAACACATGAGACACCAGATTAAATGTGGAAACCCAATATGGGAAAAACCACCAAGTAACTAGCTACTAATTTTCACTCTTCTAAAGTGAGCCCTGTTAGGAGTCAGCGTGGTTAAAGGTTACAAAACACACTATTAGGTGTGACCTTGTTAGAGGATTTAATCACCCTGTTAGGAGTGGCCTTGTAATAGGTTTTTAAAAAAATTCAATGGAACTATCACCTTGTTAGAGGATTTACAACTGGATATTAAACCAACTCTGTTAAGAGATTTTGGAATCACTGCTACAATGATAAGAAAGTAACAATGAAAAGACCTGAATGAGATACAAATAATTTTTTTTGATTATAGATCTTTTTTTTGCCTCACACTAGATCCTTCTTGATCAAATATAACTTTGTTGCTCCTCGAGGATATCTAACCATCCTTCAAATTCACTCACACTTTCTTTTTCAAACAATCAATAAACTTGCATACTCACTCATACACTTTAGAATCTCAACTTGACCTTTCATATATACCATTTAGATTATTAGGTTGGCCCAATTAAAACTTACAATCATATATAATCATTACCACAGTTGGCTAGAATCAATTCTTGAAATAATTAAACTTTATTTCTCAAACTAACAAAATCCTTCATTGGCAGACTGTCATGTCCCCTTTTCAAATAATTAAAAAATAATAATCTTTGCTAAGGCAGGCAGGCCCAAGAAAGTGAAGTTTCGGAAAAAGGGGGTTAATCTTTGGAAACCGTTGGACTAATAAATGAAAATTATTATTAAAATATGTTTCATTAACCTCTCTTGGATGTGAGTTACAGTTATGCCCTCTTTTAAGGGGTTTTGGAGGCATTTTGGGCTCATTCCAGAACTTGATTTTTGGCTCATTCTTTGTTATTCTTCAAAGGCTGCCAAACCTGTGGAGAAGGAGACCCAAGAACGGGAGTTTGCAGGTTTCCAGGGAGACCCAAGAACGGGAGTTTGCAGGTTTCCAGGAAGGCTAAGGATGGGAGTTTGAAGCCATTCCATGTGCATGCTCATACAGAGTTTGCCTTTGTGCTGAACAGTGCAGATTTGTGAGTTTCCGGGTGTATTTTTGTAAGAGTTTGGTGTTTCCGGTTGAGTATTTCATATCAGTTTTGGTTGCTGCTGTATTTTATACTTTAAGCTGTTAAAATAGATCTAAATATATATATTGGGACGTGATTAAACTTCTGAGATAGATTATTAGTGTTCTTGTGGTGTTTCCGGACATATTTTGTGCTATTTCGGGAGCCCGATGAGCATAGTTTTGGTCCTACATTTTCGAGCTGTTGTGTAAAGGCTATACGGATCTGGAAATGTCAATTTGTAGGCTGTTATGCTTCTGAAAGTTTTGTAAAAATTTCCATTTTCAGATTCATTAATAATTTGTGAAGTTGTGAAGCTTTTAGCACTATTTTCAGCATACCCGATTTGGGGTTTCTTGAGGAATTTGGTGGATCTTTGGGAAATTAGCTGTTTGATTTTAAAGATCTGAATAGAGGTTGGAAATATCATAAAAAAATCAGAAAAGGGACATTTCAGTGGTATCAGAGCCATGATCTTGCCAGCCTGAGGGTTTGTAGAAGTTGCAGGTCGGTTTTGACAACTACCCAGATCTTGCATGTCAGTTTTGACAACTACCCAGATTTTGCATGTCATAATTTATGGTTGCATGTTTCTTCTAATCAGATGCATGTTAAAATTTATGGTTACATTCTACTTCTAATCATTTTCATGTTAGTTCTTGGTGAATTTGGTGGTTGCATGTTGCTTCTAATCAGCTGCATGTCAAAATTTATGGTTGCATGCAACTAAGTGAAAGAGAAAAAATATATTTGCAGCGAGAAAAGAATAAAGAAATTTTGATCAAACCTCCAGTTGAAAGTAAAAGTACAAAATACAAGGAAGGGAAAAGTATGGCTGATCCAGATGAGATGGCAAAGAAATTCTTCCAAGACATCCAAAACACTCAGAAGCAAACAGTGGATAGTTTAGCAGAAACTAGAGAGGCTTTGCGAATATTGACAGAAAAACTAAAAGGAGTTGCATCTGTTAATGAGAAAGGGAGCACTTTAGAGGAGCCAAGAAATCTGAAATCCACACCATCTAAATCAACCAAAACTATTTTCTTGCCTGCAGATGAGCCACCAATACCAAATCTAGCCATTAATCCTATGGAAGAGGTTACAGGTAACTTGATTACATTAAGAGCTACTTATAATGGCTTAGATGATGACTTTCGTAGTTCAGTTCCTTTTAGAGAATATGTGGATATGATGAACACTTTGATGCCCAAGAAAGAATACAGAAGGGAGCATGACATAAGTGGAAGAGAGCTCAAAAATAAAATAAGCAAGTTTATAGCACCTACTTTTGATGGAACAAATAAAATTTCAGCTAGAGCATGGCTACAAAAATTACAGACCTTCTTCACACTTAACCCCATGAAGGAGAGTGATTTTGTTCAAATTGCAAGTCTACACTTGGAAGATGCAGCCTATGATTGGTGGTATCATGGAATGACTACTCAAGGTCATGATCAGGTAACTACATTTGATGATTTTAGTCAAAGAGTGATAGATAGATTTGACCTCAAGGATGATGATTATGAGGGTGTTATTGTGCATGATGGTGAGATACCTGGTGTAGATGAGCAGACATTGAGCATTCATGACTTTTCTGAGAGAGAGTACCAGGCACAGTTAGATGCTTCGTCACATGAGGTTGAGGCTAGTAGTACTTCACATGATTTATCTCGCCAGCTGAAGGTGTGTGAAGACAGTATTGTCACTACATTATCTCATCATGACAGGTATGTGGAGTTAGTTGGTATTGGTCATATTACTCAAGTCAGGATTTTGCTTGAGTTACCAGCTAATTCTAGTTTACAGATATGGACTCGAGATTCTTATATTGGCATTTGGGGTTCAGTTGACTATAAATCATTAACACTTTTTGGTAGCAGTGATTGTTTGGGTGCTACCATGGATTTGATTAGCAGATTGCACGGTGTTGTCTTTTCTTGTGCCAGGAGCTTATCCGATGTTTGTATTAGTTTTTATACACCGGTGTTGGGCTTTGTTCATATATCTAGTCGACCATACTTGCTGGAATGTGTTGATGATATTTCATATTTGGCAGTGTGTACAGATGAGTCCCAGGATCATATTGGCATTGATGACATCCAGGAGGATGTAGTGGGCAGTTTTGAAGACTTAGTTTCCTTGGGTACAGAGGAGTTGGACAGCAGTGCTAATGTTTTTGATACTTCGTATGTTGATATGAGCTTTAGATTTAATTCACAGGGTATGGATTGTAATACTCTAGAGACTAGTGACTTTGAGGATACTCCTTTAGACAGTGCATCAGAGGAGGATTGTAGGAGACAGTCAAGCCAGTGCCATCATGTGCCTAATCAGTTAAGAGTTAGTGACCGAGACATTGTTATCGCTTGCCAGCATTTTGATGCTGCTCGTCAGTTGTTAGCAGTTTATGGATGGGGTTCTCCTACTAGTGATGAGCAGGAAGGTAGTTATCTTTCCTTGATAGAGATCCACTCTTTATGGGAGGCTATCCAGATTCTGAGACAGGATTATATGCAGTTGGTAGCTGATAGAGATTATCTTATGAAGTGGGGCAGTACAGCATATGATGCATTGTTGGCCAAGGAAGATGAGGTGAGTGAGCTTACTGAGCAGCTTGTGGTGACTTCTGAGATTCTTGAGAGTACTCAGTTGGCTTTCAAGGAGTCACAATTTCATTTGGCTAAGGTGACCATGGAGTTAGAGCGACTACAGTCTTCACCTGATTCTATACAGTCACAAGCAGTGGTGTTTGGTGATCCGAGGATGTCCATGGCCGAGATTGTCAAAGACAGTGGAGATGGGGATGCATCCATTCTTGATACTAACATTGGAATATCAGGTTCATTCCCACTGGAGTTAGGTTTAGTTGAGTTGGGTATTGTAGCAGATTGTTGTATGCCTGACATGGTGATGGCATCTAGTACTGAAGGCACAGAGACTAGAGATGTATCAAAGATCATGTGTGATGTTGGTGAGTCGGCAGTTGGCATGGTTCCTGCTAGTAATACTACTCCCTTGGTGATATCTTTGGAGGTAGTAGTTAGTTCCAACATGGTTAATGATCAATTACAGTTAGTTTCATCTGGATTACAGTCTAAGCCACTGACTGAGATTGGCGCATTCTATCGGCATTACACTATGAGGTATGCTCATCAATTTACCTTTGATGACCATGTTGATGAGATAATGATACAGAGATGTACTTTGGTTCCTAGTACTTATCATCAGTTATGGGACAATTTGATGCCTCAAGATGAGAGTTGTGATGGGCATGACATGGCAATAGGTTCTACAGTTGAAAGCTTGATAATACATGACTTAGAGCAGGAGTTTCAGAGTGATGCTTCAGCAAGTGTTGTTATTGATTCTACTCCTTTGGCTATGACATCTCCTGACTTAGCCGGTGATCAGTCACAGTGGGTTGTATCACTTGTTCATGGTGATTTGTTGACTAAGGTTGTTTTTTTTTATCAACATTATATTGCAAGGTATGTACATCAGTTAGCATTTGATCCTTGTGTTGAGGAGTTGATGGCAGGAAGATTTGGTTTGGGTTCCAATTCTTGCTATTTATCTTGTGATGGCTTTTCACCATCAGGGGTGCATGGTAGTTATGGTTATGAGATAGTGGCCAGTGATTTGCAAAGTTGTGTTGACTATAGGAGTTGTACAGTGTGTGGATTCTCCATACTTGGTACAGTTTCATTCGAGAGCATTCACCATTGTTGCAGAGTTGGATTGTGCATTCTGTATAGGCCAGTGGGATGCGTTGATGGTATTTACTGTGTTGGTAGTTTGATTTGTCCACTTTGCTTGGGTTCTGATGTTCTAAGAGTTTGTGCCTCAATGGTTTTTGACTGTGGTAGTGGTGATTTTGGATTTTGGTTGAGCTATAATTGTCAGTTTGATTATGGATTCATCTTGCTCATATTGCAAAGGATATTGCAGGAGCCTATGTTAATTGGTAGTAGTATAGTTCATGACTACATTTGGGATCCAGGTGGATTGATTGGTTTATTGTTTATCCATTGCTTGAGGACAAGCAATGTTTGGGAGGGGAGGACTTGTCATGTCCCCTTTTCAAATAATTAAAAAATAATAATCTTTGCTAAGGCAGGCAGGCCCAAGAAAGTGAAGTTTCGGAAAAAGGGGGTTAATCTTTGGAAACCGTTGGACTAATAAATGAAAATTATTATTAAAATATGTTTCATTAACCTCTCTTGGATGTGAGTTACAGTTATGCCCTCTTTTAAGGGGTTTTGGAGGCATTTTGGGCTCATTCCAGAACTTGATTTTTGGCTCATTCTTTGTTATTCTTCAGAGGCTGCCAAACCTGTGGAGAAGGAGACCCAAGAATGGGAGTTTGCAGGTTTCCAGGGATACCCAAGAACGGGAGTTTGCAGGTTTCCAGGAAGGCTAAGCATGGGATTTTGAAGCCATTCCATGTGCATGCTCATACAGAGTTTGCCTTTGTGCTGAACAGTGCAGATTTGTGAGTTTCCGGGTGTATTTTTGTAAGAGTTTGGTGTTTCCGGTTGAGTATTTCATATCAGTTTTGGTTTCTGCTGTATTTTATACTTTAAGCTGTTAAAATAGATCTAAATATATATATTGGGACATGATTAAACTTCTGAGATAGATTATTAGTGTTCTTGTGGTGTTTCCGGGCATATTTTGTGCTATTTCGGGAGCCCGATGAGCATAGTTTTGGTCCTACATTTTTGAGCTGTTGTGTAAAGGCTATACGGATCTGGAAATGTCAATTTGTAGGCTGTTATGCTTCTGAAAGTTTTGTAAAAATTTCCATTTTCAGATTCATTAATAATTTGTGAAGTTGTGAAGCTTTTAGCACTATTTTCAGCATACCCGATTTGGGGTTTCTTGAGGAATTTGGTGGATCTTTGGGAAATTAGCTGTTTGATTTTAAAGATCTGATTAGAGGTTGGAAATATCATAAAAAAATCAGAAAAGGGACATTTCACAGACCTTGCTCAATAAACACTGATCTTGAAATGATTTCCTATGTTGACCAATAGAATCTTGGTTAACACTATGAATTTGCAAAAATCTTTTAGAAACTGAGTGAACTTGGAAAACACTAACTTTCCTTTGTTAAGCATGAGAGTTCAGTTAACACTACTTTCTACCACACTTTCCTTTGATGCCCAAGTGAGCTCGGTAGACACTATTTACGTAGAGTAATTTCTAGGAATGCTCGGTAGACATATAAAATTGTCTTGCTAACCAACTAAGCTTAGTAAACATTGACTGCCAACTAATATGACATTTGTGTAACATCAAAGATAACACACATTTAGACAATTGTATCAAAAAATCTCGCTCTATGGCATTGATGGCAATACAACATGTCATAGCATAATGAAATTTGAAAACAAGTCTTTTTCTCACAGAAAGTTTCTTCCTCTTAGATTTTATACCACAGACTTCTCTAATGCAATAATCTCCCTCTATGAAGGAATTACATAGCTTTTCCAAACAAAAAACTATCACTCAAACAAATTTTAGAAAGATATGATAGTCAACTCTTCCTCTTTGATAGCACATGCCAAAGACAACACATACCAAATGAGTATCAATGTACCTTGAGTACTGATTCATATGCAATTTTCTGTTGACTATGCTGCATCAACTGATAGATCTTCAACTTGGTTCTTTTTGATGCATCACTACAAATTTACGTTAGTGAGCTTTAGATAGGGAAATGACCCCTAACTTACCTCTTAGATACAAGAATGCATCCTTAGGTAATGACTTGGTGAATATGTCTGCAATCTATTCTTTTGTATGGACACAATCCAATTTCTTTATGTTGCACCAATTCTATGGGAAAATGATATTTTATAGCAATTTTCTTGGTTTTGGAATGCATCAACGAATTATTTGATATGTTAATTGCACTTGTATTATCACAAAACATAATAACTAGTTCTTTGATCTCAACCTTCATGCCTTTGAACAACTATTTAAACCAAAAAATATTACAATAGTTCACTGCTACTACAACATACTCTACTTCTACTATAGATTGGGATGTGCAATTTTTCTTTTTTCTTGTCCAAGATACCAACCTTTTTTCAAGAAAGAATGCTCCACCACTTGTACTCTTTCTATAATCAATGTTTCCTATCCAACTAGCATTAGTAAACACTTTTAAGTCCAAATTTCCCCCATGTTTATACCATAATCCATAATCTTTAGTATCTTTCAAGTATCTCAAGATTCTTTTGATTGCCATCATATGATTTTCTCTGGGTTTTTTTGAGAATCTTGCTACTATACCAACTATAAGAGCAATATTAGGCCTTGTATGAACTACATACTATAATTTCCCAATTATTGATCTATATAAGGTTTGATCTACCTCTTTTAAATCATCATCTTTGGTAAGCTTTAATCTAGCACACATGGGGGTTCCAACTGGTTTTGAATCTTCCATACCAAACTTCTTGAGTATCTCCTTGATATATTTAGACTAAGTGATGTAGATACCATTCCTACTTTGATGTATTTGAAGGCCAACAATGAACTTAATCTCACTAAACATAGACATTTCAAATTATTTGTTCATTTTCTTTGAAAATTCTTTGCATAGATCATCATTCCCTATAAACAAAGTATCATCCACAAATATTTCTATCAAAACAATTTTGTTATCTGGTCCTTCCTTGATGAACAAACTACTGTTATCATTAGTTCTCTAGAAGTCAATCTGAATAAGGTAGTTATGCAATCTCTCATACCATGCTCTAAGATCTTGTTTCAGACCATACAATAGTTTGTGTAATTTGTAAACCATGTCCTTTTAGTCTAGATCAACAAAACTTTTAGGTTGTTTAATGTAGACTTCTTCATCAAGAATACCATTAAGAAATGCATATTTAACATCCATCTGATATACCTTAAATCCTTTATTTGTTGCATATGCAAGTAAGTTCCTGACTCCTTCCAATCTTGCAACAAGAGAAAAAGTCTTAGAATAATCAATTCCTTCTTCTTGAGAATACCCTTTACACACCAATGTAGCTTTGTTTCTTGACACTTTACCATCTTCATTCAACTTATTCCTAAATACCCATTTTTTTCCAATCCCATTTTTTATCTTTAGGCCTAGGTACAAGAGTCCAAGTTTTGTTCTTTTCTATTTTCTCTATCTCTTCATTCATAGCCTCAATCCAACTTTCATTTTCCAATGCATCTTTGACATTTCTAGGTTCCAAATCAGCAAGTAAACAAGTACCTTTTAGCATACTTCTTGCAATAGTACCTTCTCATTTATCTTTAATAATCTAATCTAGTGTATGATGCCTCTTGACATACTTGGCCCATATAGGTTTTTTCATCCTCTTGAACTTCAGCTTTAGGTTCCAGTTGTTCAGACTTGGTAGGCATTAGCTCTATAGCTTGATAATGTGACTCAAGTCCTTGTGACTCAGTTTGAACTTCTTGCAACTTAGTGACTAAGGAAGACTTGAGAGTAGAAGTCTCCTAATTGAAAGATGTGTTTGGAAATGTATCAGGTTCATTGTAAAAAAATCTCCTATAATCTTCTGGTTCCTTTTTACTTTCTTCTTCAGTCCTTTCTACAAACTCATCAACTTTCACATGTGCACTTTCTATGATTTTGTTAGTAGACAAATTCAAACATCTATATGCATTACTCTTGGACGAATATCCTAAAAATACAACTTTATCACCTTTCACATTAAATTTTCTTTTTCTAGATTCTTTCAAGATATAACATTTACTTCCAAATACTTTTAGGTAACTTACATTGGATTTATAGCCATACCATAACTCATAAGGGGTTTTGAATGAGTCCTTCTTCAATTGTACTCAGTTTAAGGTATAAACTATAGTGTTGATAGCTTCCTTCTAGTATTTGTTCATTTCAATCATTAGAGTCCTTGCACAATCCATGATAGATCTATTCCTTCTTTCAACTATTCCATTCTACTCAGGAGTTCTAGGGGCTAATACCTATCTTTTCATTCCTCTTTCAATGCAAAATTTATTGAATTCATTGGGGATGAATTCACCACCTCTATCTGATCTTAAGCATTTCAATATTTTCCCTATTTCCCTCTCTATTCTTTCCAAATACCATTTGAATTTCTCAAATGCTTCTGACTTCTCTCTTAGATAGATAACAGTCATCATTCTAGAGTAGTCATCAAAAAAAAGAATGAAGAATTTTTATCCACTATAGCTCTCAATTCCAATAAGTCCACATAAATTAGTGTGGAAAATTTTCAAAATATCTTTATACTGATAGTTTTTTCTTTTAAAAATAGTCTTTCCCATCTTTCCAATCTGACAATTCTTGCATAGACCAACATTAGGTTTCTTTAAACTAGGAATGCCTCTTACTTTCCTAAATTTTCTTATTTTCACCATGTTATCAAAATTTACATGGCATAACCTTTTGTGCCATAACCAGATTTCTTCAACTTGAGAAACAAAACATGAGTACTCACCAAGATCAAGATAAAATAAGCTACCTTTTGTTTGTTTGCTTGATCCAATCAATTTTCCTTTTTTATCCTAAAATGCTTTCTTGTGTTGACCAACATAATCTTGGTTAACACTGCGAACCTACAAAAATCCTTTGGAAACCAAGTGAACTTGGTAAACAATAACTTTTTTTCATTAACAATGATAGCTTAGTTAACACTGCTTTCTACAACACTTTCCTTTGACGCTTGAGTGAGCTCATTAGACACTATCTATGTAGAGTAATTTCCAAGAATGCTCGGTAGACATAGAAAATTGCCTTGCTAACCAACTAAGCTTGGTAGAAACTGACTACCAACTAATATGACATTTGTGTAACATCAAATACAACACATATTTATACAATTGTATCCAAAATAGGATGAAGTAAAACTTCCCCAACCATATTACAATTTTTAGAATCCATAACAAAGGTTAAAACACTCAAATACTAGTTTTCCCTCCTAATTCAAAATATAGCTATTAAGACTTTAAATTTGACTTTAAAACCTTATTGAAATATTTTTAATCATACTTTATTTTTTTCTACCACTTAAGAATTATTATAATGTCCCCCCAAGACCTATTTGATCCCTCTAACCAATCTAGATCCCTTGTTGGCACTATTGGCCACCCTTATATTATTTTTATACCTAAATCTTTTATTTGGATCTATAGGAATTTTCAAGTTAACACTAAATTTTTCATTAAATTTAGCCATTATAGGCTTCAACATATTCCAATCCACTTTCAAGGATACCATAGATCCTTTTCTTTTGTTTTCTTCCAAGGTGTCCCTAGATTTTTGTGTAGGTGGTCCTGCACCACAAATGCCTAACCCTTACTACATTTTCTTATGGGCCAATACTCAGCATGTATACTTTTAGTTCACTCTAGTCTTGTTTTTTCTCTTCCTAAAATATTGCCTTTGTAGTGCCTTCCCCATGTGCTTCCTTTATAGATTCATCATTAGTTACTTCAATTACCTCTTATTGTGCTTTGACTTCACCTACTTCCATAGGTGCCTTCTCAATAGCCTTTTGCATTGTCAGTCCATAGATCACATTTCATATTTGTGTGCTTTGCTCAATAACAACTTCAATTTTTTTCTATAAAATATTAAGCTTGGTACTTTGGTGAAAATATTACCTTGTACTTGTTAATAGCTTTTGTCATCTTAGATTTGTCCAAATCTGGCATCACTCTTGCAAGTGTAATCTCTCTAATGTTTCTCTCTATTGTGATACTATATTTCCACCTTTGCTCAAATCTATCATATAGGCTCTTGGGTAAAGAGTTGGAAATCTCAATTGGGGTCAACTTAAAAAAATTCATCATGGCATATATAGACTCCTCTTCTTTATCCATATTTAACTTCCCAAGTTTATCAAACTTAACATGTGTAAATCCCCTTAAATCAACATTATCCTTGATATTTTCATAGAAGTTGTCCAAATTAGAAGAGGGACAATGAATTACCACTTTGAATTTACTACTATTATTTGAATTAGTCCTCTCCTCATCTAATTTAGGGCAATATACTTCCTTCTTTTCTTCTACTCAGGTTCATCTTCTTTTGTAGTTGTGATAGCTCTCTTACCTTTAGGCTCTTAAACTTCCTAAATCTTCTTGGTAGTAGCTCTTCTGCTAGCCTTGGTAATAGGAACTCTGGGCTTTTTTTATGAAGGTTTCACAATCTTTTTAGGTTTTCTTGCTAGTGACTTCTTTTCTTTTCTATTCTTTTCTTCTATGGAAAAAGGTGCTTCATTGGCTTATTCCCCCTTGGCACCTTTATCAATTTCCACTTTATCTTGTCTTTGGTCCTCACCTTGACCCTATGTGAAAACAAGTGGTGCTTGGTTAGGTACATCTTTTTCATTTTCATCATCTTCTTTCTCTTCGTGTCCTTTTTCCCCTTCACCAAATTGTTCCTTCAGTTTCTTCAAAAGCTTATTCTTTTTCCTCATTACAAAAGTTGTTCTCAAATCTATTGTTATCTTTCACTTTGCTACATCATAGTCTCCAAAGGTAGTAGCATCCTTATCTACTTCCCTTTCTAGTAAAGTAGTGATGGATGTAGATGTCTCATCAACATTAATCTCATAAGACAATGGTATGATCCATCTCACCTATGGAACAACAACTTGTACATATGTGAAATCAACATCAACTAGAAAAAGACATAATTTAAATTCTTCTCTACTAGTGATACTAGAATCCTTTGTCTTTGTTTCATTGACTTCTTGAAGTATTCAAATTAGCTAATTATCACAAGCTCAAAATTGTCTCCCAAATGCTTTATAAATTCACCAATCTACAATGCAACTGACTTGTTAGTCTTCCAAGCTATTTTCCCAAATGTGGGAAAAGTGTTCTACATATAAAAATATGCAAACAAGTATTAAACCAAATTTGCATTGTGCATTTTTTATTTTCCTTATGACTCCCAAGTTTTTAGATAACTACTAGAGTTTTAACTCAAAAATGTCATAAGAATGGTCTTTCTTTCCTTAATCATAGTAGTAGAAGAGCTAGATGATATAAAAACTAACTAGGGTTTGCATAAATTCAAGTAGTGTAGCTCAACACACAATAAATACCTTGAAAAATCTGATGACTTGTGTTGAGTAGCGATTGAATTTAGATTTCAAATTCTTGAATCCTTTTCTCCAATTCACATTTAAATCTTTGTGCTCTCTTCAATCTCTAATAATTTCAAATGAGTCAAAAATTGACAATATAGCTCTTTAAACTTCACAATAAATACTCAGCTCTTACACAACTATAAGCTTGGATCACTCACTCATCTTCCATGTAATTCCTACAATGCTTGACAACCACAATGAAAATTTAAAGTTATAGATTTCTTCTAAGTTCTAACCAATAATTTGCATCTTACTTCACGCATATATGATATTTTTAGAAGTGAATCCTTGGAATTGATGTAAAATTGAACTTTCAAATATCAGTCCCACACATACCTCTTTATTGTCTAGTCAGGGGTGGTCTTATGACTTGATCCATTGGATGAAGTGACCCCATTTGAACTTGATGTGCAACAATATTCCTTCTTATTCCATGTCTTGTTCATTTTCACTCTAACTTCTTCAACATCAACCTTTCCTTTTCCTTTACAGTTGAATTCATTGCTAGGTGCTTTTGACCTTGATGGATGATTTCTTCTTATGTGACCAGTCTTCAAATAGCTAAAACATGTAGTTTGACTCAACCATATTTTGTAGTCACTTTTGAAATATTTTCTAATGAAATTTTCAAAAACATGTCCATACTTTTGGCAATAGTGACAACTATACCTTGTACTATAATCCCAATTGTAGGATCTAGTAGTATGGTTTACCTTGGCTTTCTTATTTGATGACTAGTTAGGCTTTGATCCACACTCATATACTCTATGTCCATACTTCTTATAGTTGTAGCAGTAACCTTCAAATCTTTGTGTGCTTGAAGGCTTGCTCTTACATTCATGTTCTTGATGTCCTTAATTTTTTAACTTGTGATAACTACCCATGAATATATTCTTAAGGTTTTGATTTAGATTGTTGCTCCTACAAACATTTTCTCTATAACCTATCTTTCCACAATTATGACAAGTGGTTTTGTAGTTCTTACCTTTGTTTCTTCTTTTTTCAACACTTTTAGATGGTTATCCTTCTTACATATAGGTGTAACCCAATCCACTAGTATCACTATTAGATCTAGGAAATCTCATCCATTGCTCAAAATACTTGATGGCTTCACTAGGTCTATTGAAACTTTCAACAAATTATTTTTTCTCTTTCCAGATCCTTTCTTAGTTCTTAATTCTGCAACTTCATTTTTATTATTTCAATATCTTTTCCATTCAATTCATGAATGGAAATTATCATTGATTCAATTTTTTTAGTTGCATGTGAGAAATACTATTCACCTTTGATGTCTTCTCTTCTAGTCTATTGGTTAGTATCCTTTTGTCATCTTCAATCATGACTTTTTCTTCTTCAGCTTCCTTTTTCTACTTGGTCACCTCACAGAAAAATATTGATTGGACTTCTTGTTATATCTTAAGATTTTAAACCTCTTTAGGTAGGGTGCCATTATTTTTCATTAGATTTGTAACTATTGCATCAAATTGACTTGTATTTCCATTTGTGAAAAATTCAGTAGTGTGTATCTCTTGGTATTGTGTGTCATTCTCTTCAATGGCTATCTCTTTCCTTCTATTTAATGAGTTATTCAACTCCTCTCTTACTTCATTCAACTGATGTAGGGCAAGTTAGATTTTAATCTTCTAATTTTCAATAGTCTTTTCCAACTTGTATACTTTTATCTTCAAGATCTTTCCTCAAACTTGCAAATCTTTACTTTCTAGAGAACCACTGCTCTAATACCAATTAATAGAAATACAATAGGGAAAGTGAACTCTAGAGGTGTGGGGGTGAATCAATCCTTTAAAATTTTAAAAGTAAATTCATTCACTACACATCCATCTCACAATTTCTATGTAAATTGAAATAAGTAGCTAAACATATTCATCCACAACATGAATGAAAATAACATTCAACACATGTATGACACAAGATATTTGGTTACCTAGAAAGCTTCCAATGAGAAGGTAAAACTTAGGTAGGGATGACACACACAAATCTCCACTACTTTAGATATAAAGTGTATCCAATGAAGGCTACAATGTTTGATAATAAACTATTATCTGCCCTATGAAATGTTTGACCTAGTAAAGGCTTACAAGATTGTTAGATCTTACCCTATTAAAGGATTCCAACACCCTATTAGAATTGTGCTTGATTAATGGACTTTAACTTACAATGAAGTAAGAACCCTATTATATTGATTTATAGTAACCTATTAGGACTATGTTGTTAAGAGATTCAACTGATTCACCTGCTAGAATGTCTCAACAATGATCCTTCAATTAGTTCTCTACTAATAGATAGTAGATCACCTCTTTCTTAATGTGTACTTGATCCTCTCTGATCAGATGTATAACTAGTGCCCTCTAACAAATTTCCTCTATTCTCCTCCAACTAATTTTGTAATGTATCTTAATTCACAACTCCTTAGCAACCATGAATTCTCTGTTTGTACATGCAAACCTCTCTCTTCTTGCATTCCACACTTACATCTTTTAGGTTTTTTCCTCCTTCTAAAGAGTTAGGTGACTTAGGGTTCAATATGAATCAAAAATTATGATTCACCCATTTTGCCACATAAAACATCCCTTCAATTGATTGGTTTCATGTATTACATAGGGATCTACAATATAGATTCATCCTTATCATCTTAGTATCATAAAACAATCCTTAAGTCAACTAAAAAATAGTTTGCATAGAAGTTTTTTCCATTACAAACAACTATGTCCAAAACCTTTTACTTGACACTTGAAGTGTATGATGCTCAACATCCATTGTATCTTCAATGATATAACTTAGCCTTTGAATAACTTGGAATCCATTGATCACTTGGCATCTAAATGGCTCGACATGTATTGTCTTCTTGACACTTGAGTGACTCAACACTTATTAGTTACTCAATAGATACTATATATCTGACAACTTTACACTCAACATACATTACTTGTTTGGCATGAACTAAGAAAATGAATTTATGTAAAAACCAATCTAAGAATAACAAAGATAACTCAAACTCTATCATTCATGGATACCAAATCTCTCTTTGTGCTACTTCAAACTATCTAATACTTCGATAATTTTTTGTCTCTAATTTCACATTGAAATACCAAAATATTTATGTTGCAATAAATTAAAACTCTTCCTCAACGATCTAGTCTTGTTGAAAACAAGGTACAAGGAGTGATTTATAATCATTTAGTATGCCATAGTTGAATGACATAGGCCACCAATTAAAGTTTTGAAACCAAAGAGTAAAAATATATCATGATGTTGGAAATCTGGTTGGTATAGTCGAACAACCAAGAGCTAATTTATTCTACCTAGATCCTATTAAAAAAAAAATTATTACAAGATTTGAAGATTTTTAGCTATGACACAATAGTTTATGTCATGTTGATTTTGATAACATAATCAATTTTAGTGGAAAGATAAGAGTAAGAGGTTTATTGAGCTTATCTAAACTTGATAAAGTGATGCATATGCATTGTCAAATTGAGAAAATGAAGAAGTCAAGCTTCAAAAGTAGATCTTTTTTGAAATTTGGATATGTTGTAAAAGAGTATGATTTGTCATATATGGTAGTATATACCTTGTATGAAGAAGGTATTATATGTAGAAGAAGATTATGTAGTTAGACTTGAAAATTGTCTAAGTACAAGATAGTTTATTTGGTAGAGTAGAGAGAATTTTGATATGCAAAATGAAAGAAGCATTATTAAAATATAAAAAATTAGGTACAATTATTACAAAGTGTCAGGATGATGTGTGTCTTGGGACTCAAAATTGAAGCCTTGATTTTGAATACCATTCTAAAAATTAAGCCCTATAAGTGTTTTTTTATGCATGTATACCCAGCTATCCTTTTGAGGCCTAAGAGGCATTTAATATTTTTTAAACATTGAATTTAGTATATCCACTCATCCCATGAAGATAAATTTCTATTCCAAGTCATTCTATGAAGTTTTATTTTGAGCAATTTTCAAATCTGCATTTTTGCTCAAGTGTGAAACAACGACAGGAGGCCTAGCTTGTATTTGAATATATTTCATCATAACTTTATACTTTATGAGTGTCTTTTATTCCTATAAAAGAACCTATGTTTCATATTTTAAGTCATTTTGACACATTTTGATTAGGTTTTGAATCCATCAAAGTTGGTCATTTATTATTGTCATGCTAATGTAAATTGTTCAGAATTCTAGAAGGCCCTGTTTTACTTGTTATAACTTTTACCCAATTGACTAAAATGAGAAAATTCCTCATGAATTGTATTCTAGAAGTTAGATAATTTTTGTGTTTCAATTTTGAGCTTATGATGAATCTGTTTGATCATTTTGCAAATGTGATTCCATTTGTAATTTGTAAAGTTTGATTTGATTAGTATCCCTGTTCGAGATGTCATAACTTTAAATCCATGATAGGTGAGATCAAATGGATTGTACCATTTCATTCTATTCTAGGAAAATAATTCAAATGTTCCAGTTTACAAGTCTTGATGAATCCATCTACATACTTTCCTAGGTCCATTTCATTTGTGAAAATTGCTTTTCTAACAATTTTTCCACTTCTGCAAATCTAAGTAACCCACTTTGATTGCTCGCCACATTCACTAAATTAATTTTCATTTTCCCAAATCCAAAATTTATATTCTACTCATGATAGTGAACCAATTCCCCAGTTTTCACACCCTCAAGTGTGAGTTTGACCTATTTGAAAAGCCAAAACCGAATGTGATTTAAGATTTTTTAACATGTTTCCTTGTAGGTAGTTCCGAGAGAGAAACTTTGACAATCTATATATTTTGACTGGGGATTTTTCATGAGATAAGATTTGATAGGGTGAGAGAATGTGAAGTAAAGAATGAGCATGTCTAATTTTAGAGCCCAATTAGGTGTTTTTGTTAGTTTTTAAAACTGATAAGAGGACCCCTTGGCATGAAATTGACAAGTTGTAGAAAAGAGGTCAAATCAGCTTTAAAGTTCTATTCGATGACTAAATTAAATCTTCAGTAGTGCCAATTTTTTATAGATTAG
This sequence comes from Cupressus sempervirens, assembly GCA_028749045.1. NCBI lineage: Eukaryota > Viridiplantae > Streptophyta > Pinopsida > Cupressales > Cupressaceae > Cupressus > Cupressus sempervirens. The sequence continues at coordinate 279,715,637 of CM053783.1, read as the reverse complement.
TTTGAGGTATCAATTGTTCAAAATTGTATTTTGTGGGGCCTAACTAAATTAACCAATCATTAAAAGAGATTAGAATGAATTTGATTAATTAGAATGTTGTAATCCAAAGGAAATATAGGAGATCGTATTATGATGGTGGCATGACAATAAACCTATTCAGACTAAGTAATGAAGACATTTGTTTTAAAATGCACATAGTGTTTTTATTTTTCTTTTTTTTTTAAATGAGAAGAACAATCAATGGACAAGGAAGGGTAGCCTACAAGAGTGAAGAGTTTTTCCATTCCATGGGATTGTCACAATAGACTAAAATATTCCCTCCCTATATTAGTGCCGGTGCAGGGGGCTATGGAGATATTTGTTAAGAGTTACACAAGGAGGTTATTATTGACAATTATCATGAAGAGAGACTATTGGATGATATGATTCTACCAAATGAAATTGGAATGAGCTTTGAAGATGTTGGAGTTTTGGAAAATGTGAAAGATACACTTACAAAGTTAGTGATGTTTCCTTTACAAAGAACAACTAACAAAGCCCTACTAGAAGTATCTTTCTCTTTGGACCTCTAGGAATTGGAAACAAAAAAGTGCTTATCAAACTCATTGCAATAGGAATGTCTATAGTGGTTGTGTATCTTTCTCTTTGGACCTCTAGGAATTGGAAAAAAAAAAGTGCTTGTCAAACTCATTACAATAGAAGTTGGTGCAAATTTTATAAATTTAAATAATACGTCTCAAAAAATTATTGGATACCAAATTAAAATCTATTTCCAATCTTGTAAATTTTACAAATATAGATTTCTTGTAGAGATGCTCTTCCAAGAAATGTTTATAAATCAAAGTTAAAAAAAATGAATTTGATAAAATATAACAATCTAAATCTATAGAGTCAGTGGACAAGGGAGTAAAGCTTACATAATTTACACTAGGGCCAAGATTTTATGTAACCAGACCAAACCATAACATAGAACAGAGTTTATATCTACATAACATATGAATCAGGGAGGAATGCATGTCATGGTAGGGTTTTATACCTTATAGATAGACTTATTGAGAAATTAAAGAGTAGATCTTCTCATTAGACAATGCCCTTAAAATGATGGTGGTGAGTTTCTTGAATTGGCAAATGAGAAGATGTAAAAATTGCCTTCAAAAACACATCCAAAACATTCCTAGGCTATGACAAAACATTATCATTCACACTAGGAGTCTTCTTCTCCTTAACAAGTTATTGGTGTGAAGTCTAGAATGGTTGCTTTAGTGGATTGGTGAGCCACAAATCTATGCCATTTGAGTTTCATTTGAAGGGAAGGTAGAATGTAGGGGAGTCAAAAGGACAAATTGTAGGAGCTACAATGTGTCCCTCAGCTTGGCCCACTAAAAATATACCAAATGGGGGCATTTGTTAGACAAAATGCATGGATTAAAGAAGATAGAAAAAATGTGATGAAGAGTAGTTGTAGTTCAAAACATTAAAATAGACAATGGCATTGCTCGATGCGCGCATTGTAAAATAAGGGGATTTGGGATATATCCCACATTTCTTGTGGAGGGAAATTTCAAAGTGTTTTAATAGTGAAGCACTTTATCAATAGGATGTCTTAAAGATGATTCCTTTATAAGGAAAGCTCTTGTGCATGGGGCCCATGGTGAGCTAGAGGCGACCTTAGAGAATTTTTGACCAAAGTGCACCAGTTGAGATGATGATGTGGTAGAACACATGGACCAGTTAGATGAATTGAAAGTTGAAAAGTGGTAGCCAGAAGGAAAAAATATAGGATTACATTTTGCATGCTTCCCAAGATGCTGACATGGCACAATATACCACATGTTATAAAGGTGCATTCTCACATGTGATGTGGTAGTTGCTGATTGTGGATGCAGGAAAGTGCCTAGCCAACACATGACAATGGGCCTTATTCAGTGACACATGGTAGGTATAGTGATTTAGCCAATCACAAGGTGCCACATTGCACTTGGGTGGTAGATGAATTGCAGAGGTCTGACCAATCATAGGCTAACATGTGTCAGGCTTGGTCAAAGTATGTTAACCCAAATTTCATAATAAGAGAGAAAATTTGAAATTAAGAAAAAAATATTTTATTTTATTTTTCTCCTCAAAACATGTGCAGGGTATTTTAAATGAAAAAGGGATATATTATAAAGTTTAAACTTTAGAGACTTTAAATTTTTGCATCTAAAATATTAAAATGAGATGTAGATCCTAAAACTAGTCCTAGAGCTTGATTTTCATTTTGATCCCTTAGGCATTTCTAGTAAGTGGACATGGCACTATTATATATTGCTAGAACTAGGACATAATGAAATTTCTATTTGTAGAGTTTGTTTTTACAAAGGAAGCCACTACTTTGAGTTATTCAAAGATTAGTATCAGGAATCCATTTGTCTATTTCATCCAGTTGGGATAGTTAATATTTGATTTATAGTGAAATCGTGAACTAAATGAACATAAGAGGAAATATGAATGTAGTTAGGGGAAAATTTTGTTACCTTAGAGTCATTTGAATCAAGGTATTATCACCATTTTAGATATTTAAGGCAAAACAAGGGTTTTCATCATTTAAAAGAGATATTTCCAAGTTTTTTTATAGAATAATGATGAAAATCATATCCGTTTTTAGTTTTAGAAAGATAAGAGATGTTTTACAAAAAGAGGGAATGAAGATTTAAGTGGAAAAATATCACTTCTAGATCAGATCTGGGATTATATTCCTTTCATATATTCCTCTATTTTTGATTCATTGTAAGGGTTGGCAATTTTCACTATGAGACCAGAAGGTTGATTCTAGTTTGTCTATGAGATGACATTGTTGGATCTAGAGCTATGATTCTAGAACATTTCTTGAACATATTTTTCTCTCTTGTATGAATAATAGTATTTTAGCTAATATAGATAATTTTGATCTATTTAGTGGTTTTATGAGTTGTTTACATGCATCTAGAATGCATAGTTTCAAAGAACTGAGAAAGAATTGTCTTAGTTTCATTCTAAATCTCATCTCCTATCCCTATAGTCTACAATGTTTTGAGGTTTAGGAACAAAGAACTTAGACCCATTTGCATCTGTATAAGGTTGTATGTCTAATATGTTTTTCTATTAGAATAAAGAGCCAAGTAAATGCTTGATGTATTTGATAGGGTTGCTAGTTATTTGAGAAGGATATTTTATAAGAATAAGGTCTTTATGAACACTAATGTCTGATTCAAAAAGTGATAAGATAGATATGATATCTTGATGTATGGAATATGTCACTAGTATCATAGATGTATGTGTGTGATTCTTGGAATTCCATAATAGATAAGGCACTGATTAACTATAGGATCAACTTGTTCTTACTGTTTCAAATTTGGGGATTTGCTGAAACCAACATTATAATCATCCCTTTCCCTTTTTGTTTAAGAGATGAACTTATCAATTTCTTAGGTCATGTCATTAGCTCTTTCATGTCTGGGATCTTTGCATAAGTGTTAGAAGATTAAGGGTTTTATCTACTTTTTTAGATTCATGTGTATGTTTTAGCACTAGCACCATATAAGTGAATCTGAAGTCCACCTACCTAGGTTTTGCAGAGCCTGAAGTAGAAGGGTCTAGCCTCATAGTTGACCTAGTGTCTGAAAGGATATATTGAGGATGGGAAGTAGCTACCCTAGATGTATTCTATTCTCATTGGGGTAATATGAAATTAGAATGCTTCAAAACATCAATAGTGTGTAACTATGTTAGTCAATATAGTTAGTACGAAAGAAGATATGGTACTTTGACTAGTTTTTTTAGAGTAAATAATTAATTTACTAATTATTTATTCTATTTACTTAAGCTTACTTAGGTAAGTGCATTTCATTTATTAGTTGTAGTCTAGGAGTTAGTTATAAGTTGTTGACAATATGGGAGTTTGTTCTCCCCTAAGTCATACTTATCCTCTCACATTGTTCGAGGACTTTCCACCTTATGTGAATGTATGCTTAGTTGTCACACTTATCTCCTAGCATCTTCTAGCTTGTTCTAGGAGATTCTTGGAGCTCCTTATATTTAGGTTCCCTCATTGTATCACATCAAGATATTTAGCACATTGTAAATACATATTTTCTTGTGTTTGCATACCTGTTGTCTCTCATGTCCATTTAGGGTTTTTCTCTTGCTCCATGGTCTTCTCTCCTTGGCTTCCCTTTGAAAGGTTTTCGCATGTAGGTGATCTTGGGTGTCTTCAGAGTTGGATTTCATCAACTCCAATATGGTATCAGAGCCTCCCTGCTGCTGCTTCGTTGAAGAATTTTTGAAGCCATGATTTGGAGTCACAAACCCTAGTTTGTTTGTGCATTTTTTCTTCAAATTGGGGGAACAACAAATTTTTGGAGCACTTTCAGCCCAAATGAACACTGCTATTAGATTTGAAAGGTCATTTGTAGTTAGGATTCATATAAAACTTGCTATTTTTGGAGACAAGGCTCTAGGAGGAAAAATTTTTTTGTTGCAGGGCTTTCATACGGATCGTACGAACGATTTTTGGCAGAAAAAAAATTTAAAAAATAATTTTTATATGCACTGCCAGCTCATTGCAGGGCAGCCACCGCTATGCCACCATGGAGCCACCATGGCCCGACCTCCGCAGGTGTGCCACCCCTGCACCACTCTCCATGCCTCTTCCACCAGCTCCTGCAACCTCTTTCGACTGAACCGCTCCAACACCGCTCCTCTGTGTTAGCTTGTATAGTCAGCAAGGACCTCCACATCAATGCCAAGGAGTACCCAGTCAATAGCTATGGGTTTGACACATGGCATGGGTGCCATGTGGCACAATACCATGTGGAACTGCCACATGGCTTCTTTTTTTTGCTACAACGGCCATGTGGCCATCAAATTTAATGCACCTAGTTTCTATCATCAGCATGACATCATCAGAATCTTAGCCCTTGCACCTCTCTAGGGTAAGTTTTAGACCTACTTGCAATTTTTTGGCCATAACTTGAGCATATGGAGGTATTTTTCCGATCCGAAAGAAGGACCGAAAAGTTGGTTAGAAGATGGAGACATTGGTGTAGGTATTTTTAGGTTTTGATGCATTTTTATTGCCTTTTTTTTTGTTGAAGTTCAAAATTCTATTTTTGACTCTAGCATTCATATATTTTGCGTCCCATGTTAATTTTTTGAAAACTTTATATTTTTGGAAAGCTAGTTCTGTGTACTTTTTAGAAATGTGGTCCTTTTTCTAATTTTTTGGCCCATGCTCTTTCTATCATATTTTTGGCATTTTTTCTATATGGTGGATATCTTCAGTGTTTTAGGCTCGAGGATCATTTTCCTGGCATGTTTTCCTTTGTTTTAGGCTGTACTCTATTTTGTTGTAGCTTGTTTTCAATTTTGATCATTGTACCTATCATTTTGAAGCACTTTTATGTATTGCACTAAGATAAAGTGCCACTTTTGCATTTCAAGGTCATGAATGTTGTTTCTGAGTCAGTTGTACATGCATTATTTTCATAAAGCACCATGGGGGGATAGTTGTTTTCTATTTTAGGAATTTTCCCTTTGTCAAGTGAGTGTCCCTTCCATGACATTAGCCCCATGCAAAGTTAGTTTTACCATGTCTTTATAGGTGTTTGTACCTCTTCCTCTCTCGTCATTATTGGTTCATCTACAAGAAAATTTGGCTCACCTTTTTAGTTGCCTATCATCTCACCCCATTTGCATTAAGGGGGGGTTATGTTGTTGTTCTAATGCACCCTTGGTTTGATGGTTCGATAGTGTGAGCTATGTATTCAGTGGTTGATCCTATATACAAGGTGATTGTAGTGGCTAGCTACCTATGCATTTTGGTGAGATGGATCATCTACCATATGGACATGCTTAGTTTGTGCCTTCTTCTTCCATGGAGGTTTTTTAGATCAGTAGTTTTCTTCCTGATGGCAGAGTTTTGCGATTTCTTCATGCTTCAATGATGCTCTTCATGATCACTCTTTGTTCCTATTTTAGGGGACATTTCCCTAGTTGGAGGCTTCTTCTATTCTTCATTAGGTTCTTACCTCTTTTTAGGGGAGGGTTTTTCCCACATGGTTTTCTCTCTTTCCCCATTTATAGAGGTTACATTCTTTTGCATTGTACATGGGTACCTAAAATGGACTCGTTGCCAAGACCCATTTTTCCATTTTGCATTCTGCATTTCTTAGATTTGTGAGATTAAGGTATTTCCCTAAGTTACACTTAAGGGGGGGTGTTAGAGTAAATAATTAATTTACTAATTATTTATTCTATTTACTTAAGCTTACTTAGGTAAATGCATTTCATTTATTAGTTGTAGTCTAAGAGTTAGTTATAAGTCACTGACAATATGGGAGTTTTTTCTCTCCTAATTCATACTTATCCTCTCACATTGTTTGAGGACTTTACACCTTATGTGGATGTATGCTTAGTTGTCACACTTATCTCCTAGTGTCTTCTAGCTTGTTTTAGGAGATTCTTGGAGCTCCTTATATTCAGGTTCCGTCATTGTATCACATCAAGACATTTAGCACATTGTAAATACATATTTTCTTATGTTTGCATACCTGTTGTCTCTCATTTCTGTTTAGGGTTTTTACCTTGCTCCACGCTCTTCTCTCCTTGGCTTCCCTTTGACAAGTTTTCACATGCAGGTGATCTTGGGCATCTTCAGAGTTGGATTTCATCAACTCCAACAATTTTGACAACATATAGACATGAACATGGCATAACAAAAAATGGGTAATTATGAGTTTAGGATTTTTTTACAAAATAATTACTTGACTAATCATGGATGACATGGCAGATATAAACCCTAAGAGATTAAGAATTAATTTTGTATTTATCTAAGTGTGTGAAAGCTTGAAGGTTGACTGGACAATATTTTGTGAACTATAAAGGTATAAAGGAGAATTACAATATGTGAAGTAAAGTGTGATTCTTTTGAAAATTATTCAAACTTTATGACATGCAAATTTTGATATTTGATCAAAGGATAGAAAATTTTGTGAAAAATAAGTGACATATCAAATATTGAAGAAATTATCAATAAGCAAGATGTTATTATATCTATCCTTTTGTATCAAGGAATTACATTGTAAGTTACATGTTTGGGTAGTGGGTTCAGCTTGGACATCACTTTATATATGGATATGTAGCAAATCCTAATAGGGTTGAATCAACTCATAATAGGGTCAAGGATTTTAACAAGGTCTAAGTCCTCTAACAAGGACTGAGACACTATATAGATGTAATAGACTCCTAATAGGGTCAATATCCTTAGCCAGATGCTTTCAATTAGTGGATCCTTTTGTGAGCACCATCCTGACTAGGGTTCTCCCTTGGCTAGGGTTTCCCTAGTTAACAAAATATGGTGTTATGAATTCTCTTATTACATGGTTATGCCTACTTTTTAGTATAATTAGTTTCTACTCATATGCAAGTTATAAGGAAATTAGTAATATCAAATTTTGGCCTAAATTTTGTAGAATGCCAATTCACCCCCTGCCCTCTAAGTATTCCCTATTTCTAACAATTAGTATTAGAGCTTAGTTTCTTAGAAGAGGCTTAACAACTTGAGTAAGATACCAATGGATGTGGAATAGTTATTGAAGAACCTTGAAGAAGTTCTTTAGAAGATTGATATTCTCATTAAAGAAAGAGACAACCTAAAAGAAAGCTATAAAGATTCAAAGGAATGCATTAGGAAATTAAAAGATAAGATCAATCATCTAAAAAATAGAAAGGAATCTAAATATTAGAAAAATTGTAGTAATGAAGTTTCAAGATTGATGAAAGAAAATGAGATTTTGAAACATGAGTTCAAGTTCACTAAACTAAAGTTAAGCTTGAAGAAAGATGATAGAAAAGTCGAGTCATATCTAAAATATGAGAATACATATCTAAGATTACAACTTACAAAAATGACATCTAAACTTAAATGCATCAAGTTGGAAAATGTGGAAATTGAGAATTATAGTACTATTGTGAAAGGAGAGTTAACCTAGACTAAGAAACAATTAGGGAAGTTATATACCAATAGAAAGAAATAAATGAGCAATTATGTTTTTAGAGACATTCCTATGATTAGAGTGGTCTTGGATATTTTATTGGAGAAAAGTCACCAAAGAAATCTAAAACAAGAAATGAACTAGATCCAGTTGTTGAACATCCTGAACATTAGAAGGATGACCTAAATAAGATTGAATCAAATCAATCTAATGATGCACCAAAAGAAGTTGAGCAAGCAAGTCAACTTGAGAAAATGAATGAACTAGAGGAAATTGAGCAAGTTGAATCACCTAAGGAAGTAAGGTATAAATTTAAAGGTAGATGTTTTATGTGAAATGAAGCTAGTCATATGAAGAGAAACTATTTAGGTAAGTCATTAAAACCTATTACTAGTTTTTATCATTATAATTGTCATGGTTTTGATCATAAAGTAGTTTATTGTAAGAAACCTAAATTTGATAGTAATAATAATAATAATAGACTATTTAGATATACTAACCCTATGAGTGAAATAAGGAGATCATATGAAGGAACTAATCAAACAAGAAGCAACATTGTGGTTTACAAATGTAATAGCTTTGGACATATTGCCATAAATTACAGAGCACCACTTAACTAGTCTAGACCTAATCAAAGAAACATAGCACTAATATGCTAGCTATGCAATAACTTTAGTCCTATAGAAAGATTTTATAGAATGGATATGAGGAACACTAATAGGAATCTGAATTATAGAAGGAATAACAACATAAATGTTAGAAGCAACGATAGAAGCAATAATAGTCAGAAAGATGAGTTGAGAGAACATGTGGAAGAATTCAAATAAGTATATATCAAAGAAAAAGATTAATCAAGTTTGCACATAGTATTAGAAGAACACTCATTTGATGCACCTGGAGGAAGACTGAAGTCAACATTTTTTTATGATTTATCTTATTTGAATTAAGCATCTTTTATAACTAAATTAACATTAGAGAGGCATAAAAGATAGAAGACAAGGAGTTAACATTTGCACAGTTAATATGCAATAGTACATGATGATTTGAAGCTATGGCTACATGTACATATCATTTAGAGACTATATGAATATACTTAAAAGAAAAACATTTTGACTAGTAATCAATAATAAATTTTAATGAATTGTGTACTCACACAATTAATACAAAACTCATTTTGGTAAGATTAAGGATTGTGAATGAGATCCTATGCATCATTCGATTGTGTGAAGAGTTAAGAAGCAGTAAAGAGACAATCTATAGAAATTGAAAGAAAATTGTAGGAGATTTGGAGTGTGAAGTGTGTTAGAGTAAATAATTAATTACTAATTATTTATTCTATTTACTTAAGCTTACTTAGGTAAATGCATTTTATTAATTAGTTGTAGTCTAGGAGTTCATTATAAGTTATTGACAATATGGGAGTTTGTTCTCTCCTAAGTCATACTTATCCTCTCACATTGTTTGAGGACTTTCCACCTCAAGTGGATGTATGCTTAGTTGTCACACTTATCTCCTAGCATCTTCTAGCTTGTTCTAGAAGATTCTTGGAGCTCTTTATATTCGGGCTCCCTCATTGTATTTTCAAAACATAAGGCATTCTCATTGTAAATACATTTTCATTATGTTTGCATATTGTCTCTCATGTCCATTTAGGGTTTTTCCCTTGCCCTCACTCTTTCTCTCCTTGGCTTCTCTTTGGAAGGTTCTTGCATGTAGGTGATTCTAGGCATCTTCGAAGTTGGCTTTCCTTAACTCCAACATGGTATCAGAGCCTTCCTACTGCTACTTGTTTGAAGAATTTTGAAGCTGTGATTTGGAGTCACAAACCCTAGTTTGTTTGTGCATTTTTTCTTCAAATCAGGGGATCGACGAATTTTTAGAGCACATTGGGGCCAAATGGACATTGCCATTGGATCTAGAAGGCTGTTTGCAGTCAGGATTCATCTAAAACTTTTCATTTTTGGAGACAAAGCTCCAGGAGGAAAACTCTTTTTTACATTAAGGGCTGTCATATGGTCGTACGAACGATTTGCGATTTAAAAATTAAAAAAAAACTCTGCGCAGAGTGCACCACTGTGGCTCTACCTAGTAGCCACTATGGGGCTGCCTGTGCACTACTTGTGCCCCGCTGTGCTGAGCTATGCTACCCTCGTGCTGCTACCTAGCCTCCTCCCCCAACCGATGGTCGCAGATAGGCGACACCACCCACTTTTCCCACCTCCACCAACCAAGCTCCTCTGCGCTCTGCTCCGCTCCAGGTCTACCGCTCTCCTGTCAACTCCCACTCTGTTAGCACTTACATGGAGCATCGCTAGAAGATTATTTGAGCAGCCCAACCTGCCAGCTCAGCATTGACAGTGCTAGTTTCACCACCTCGATAGCCCAGTCACTAGCCACTCACCGCATGACACATGGTAGGTTTTCCATGTGGCCCTTGCCATGTTAGCACCTTTTCCACATGGCTACTAGGTGGACTTCCACGTGGACTCTTTTTTGTGGTGATGACCACATGGCCATCAAATTTAATCCAGCAAACTGCTGACATCAGCATGATGTCAAGACTACATCATCATGCTTGCTTGCACTCTCCTCCTAGGTCATTTTGGACCTACCTTTATTTTTTGGCCATAACTTGAGCATACAGAGGTATTTTTTCGATCTGAAAGAAGTGCCAGAAAGCCGATTTCGAGACGGAGACTTTGGTGTAGGTATTTTTTGGTTTTGATTCCTTTTTGTTCCCTCTTTTTTAGTTAAATTTTGAAGTCTTATTTTTGACTTTGGCATGCATATCTTTTGTGTCCCATGCCTATTTTTTGAAAACTTTATATTTTTGGAAAGCTAGTTCTGTCACCTTTTCAGAAATGTGGTCTTTTTTCTTAGTTTTTGGCCCATGCTTTTTCTATCATAGTTTTGGTATTTTTGCTATATAGTGGATATCTTGAGTGTTTTAGGCCCAAGGATCATTTTCCTGGCATGGATTCTCTTGTTTTCAACTGTACTTGTTTTGTTGCAACTTGATTTTAGTTTTGATCATTGTAGCTATCATTTTGAAGCACTTTTATGTATCGCACTAAGATAAAGTGCCACTTTTTCATTCTAGGGATCATGAACATTGTTTTGAGTCAGTTGTACTTGCACTATTTTCATAAAGTACCATGGGGGGGATACTTGTTTGTTGTTTTAGGCATTCTCCCTTTGTCAAGTGAGTGTCCCTTCCATGACAATAGCCCATGCAGTGTCAGTGTGACTGTTTCTTTATTGGTGTTTGTACCTCTTTCCCTCTTTCATCATCCTTGGTTCATTTGTAGGAGACTTTGGCTAACCTTTTTAGTTGCCTATCATCACACCTTGTCTGCATTAAGGGGGGGTTATGATGTTTTTCTAATGCATCCATGGTTCAATGGTTTGATAGTGTGAACTATGTATTTAGTGGTTGATCCTATGTACAAGGCGATTGTAGTGGCTAGCTACCTATGCATTACGGTTAGATGGATCATCTACCATATATACATGCCCATTTTGTGCCTTCTTCTTCCATGGAGGTTTTCCAGATCAGCAGTTTGGAAAATTTGTTGCTTCTTCATGCTTCAGTGATACTTCTTTATGATCACTCCTTGTTCATGTTTTAGGGGACATTTCCCTAGTTGGAGACTTCTTCAGCTCTTCACTAGGTTTACCTCTTTTTGGGGGATGGTTTTTCCCATGAGGTTTTCTCTCTTTCCCCATTTATAGAGGTTGCATTTTGTTGCATTTGTTGATGGGTACCTAACATGGCCTTGTTGTTGGGACCCATTCTGCATTTCATCTTAGTTTTTTGAGCTTAAGGCATTTCCCTAAGTTGCACTTAAGGGGGGGTGTTAGAGTAAATAATTAATTACTAATTATTTATTCTATTTACTTAAGCTTACTTAGGTAAATGCATTTTATTAATTAGTTGTAGTCTAGGAGTTTGTTATAAGTTGTTGACAATACCAGAGTTTGTTCTCTCCTAAGTCATACTTATCCTCTCACATTGTTCGAGGAATTTCCACCTCAAGTGGATGTATGCTTAGTTGTCACACTTATCTCCTAGCATCTTCTAGCTTGTTCTAGAAGATTCCTGGAGCTCTTTATATTCAGGCTCCCTAATTGTATTTTCAGAACATAAGGCATTCTCATTGTAAATACATTTTCATTGTGTTTGCATATTGTCTCTCATGTTAGTTTAGGATTTTTCCCTTGCTCCTCACTCTTCCTCTCCTTGGCTTCTCTTTGACAGGTTCTCACATGCAGGTGATCTTGGGTGTCTTCAGAGTTGGCTTTCCTCAACTCCAACAAAGTGTAAGAAGCCCTAGCTACATAAAATTGAGGCATTTATCATTCACATAGTTGAAATTCTAAGGTTTTAATATAAAATACTGGATACACCAATATTTTTTTATGTGAATGAATGCCCTACATACAAGTTCAAGAAACATCCTTATGAGTCTTTAGAAGATGACCCATTAGAAGTGTTTTCACAAATTTTTCCAAATGTTTTGAACATAGAAGAAATTAGAGCCTATATCCACCATAAGTTTGAGAGTTTTGGTGACAGTGATATCTAAAAGGAATTGAATTTGGTTTGTAATAATGATTTATCCTTGAAACAAGGATATGAGCACCTAGATGAGATAAATATTATCAGACATACATTTTGCACTAAGTTTGATAACCATGAATGGACAAGAATAATTTTCATTTGTAATAATAGAGAATGAAATGATTCACAAGTTGGCATGCCTTAGAAATGAGGTTTGTAACCATCTGAACAAGAAGAATGTGAAAATTTTAGTGGAAACTATACAAAAAAAAATCTGATGGAGGAAACATGAGACTTGATCTAATTAAAGAAATTGATGTCAAAGTGTTGGGTGAGATTATTGGGTATAAGATTAATTATAGTTATAGAATAAATTTTGTGCCTATTGGATTTATTCATGTAGCCCACCTAATGCTTGTAAAGAGAGAGAAAGTAAATATGTTTCAAGTCCTTAAGAAACAAAACTTTCATAACATTGAAAGGATTAAGAAGACTAAGAATACAAAATTTAGATTTCAGACTTTGATTATACATCTATTCTTCCAAGTGATGAAGAATTTTCCTAGTATGCCTAATTATGAGTGGAATGGAATCAAATGCACCATGAACATGATCATTCATCATTACAGAAAATAATGAGAGAAAGGATTAAAAAGGATATCTCTAGAATGGTGAAATTGTTTTAGACTAAAATGAAACATAGATATAGAATACCACCATCAATAGTTGAGCATTATAAGAATGACATTTACTTCATGGTAGAGACATATGTCACATGCATAGAATCAGTTAAGCCAAGAGTCAAATTCATTGACCCTATGGGCTATGAAACAACTAAAGAATTAACAGAAGGACATACAAAAATAATCCTTGATTTAGAAAGAGATGAACAATATCTTATATGTGGGAATTATAAAGAGAAAAGGAAGGAAGTGCATATTGATCTATACAATAAGGATATCAAAAAGAAAGTCGATAAGAAAATTGAATCCATTATTAAGGAAACAAGTATGACAATAGATGAAATGAGAGAAGCCATAAATATTTGTAGAGAGATGAGGGCAAGTGGATAATTAGAAATATTCATTACTATACCACTAGTAGTTTCAAGATCAGTAGAGAGTGTGACAATTGTAGGACCATCTACATAGATTCCTAGTGCACCATACACTACAATCTCACAACTGCAACCCAACATTGTATAGAAGAAGAATGAAGAGGATTTCAACATTGTAAAGGTACAATTAGTCACTCCTTCTAGAACTAGGAAGTATGAAAGACTTACAAAGGTGAAGCAAGAACCATCTAAGTCATCTTCAAAGAAAAGAATCAATTAGATCTCTAGTAAACTAGGAAAAAGAAGAAAGACCCTATAGATGATTAAATTAGATGAGTCAAATGTAGAAGGATTAGAGAAATCATAAGCCAAATTAGTTGAGAAAGTTTAGATAGAAGTGAAGAAATGCTTGGGTAAGAAACCATGGAAACCTAAAGTTGAAAATCTGAATATTCAAATCATTAACAATAGAAGCTTTGTACAATTAAATAATTTCTACAATATGTATAGCAATACAGAAATATTACAATTAGAGAATGTTGTAGTTAGGCACATGATATTAGCAAATAGAAGGTTTGAAGATATACAAGAGAATATACCATAAGATTCAAGTACAATAGATTGATTAACAAACAAAAAAAGTAGATTAAGATAGATGAATTAGAGAAAATTAGATTATAATTTTTTTGAGATAAACCAACAATGATGACATGGACTGGATAATGAAGGGCACTAAAACCTCGCTAATAAGAAAAAGGAGATAATTTTTTTGATGGTTGTAATTATGAGGAAGTGAACAAGGAGACAAAGTAAGCAATTTTCAAGTTTATGACTTCTACACTTAAAAATGAAGTACCAATAGAGTGCACAATAGTAGCAAAAAAGTCTATAAAGACTTTACCAATAGTTATATCAGTGGTAGAAACAAAAAAGGACATCTTGATGATATAATAAACTCCACAGATAATAATTTCTATAGATACTATGCATATTGATAGCACTAAGGTAATTGTTGATACATCATAAGATCCTTTTAAAGATTATGGTACAAATATTGTTGATAATATGGTAAACTAAACCAGCTCTAGTAGTGTAGAGGAAGATAAGAAGAGAGATGAAGAAAAAGAAAAATAATTTTAGGAAGAAAGGAAGTTGGAGGAAGAACAAAAGAAGATAGTGGAGAAAGAAAAGAAATGGTTGGAAGATGAGAGGAAAATAAGAATAAAGAAGAAGAAGAAATGAAAAATTAAGAAGAGGAAAAGAAGAAAAGGAAAGAATAAGAAAAGAATAAAAAGAAAGAAGAGGAAGAGAAGAAAAAGAAAGAAGAAAACATTACAAGATTAGGGATTAAACTATGATGAAAATTTGTGATGGTGGTGTAATTTGTCATGATTTTCATGTTTTCTTTTTTGGTATTTGTCCCTAGCACCATTGAAATATGGATGTTGGCATCATAGTTGTGACACCCTTGTGAGCATTAAGAAAAGAAGAAATCATGACATAAATCATTTTCCATTTTTTAAAATTGTGGAGAGCTATGTGTGAAAGAGGTAGAGAGCTCTAAATGAGGGTGGAGAGCTATGAATGTTGTCATGCCCTTGGAATTACTGCATTTGGTTTTTGTGCCCTCATGATCTCTACATTTTTTTTTCATGCCCTTTCTCTACAATTTCATTGTTGTGTTGTTCCCTTGCTTTGCAATGTCATTGTCATTTCATGCCCTTGTTATCTACAGGCCCTTGCTCTACAATTATCTTCCAAGGTGAGAAGAGGTACATATGGAAATGCTCTTTTCTTTTCCTTATAAACATGTATGTCTTTATATATTCAAAGAGATCTTTTTAAAGGTTTTTATTACATATTATCTCACAATAGAAAAATGATCTAGCTACATACATATTCTAGAATCCAAATAATAATAAAATAAAACTCACTCAACTTGTGCTAAGTGACTTTCCTCAAGATCCTATAAAGAAATAATGAAGAACACAAAAAAAGGGCAAATTTCACAAGAAATTTTAGAAAACCATATCATAGAAAATATTTTTAGAAATAAAAAAGCCATAACCTAGTTAAATTGGTCTAGTTGTTAATTAGCTAGGTTGATTAAAAATTCTTGTAGAACTATCATTAGATTAGGTACAATGAAATGAACAATCAACTGTTCTAAGCTAGCATGATCAATTACAATTTTTGAAGGTGATAAAATTTCATATATAGATGTGTCACTTGTATGCCAGGCATGAAGTGAATTCCCCAACTCATAAAAAATAGTTGTATATGTAGGCTCCACACACTTGCCAAACAATGGAATCCACGGATGTAACCATGCATATATTGGAGTCTCCCTACAAGGATTGCAAGTATCTAGTTCCAATTTTAATTATGGGTAGTTTCATTTTGAAATGTGATTTGAAGGTAATGGTTTGTAAGCATGGGTACTCTATTTTTTCAACTCACTTTTTTAAGTTCTTATACATGGCTATATCTTGAGAGTTTTTGGATATCATTATATATTTGGATATGGCATATTGGGATTCTTCCCTTTTCAAAACTTTATGCAGGACATAGGTTATCCAAGTTAGTCTTTTGAGTGAATGATATATATATAAAACTAATGTAATCTTTAAAATTAATAGTATGATATTCTCTTTCTCATTGTTTTATTATTGATTTTTATGTGGACTAAAAAATACATAGAATGATATTTCATTATAAATAGGGTTGTATTTGATATTATCTTTAACTTATAATTATAGTTGGATACTATATGACTCCCTATTTGAATTTTGTTCCCTCTATTTTTTGCTAAAATTTTATGTTATCATTATAAGTATATGATGATCAATTGGTTTAGTATTTAATTAAATAGCACAAGAAACACACATTATTTATTTAATTGAACTCCTTTTTGAGTTATTTATTTATATATTTTCAATCACTTTCCTTAGTGTTATCCTAAGATGATATGGGATTTTCTGTGCATCATAAAAACATGGAGAAAGAAATTGAAAATCTATTCTAGGATATTTATAATAATAGAGAAACAATGCATTTGGAAGAAGAAAGGATTTAGGTTACTTGAAGATTGAGATATAATTTTTCAATTGAAAATTATTTAAACAATTAGGTGTTCCTAGATAGGAGGATCAAATACAAATTTTCAAGGTGATAAAATTACATTTACAAATGCATCACTTGCATGCCATGCATGAACTGTATTCCCCAACTTATAATGAATGCTTGGATATAAAGACTCTATATGTCAGCTCAACAATTGAAGTGAAGGATGTAACCATGCATGTATTGACATAGTTTTCCTGTGAGGATCCCATGTATTTATTGTTGTTGTTAATTTGGGCATCACTATATGATCCAAAATATTATGAAGTATTGAATCTAGTAGTAACTTCACCCATGTCTCTAGAAAATGTAGCATAGGTTAAGGTCCCTTGGCTCCCAAGGATTTGTAGTAGCTATTCTTAGTACTAGAAAAATAACTTTAGTGAAGAGTTGAGTGGAAAAAGTTGAAGAAGAAAGTTCTACTTTTGTGTAAATATCATAATCATGAGGCTCATTCCCTTGTAGATTCCTCTGCCATAATGAAATTACCTCCAAAGCATGCAAAGGATGTTGAAGTGGTTTCCAACCTTAAAAAACTCTTATAAGAAATTCCAAAGAAAATGTCAATGCAATACATGAAAAATTACAAGGTGTTCAGATGCTATTTCCAAGGTGATCATGGAAAATCACAATACATTAATATCTTAAATGCAATAAATTGGAGGGTAAGAATCTTGTGAGAATTAAGTTTTTATTAAAGATCTTATGCACACAAAATTTTAAAGGAGAAACTAGATAAAGAATGTACAAAAGAGCCAACAAAATATTTCAAATAAAAAAATCTAAGAAATCATCATTTAAGATATTAGGATATGTTGGTTTAAGAAAATGCATATGTTATTTCCAAGGTGATCATGACATAACAAGAAAGAATGTAATTCTTGCTATAGTTTGGTCAAACAAAAATGAATGTTTGACATAATAATGACTCATGTTTAACACCATTCACTCACACATGAATGAACCAATAGATGGCTAAGTTGAAGGAAAAAAGAATTTGATTGAAATATGAAGTAATGAGGAATCATGTGAACAACTCACTGAATGTTCAAGAAACCAAGAAGGCAAAAACAAGAAGAATAATGGAAGGAGTGACAAGGAGTTAAGAACAAGAGGAATGAAGTGGAAGGGGATAAAGGACAAGGGGCATAGGTGTTTGATCCTTGATAGGTTTCAACTTTAGATTGTGTTGTAACTCTAGCATAGGTGTTTGATACTTTATAGATTTCTCTTCATCTTTCAAGTTTCAAGATTGGTCAACACCCTCACTTGTGGACCTCTAATGTCATGCACTTTCTATACTATTTCAACACCAAATGTTTCTTTCAAAACCATATGTGCAGCTATAAACATTAAGTGCACCATGTCTAATATTTTTGTAGATATACACATTAATTACGCCAATTTTTCTTTGAAAACCATATGTGTAGTTATAAACATTAAGCGCAATATATCCAATATTTTTGTAGATATACACATTAATTGCACCAAATGTTTCTTTCAAAACTATATATGTAGAAATAAATATTAAGTGTCCATGTCCAAAAATTTTGTAGATATACACATTAATTACACCAAATATTTCTTTCAAAACCATCTGTGTAGATATAAACATTAAGTACAACATGTCCAATTTTTTTGTAGATATACACTTAATTATAAAAAATGTTTCTTTCACAACCATATATCCAAATATAAACATTAAGTACAACATGTCCAATATTTTTGTAGCTAAGACACATTAACTGCACCAAATTTTTCTTTTAAAAGTATATGTGAAGATATAAACATTAAGTACAACCAACTCAATAAGGGTACATGAATAAGTTATTCCTATGAAGAAGGATCATGTCAGATAATACAAGGGAGTTTGATCAAAATAGGGAGACAATTGCTAGATTGTTGTCTAACGTTCAAAGAGTAGGCAATGACAAGTGTTATTATCCTTACAAGTGTTGTAATAGCTTGAAGACAAGAATAAACAAAAATGAAATATCTAAGAGACATTGTAAGGAGAATGGTCACACTAAAGGGGGGTTTTATTATCACCATTTTTATATAGTTCAATCTCCCTAGGGTAGTACATGAATGGACTAACACATCTGGGAGGAACATGGAGGTGTGAGTATTGAAGGAGAAGATAATCCCATGGAAGATGATGATCGTGTGGTAGAAAACACATTTTAAGATGATGGTAAAAATCTATTGATCCATGATACATTTGGTACTAGTGTTGTTGTTGCTAGTGATGATGACGACGATTATGATGATGATTACTTTGATGCCATCCATTATATACCTCTACTTGTGAAGGCAAACATGACCCTTTATGAAGGATCCCAATCAACCCTTCTCTCCTTTGTATTGTTGCTAGTGAATTTAAAGGTTATGAATGGTTTATAAAACATAAAAATGTCATGTATGCTAAGGTTTGTGATATACATCATTATAGTCTATAAAAGGTGAAATATTTACCATTAAGATTCTTTATACTAATGACTAAATATTTTTCTTTAGATTGATAGGTAAAAAAATTTTACCACCATAAAATATTTTCCCTCACTTGTACCAAGAATTATGTGCCACTATGAAACATATTGGCATGGAGTATCAATCAATAGATGCTTGTCCTAAAGATCATGCAATTTATCATAAAAAACATGAAAATGCAATAGAATGCCCCAAATGCAATACAAGAAGATATCAAGATGATCAAGTGAGAAAAAAGGTGCCTTACAAGGTTCTTTATTACATCCCCATTATTCAAAGTCTTAAATTATTATTCAGGTGTAGTAGCATTGCCCAATTCATAGATTACTATGCATACAATAAAAGTTGAGATGACATTATTTGAATGCCTGTAGATGATTTATCATTTATGGAAATAGAGGAAAAGTGGTGACACATTAAAGAAGAACCTTGAAATCTCAATCTTTCTTAGTAACTAATGGTGTCAATCCATATGGAGGGATGAGATCCGTTTACTCAGTGTGACCTATTTTTGTTATGAACAGTAACCTTCCTCCATGGATGTCAATAAAGAGGGAGCATATTATGTTGGCAATGATTGTTCCAGGTATTTTGTTATTTAATTATTACTTATATGTAATTATAAGTCCTGGAGTGAAATGAACACTATAATTATTTGATGTTGTTCATTCAACTAGGTAACTACCAAGTGAAAGATATGAATGTGTATATTGTACCTCTTATCGATGAGTTGTTGGTGTTATGGAATGGTTTTACTATTTATGATATATTTAGACCAATTGGAAAAAAATAGTTTCAATTCCATGTAATGCTTATGTGGACAATTTATGATGCCCAGGGTTGACACATTTCTATGGCATTTTATGCTAATCTAGTTGTATACGATAATAATAATTCCAAAAATGGACATATTTAATCCAATTGTATCATAATCTTGTAGGTCTTAAAACAAAGGGAAAATGTGCATGTCTAATGTGTGGTCAAAAGATGAAATTTGGTCATTCCAAAAGTTTAAGAAAATAGGTCTTTGATGAGAATAAGAAATTCCTCCACAAAAAACATAAGTATCAAAGTGCTGAAAAATGTCTTTTCAATAGGAAAGAAGAGACAACATCAAAGCCACGAAGAATAACACCTCACCTATTGTAGTTGGAATATAATAGAATTCAAGGTCGTTAAGGCATTAGTACTAACAACCTTCCAAAGGGACTAAAATGTTATCCCAAAGAATTTAGTAGGATTCCCTACTACGAGATGCATATTGAAAAGAATGTAGTAGAGACACTCTAGAAAATATTGGATTGAAGGCATAACAAAGAAAATCTTGCCAAAATTTATAGTGAAATTCATGATTCCAATCATGCAATGAATAATACCATTGAATCAAATAGCAATGGATACTGGATTAATGCAAGTGCCCTTCCGTGGTTATTAATGGAGCAACCAAGTAATGCCATAAAAGAATTCATACAAAAAATTTGATTTCCTAAAATATTTGTTGTGAATATCAGAAATCTCATATCAAAGAAAAGTGAATTTGGACTAAGGCTGAAAACACATTATAAGCATACCTTCATCAAGGTAAGTCATGGTCTTTTGTATTTATAATATATTTGTGAAACTGTATTCAATTTTCATTGTATTGCATTAGAAAATAATGAAATGATTAGTTGAAAATTGTTGTAGTATGAAGTACCCCTATCGCTCCCAAACAACTTCAAAAATAATATAAAACAAGTGATATATAATCTTGGAAAATACATGAGGTAAGCAATGATATTTGTTCAATATATCAAATAAGTAATATATTGTAAAGTCTCGTATTTATATGTTTTTGTGCCCTGAATCCCTTGTAGGTGGTTGTCATCTAAAGAAATCCATAAAGAAGATATAAAGTATTGGAAGAAAAGAATTTCTCAACTAATGTGTAAAATGCAAAAGTATTTAGCTTCAAATTTTTCCAATGCCCAAGAACACTACCTCATACACCAAGTTGAGGAGATTGAATTGTGTGGACCTATATAGCCGAGGTCAATGTGGATGGTTGAGAGGCACTTCAAATTTTTGAAGGGCTTGGTTTAGAAAAGAGAATTTCCTAAGGGTTCTATGATTGAGAGATATATGGAATACCAGATGATGGTGCACGTTACTCAATATCTTCCTAATCTTGCAGCAAAGACCCATATAGATTGCATTTGGGATCTCCACTCCTTTAAAAAATTCAAAGGGAGTACTTCGTGAGGAATGATAGATTTAGGAAAGTGAAAACCTATAATAAATTATGAGATGTTATTTTAGTTAATTAATTCTTAATCTTCAAAGTAAATCTGTTGTAAGTCATCTATTTACTTTTGTATAGCTGTTAAAGAGTGGGATGCAATACATTTGTTTATTGCAAACAATCAATTTTGGACAATGATATGGATTGAATGATGTTAAAATTCATTTCATGGATTATAATGGGAACCTATCTCTTCATTGGTTGAACAAGATTATTTTAATGAAGATTATAATGTTACACAAAAGGAAATAGAGTTAACATATGGTTTAAGAGATTTCTAGGTACTTATAAGTTTGTTAATCAACTGTATGTTTTTGAACTTGAGATGCAATAATTTATACATGTTTGACATTATTGTAGTTAAAACACCACAAGGCTATGTTTTTCAATGGTTATAAATTTCATCTCAAATAATCAGATGACATGAAGAGAACTTGTGATTTTTGGATAAGTGTAGTCTTCTAGGTGACCAATATTTCATCTAGAAATGACTTACATCCTCGAGAATCTCAAAATCGATACTATGGCATTTTGGTTGATATACTTGACTATGAATTTAATTCCTTAAAATTAGTTCTCTTCATCATAAATGGTATAGACTAAAACTCAATCAAAATTATCTTGATAGAACTATTGTTCACCATGAGAATGAATTTCCAATGATTAATACAAGTTTGTTTGAGCCAGTTGGGGTTGAGCCCTATGTTTAAGATCAAGATCAAGAGTTAGTAGATGATGCTCCTAATACAAATGATGTTGCAAATGATGATGACAAAAAAGATGATGATGATGACCATGATAGTGGTGGTGATGATGTCAATAATGACAATGATCCTGATGATGAGATGTATGAAGAGCAATATCAATAATGGGGGGTTTGATTATTAATGAGAAGAATAAAATGTACAATTACGTGATCACTACCTATGCTATTAAATACTTAGTTATTGATAGATCAATGATTAATTTTATTAACTTGTCATGTATATTTTACTATTTATAATTCATATGTGATGCTAATATTCAATGTAATTTTGAGTATTATAGAAAACCAAAGCCCTTTCATGAGCATCCCACATAGTCTCACGGATCATCATGTATAAGTACATACACCACATAGATATTAATATCTTTTACCATTTGTAAAATATCTTTGTCATTACCAACTATCTCTCTTATTTCATGGAGTGTAGATACCAACAAATGGGTATTTGTCAGTTTTTTCTTCCTTGAGCAAAGAAAATGTAGGAATGGAAGAAGAAAATGAGACATTTAGTATGTCTAAATCAAGAAGATTGACTCAAGGTCAAAATATCAGAAAGAAATTAAATAAACACATACATTTTTTCCTTTCTCAAGGGGTGTCATGTTCATATGATGATGAGAGTAAAGGGGACTCCGATGTGCCCTTTAGATACAAACATCTATAGAAATAATGTGTCTCCAATGAACTTCCTTCAATAAACACTAATTTTTGTGTTGGAGAGAGGATATATCACATAATACCATCCTCATTACATGGTTTGGGCCTATTTTTTGTGGATGGCATAAAGTTCCCTTACAATAAGGTTGTTGAATTGATAAAGTATATTAGACCTTGCTATGATTATAGTAGTTTGATGCATACTATTAGATATAAAAAATTGTGTAGGTATTCACTCATGGAAAATTATATACAATAAAAAGTTAGTGAACAAAGTAAAATAGTATGTATATACATTGATGGAAGGCAAAAAACATCAGGACATATTGTAGGTTTTATAAATAGTACACAACCTATGTCAACTAAGAAGCAACCCAATTTTATATTGAGGTGCATGAGGGAAATCATGTATTTGTATGTGTGATAAAATAAATATATAGAGGTAAAGAGCTTCTTAATAATTACAATTTGAATCACATAGATACCAACAAAGTCACTATCATGGGTGAGGTGGTACATACTATGCACATTTAAAAATAACTCCAATTAATGAACCCAACACACCATTAAATTTTTTTATTGTTTTGCTAAACTAGAATAATAACACGTGTTTTAACATGTATCAATCATTTTTTTGGAAATGTAGGGCTATAGTATAGATCAACAATAATGAGATACACACATTGGTAATGGTTCTTCTTCTTGATAGGGAAAACTCATTACTATTGTACAAATTAGATACAAGAAATATGTTAATGCATAATCTTTATTATGTTTTATTATTCACTACTATTTTGGATTAATTTTAAATATAGAGCTAATAATATTTCTCTCGCAAATGAGTGCTAATGAGGAAAAGGGAAAGGAAAAAGTAGTCCACAAGAATGAGGAGCCACATGATGGCCTAGCTGAATTTATTATTGATTTTGATTTAGCTCATGATCCTGCATTTTCATTGAAAAATTTGATTAATGATATAAGAATTTTTTATTATCATAATTTGCATTAACTCAACCTTAGACTCCTATATTACAAAATCAGATTCATAGGTTGGTGAACCTAGTTTACACATATGTAGTAAGTATTAATGTAGTTTCTAATTATAAAAAAAGTTCAATAACAATTATTATAGTATATTCTTTGATTTATTTCATTAAATTAAATACATACGTGTTATTCTTTCAGAGGATACTAGGGATGTTGAGGGGAAATCCCCCAGAGGATGATGTAGGAGTTGATAAAATCCAACTCCGCAATGCGCCAAGATTACCTGCATGCAAATAGCATGATGAAGACAAACCAAAGGAGCAAGAGCTTGAAGCAAACAACGCAAGAGAAAATATTTCACAATCGGAAAATAAAATTTCTATGTGAATGGATGATTTTACAATGAGAGAGAGACCACTTATAAAGGCCTCAAGGAAGCTTGTAGAACAAGCTAGAAGGTGGTAGAAGATAAGGTTGAGAACTAAGCACTCTTCCACAAAAAGATGGAACATGCTAGAAGGTAAAAAACTCTTGCGTTGTCAACAACACATCACTACAACTATTAACTACATGTATTAATCTAAGTAAGATTAACTAATAGAATAAATAATAAATAATTAATTAATTATTTGCTCTAATACCCCCCCTTAAGTGAAACTTAGGGGAATGCCTTAAGCTCACAAAACTAAGAGAAAATGTAGGATGGGTCCTGGCAACAAGCCCATGTTGGGTACCCATGTACAATGCAAGAAATGCAACCTCTAAAAATGGAGAAAGAGGGAAAACTACATGGGAAAAATGATCCTCCAAAAAGAGGTAAAAAACATGCTGAAGAAAAAAATGAAGTGAAGGAAGGAAGGGCTCATCCAATCCCCCCAAGGATAATTTCCATAACCCCAGGCATAGACCGTAACTCAACATAGCATGGAGATGCAAAAGGTTTAGTAAAGATGTCTACAACTTGTGCATTAGTGGGAATGTACTCCAATGCAATAAGACCATCCTGGATCAACTGATGGATGAAATGCATATGCAACTCAATGTGCTTGGTACGCTAATGCTCCACTAGGTTACAAGAAATGTGGATGGCACTTTGATTATAGTGGGATGATTAGGAGGAAAACCAAACTTAGTCATCAAATACCAAAGCCATAGAGCCTCCTAACAAGAAAGTACTGCTACCTAGTAATTAGCCTCTATAGATGAAAATGCTCAACCATGCTAATTTTTGCATGACCATGTGATAGGACTAGAGCCAAGACAAAACATGAAGCCAAAAGTAGACTTCTGATCATCGACATCACTAGCCCAATCTAAGTAAGTGTAGCAAAAAATGTGTGGTGTCACCATGGTGTAATGAATTCCATACATGAGTGTCCCCTAAATGTAGTGTAAAATATGCCTAGTAGCTTGCCAATGACTCTCATGAGGGTCCTGAGAAAACTAAGAGACAAGGCCAACTGTAAAGGAGAGATCAGAATGAGTGTGTGTCAAGTACAACAAGCTGCCAGCCAAATGTCAATACAAAGTAGCATCAACTAAAGGAAAAAAGTAGGAAGTAGACAAGGTGATACTTGACTAGAAAGGTGTGGGAGTAGGCTTGCAATCAAGCATGTTGAATCAGAAAAACATGTCAAGAGCGTACTTCTATTGATACACAAAAATCCCAGTAGGATACTAATCAATCCAAAGACCAAGAAAATAGTGTAGCAAACCAAGATCAATCATCTCAAATTGGTGCATCAATGTACGCTTAACATCCTGAAGCATAGATGATGAGTTACTGATGAGGATAAGATCATCAACATATAGAACAAGTATCAAAATTTTACATTGAATGTACACTATGGGATCTGAATGGCAGCGAGTGAAGCTTGTAGAAAGTAAAAAAGAGTCCATCTTCTTATACCAAGCTCGAGGGGCTTGCTTGAGACCATAAAATGAGTGTCAAGGTATACAAACCAAGGAGAGATCTTGCAAAAATTCTAGAGGCTAATCCATATAAATCTCCTCAATATATCACCTTGCTAGAAGGCACTCTTCAGATCCATCTGATAAATAGGCTATCCCTATGAAGCTATGAGGGATAAGACAAGGTGGATATAATTCATCTTGGTGATAGGAGAAAAGGTCTCAATGTAGCCAATACCCTCAACCTGTGAAAAAACCTTTGCAACAAGATGAGCTTTGTGCTTATCAATCGAACCATTAGCAACATACTTAGTATGATAAATCCATTTTTATAACACTAGCTTTCTCCCCATAGGAAGAGGAAAAAGATCCCATGGGTGATTCTTCATCAAAAAAGAATATTCCTCCTCCATTGCACTATACCATTTAGAATGTCCTATCACTTCTACAAATGTTTGAGTATCATCATGGATAACACGACTAAGTAGACTAGAACCCGCAGTATGAGAATATGTGCGATGGGAAGTGGAAGGGTCACTAGCTAGAGATCTTGCAACCTTCACTATAGCTTGAGCCCATTTAGGCATTTGGGGAGGATCTTGTGGTGGAGATAAATGGGGATCACCATGATCATCATCCTCATCATCCATGGAGCAACCTAGAAAATAGGAAGGAGGAGTGGGAGATGAAGTAGGCACTAGAGGCAAGGAATGAACTGCAAGAGGGCTCTCATCAAATTGGACATCCCATCAAAATAGGACCTCTTTGGAATTAGGATCAAACAATCTATAAGCCTTAACATCCTTGTAGTAGCCAAAAAAAAATAATGGTCAGCTCTTCTATTCCATTTCTTTCCTTTGAGCATCAAGTATAAATGCCCATGTTGCACTCCCAAAAAACTCAAAATGGTGATACATCAGGCTTGACATGGGACCAAGCCTCCTCAGGATTCATATGTTGAAGTGCCTTGTGAGACATCCAATTTTGAATATAGTTAGCACAATTGAATGCCTCTACCCAAAAACATGAATCGATGGACCTACAATAAATCATACAATTAGCCATCTCCCATAGTATTTTGTTCTTCCTCTTGGCCACACCATTCTACTAAGGTGTGTAGGGAATTGAAAAATGATGCTAAAGACCATGCTTAGAACAAAAATCTTTGAAAGCATGATTCACATGCTCCCCCCCCCCCCATTGTTTGTGTGTATCTACCAAATAGAAAGACTAGATCGCTTCTCCACAAATGACTTAAAGACTTGAAATGAATCAAAGACATCAAACTTGTACTTGAGAATGTACACCCATGTGTGTCTAGAGAAGTCATAAATGAATGTAAGCACATATCTTGCACCTAAAAAAGGAGTAAGAAATGACATGAGGTCATTATGAATCAAATCCAAAGGTGCTAAAGCACGAGTGGCTCGTCCATGTGGAAAGGAATCCCTATGTTGCTTACCAAGTACACAACCCTAACAAACACCATTTGGATACGAAGTTTGGGGAAGCCCAAGAACAAGTGCCTATTGTTAGAGTAAATAATTAATATTTAATTATTTATTCTATTGCTTAAGCTTACTTAGTTCATGCATTTATTTAATATTTAGTATTTAATGCATGTAGTGGTTAGTTGTTGACAACTCGAGACTTTGCTCCTTTTTTTAGCATATTCCACTTTTTTGTGGATATGTGCTGAGTTGTCATTTTTTATCCTCTACCTCCTTCTAGCTTGTTCTACAAGCTTCCATGAGCTCTTTATATTTGGGCTCCCTCTTTGTATTTTTACAACATCACATCATTTCTTATTGTAAATACATTTCTTCTTGTGTTTGCATTCATGGTGTCTCTCATGTCCATTTAGGGTTTTGCCCGTGCTCCATGCTCCTCCCCTTCTATGGCTTCTCTTTGATAGGTTTCGCATGTAGGTGATCTTGGCATCTTCGAAGTTGGCTTTCCTCAACTCCAACATGGTATCAGAGCCTTCCTGCTACTGCTTCGTTGAAGAATTTTGAAGCCGTGATTTGAAGTCACAAACCCTAGTTTGTTTGTGCATTTTTTCTTCAAATCAGGGGGTCAACAAATTTTTGGAGCACTTTCAGCCCAAACGGAAATCACCATTGGATTTGAAAGGCCGTTTGCAATCAGGATTCATATAAAATTTGTCAGATTTGGAGACAGAGCTTCGGGAGGCAAAATTTTTTCATTTAAGGGCCGTACGGATGGAAAAAAATGGCATTTATTGCGTTTTTATTTTAAAAATCACAGTGCCACCACCACGCCACCGTGGGGCTGCCACCTACGCACAGCTCGTAGCGGCCGCAGTAGGAAACACCGCCCGAGCTCCACCGCGGCCCGGCCGCCTCCCGGCTGCCACCCGACTGCAGATCTCCGCCGGCGGCACATCCTCATTTGCCGCCCCTGCGGCCACCTCCTCCCGGTTCTGTCGCCTCTGCCCAGTCCTCCGCCCGCCAGCTGTGCAGTCACACTCAGTGCCTTTGCAGCCCTTGCAAAGGTGACACGTGGCCTGGGTGCCACGTGGCACCTTGCCACGTGGACCCGCCACATCACCCCTGCCACGTCGCCTTGCCACGCGGATCTGCCACGTGGCGTTCTTTTTTACAGTGACGGGTGACGGGCTGTCAAATTTTTTTCTGTCAAATGCTGACGTCAGCATGCATCATCCATCCTTGCATGCACCTCTCCTGATTCATTTTTGGACCTACTTGTGGTTTTTTGGCCATAACTTTTGCATCACGAGGTATTTTTCTGATTTGAAAGAAGCATCGGAAAGCGAGTTCCAAGACGGAGAGTTTGGTGTAGGTATTTTTTGGTTTTGATGCTTTTTTACTGCCCATTTTTTTTGTCAAAGTCCAAAGTTCTTTTTTGACTCTGGCATGCATATCTTTTGTGTCCCATGCCTATTTTTTGAAAACTTTATATTTTTGGAAAGCTGGTTCTATGTAATTTTCAGAAATGTAGTCCTTTTTCTTCATTTTTGGCCTCTGATCTTTCTATCATAGTTTTGAAATTTTTTCTCTATGGTGGATATTTTGACTATTTTAGGCCCGAGGATCATTTTCCTGGCATGGTTTGCTTTATTTTTTACTGTACTTTCTTTTGTCATAGCTCTTTTTCCTTTTTGATCATTGTAGCTATCATTTTGAAGCACTTCTTTGTATCGCACTGAGATAAAGTGTCACTTTTGCATTCTGGGAGTCATGAACGTTGTTTTGAGTCAAGTGTACTTGCACTATTTTCATAAAGCACCATGGGGGGGATTATTGTTTGCTATTTTATGCATTCTCCCTTTGTCAAGTGAGTGTCCCTTCCACGACATTACCCCATGCAGAGTTAGTTAGACCGTGTCTTTATTGGTGTCTATACCTCTTTCCCTCTCTCCTCGTTCTTGGTTCGTTTGTAGGAGATTTTGGCCCACCTTCTCAGTTGCTTGTCATCACACCCCATCTGCATTAAGGGGGGGTATGTTGTTGTTCTAATGCATCTATGGTTTGATGGTTCAATAAGTGTGAACTATGTATTCAGTGGTTGATCCTATGTACAAGGCGATTGCAGTGGCTGGCTACCTATGTATTTCGGTGAGATGGATCATCTACCATATAGACATGCTCAGTTCGTGCCTTCTTCTTCCATGGATTTTTCTTTAGATCAGCAGTTTGACAGTTTTGCAGCTTCTTCATGCTTCAGTGATGCTGCTTCTTCATGATCATTCCGTGTTCCTGTTTTAGGGGACAATTTCCCTAGTTGGAGACTTCTTCAGCTCTTCACTGGGTTCTTACCTCTTTTTGGGGGAGGTTTTTTCCCATGTGGTTTTCTCTCTTTCCCTGCTTACAGAGGTTGCATTTTCTTGCATTGTACATGGGTACCTAAAATGACCTCGTTGCCGGGACCCATTATGGATTTCATCTTTGTTTTGTGAGCTTAAGGCATTTCCCTAAGTTGCACTTAAGCGGGGGTGTTAGAGTAAATAATTAATATTTAATTATTTATTCTATTGCTTAAGCTTACTTAGGTCATGCATTTATTTAATATTTAGTATTTAATGCATGTAGTGGTTAGTTGTTGACAACTCGAGACTTTGCTCCTTTTTTTAGCATATTCCACATTTTTGTGGATATGTGCTGAGTTGTGATTTTTTGTCCTCTACCTCCTTCTAGCTTGTTCTTCAAGCTTCCATGAGCTCTTTATATTCGGGCTCCCTCTTTGTATTTTTACAACATCACATCATTTCTTATTGTAAATACATTTCTTCTTGTGTTTGCATTCATGGTGTCTCTCATGTCTGTTTAGGGTTTTTCCCGTGCTCCATGCTCCTCCCCTTCTATGGCTTCTCTTTGACAGGTTTTGCATGCAGGTGATCTTGGCGTCTTCAGAGTTGGCTTTCCTCAACTCTAACACCTATGTGCTCATATACTAAAGATATCTATAATTGACATGCCCAAAATGTTCATGCTAAAGTCTACTTATTGAATCTGCATGTGCAACTAAACATGAACCTATGTCATCAAAAGACTCAAATCAGTCAAATTTGTAGAGGCGAGATGCAGAGTCAACACTCCTAATAGCCACAATCATCTCAAAATCATGTAAGTCTTGGATAACCACATCATTTGGTGAGAACTCAATTGTCTTCCTAGAGCCAGAGTGGCAAATTTGATAGATAGACAAAAGGTTCATCAAAATTTTAGGGACACAAAGAATGAACCTTACCTAGTGCAATAGAACCAAAACTAACAACTTAAAGTTGTGAAGAGTTCCCAACAACAATCTATGTGGTAGTACAAGAAGCAAGTGAAGTAAGCAACTTAGGAGTGTTTTTCATATGGTGAGAGGTGCCAGAATCAAGAATCCATGTAGGTCCTCAACTCGTAGGTCAAGAAGAAAGAGCATGACCTTTCCCTGTAGGGGGGGATGAAGATCAAGGGGCTGAAATATGATGCTCATCCATGGCTTCCTCTAAAGCCTCAAAATGTTTCCAACACCTAGAAATGGGATGTCCATCCTTGCTACAAAAATTGTAGGTCTCACTAGATTTCTTCTTGGTCTTGGAGGTAGACTTAGCAGACTTCAAAGAATCCTTTCCCTTGGGAGGGTTTTCTAGAGGAGTAGTTGGAGGCCTAGGATCAGATTTTGATGTGTCTTTCTTTGATTTAACTTTCTTCTTTGATTTCCCCTTAGAATTTTGAGCAACCAATGCTTGTCTAGAAGAGCCATAGGCATCCACCTATTGGATCTTTGCCTATTCCCATGTCAACCAATCACAAACTATCTCAAATGTAGGCATCCTATGTCTATCACCAAGGGCATCCATAGTGGAGTAGAAAATAGAAGAAAAAATTTGATACTATCCCCGCAACTTTGAGAGTATCAAAAATATGCACTCATCATCTATTTTTTTTTTCCCACATCCTTGTAAAACTACAAGTAAATATTTAAACTTCATCAAGAAGTCTTCAATGGTGGGAAAGTTGGCTAGTGACAAAGAAGTCAACTCTGCATCTAGCTAAAGCTCTTAGAACTCATTCACTTGGCTAGAGAAAGTCTAAAATTTGAGCCAATAAGCTCGTGGAGTAGTCAAACCATCCAAGAGAAATAGTAGATTATCTAAAATTTTGAGTGCAATCAATCCCATGGCCTCATCCATCTTGTTCATATATTGGAGAACCTCAAAAGCTCATGTAAGAATAGGTTGATTCATGTCTAGACATTACCATAATCCCCTTGACATGAAAAGCCATGTCATTTGTGCCTTCCAAGTGTAATAGTTGTGTGGTGTAAGATGGGCCACAAATGGATCCACCATTGAGAGAGAAAAAAGATGGAAGCAGAAAGGTCTTATTCTAAATTTAATTATAGAAAAGAAAATTACCCCCCACAATAGATAATATCCCTCAAATACCACAAAAAAACAAGAAAAATTGAAAAAGAACATGGATTGTGGACGTAGAGAAGGAGGAAATATAAGCCTCTACTTTGACACTAAAAATGAAAGCTCAAATGAACTTAGAATCTGATGAAACTAGCACCATTGTCTCTATCTCTGAGTTAGTTGTTTGGTGCTTCTTTTAGATCAAAAAATATCTCCATATGCTCAAGTTATAGCCAAAAAATTGACTGCTATCCCAAAAGACCACCATGCTAGAAAATTACAGTCACCACATTAAAATTAATGCCCATACAACCATCACTGGGCTATTACAAGAAAAAAATTTGGTCACCAAATTGCTAATGTTAGTAGTTGGAATGATGATGTCACCCAATTGAAAAATAAAGTCAAAATGAGGTCGAGAAGTGAATATTAGCAACCAAAAAGATGACATGGCACTCAAAAAGTTGGGGCATGCAGAAAGTGATGTCACCCCTAGAGCGGTGACAGGTGGTAGAGAATTGACAGTGGTGGCACCTAGGAGGAGAACCTAACCGTGCTGTGAGTATGTCATTGGTGAAGGCAGAGGAATGGTGGTGCATGAGCTGTGGTAGAGGCTAGGTGTTTTATAGGTGGTGTGGCCCACCTGAGTGGAGCATGGGTGGTACATGGTTGGCCTCATGGTGGCACATTGGTGCTACTACAATGTTGGCTTTGTTTGTAATTTTTTTAAAAAAAAATTGTCTATACGACCATACAATAGCCTGTAAGGGGACTAAAAAAAATTTCCTTGATGCTTGGAAGTAAAATTTGAGAAATTTGAGAAATTTTATATGAATCTTGATTGTAAACAACCTTCTAAATCTAATGGCAACGTCCTTTTGGGCCCAACATGCTCCAAAAAATTTCTCTGCCCCAAGATTGGAAAAAAATGAATTAACAAAATAGGATTTGTGTCTCCAAATCATGGCTTCAAAATATCCTTTAAACAAAAAGCAATAAGGAGGCTCTAATACCATGTAGGAGTTGATAAAATCTAACTCAACAATGTGCCAAGATCATTTGCATGCAAATAGCTTGTTGAAGAGAAACCAAAGGAGCAAGGGCTTGAAGCAAACAATGCAAGAGAAAATATTTCACAATAGGAAAATAAAATTGCTATATGAATGGATGATTTTACAATGAGAGACAGAACACTTATAAAGGCTTGAATGAAGCTTATAGAATAAGATGGAAGGTGGTAGAAGATAAGGTTGACAACTAAGTGCTCTTCCACAAAAAGATGGAACATGCTAGAAGGGAACAAATTCCTATGTTGTCAACAACTCATCACTACAACTATTAATTACATACATTAACCTAACTAGGCTTAAGTAATAGAATAAATAATTAATTATTAATTAATTATTTACTGTAACAAATGATACTTCAAGTGGTTCAAGTATATCACATGTTGTTCTATCCTACACTTGTGTTTTGATCAAACAATATTTTTTCATTAGCTCTAACAATCTTCTTTTATTGTGCTCTAACAATCTCATTTTTACCTCCTACCATTGATCCTCTATTCATTATGCAACTTACTACCATGAACAAAACCCAAGAGGCACTTCTGACTACAAATTTGGCAACACAAAGCTTGATGATAGATGGGGTGACACTGCCTATTGGTAAGTAGATTCCTCTTTTTCTCTCTCAATTTTCATCTATTTATTTCACTTGAACTAGTAGTACTTAAGGGCCATTTTGTAATATTCGATTTAATTTATGTAGGAGGTGATGAGGACCTTCTTGGTTATTCTTGTGTTAGATATATATGAACAATACATAATTGTAATTAATTTCTTGTTAGTAATGAAGATGGTCTTCCACTAAAAGTACCCCAACTTCTTGGTATTTTAAAGATTAAACCCTTCTTTCACTATAGAATATTATACTCATAATCAAATCCACTAACATCCCATGTAGTTCCTTGCAATAAATACTAATCAAATTATTATTTTGTAGGGAATCATATATTTAATGAAAAACTTAATGGAGAATATTTGCATATATTTGGGCTAACCATATGCACATGGTATCCTATTTTGATTTTATTGCTAGATCATGTTTCCTTAATTTGATCAATTTCCTCAAGTAAATTAAAAGGTAGCTTCAGCTCATTCATGGATCTAAAAATTTCTTTCTTTTCTTAAAAGGTGGAATTTGAAAATGAAAGAATAAAAAGAGAAACTCATTGATGCCATGACAACACCTTTTGGACCCTACATCTTTCAAAGACTTAGGCTCCTTTGGAAAGTGGGCCAAACTTTGAAGTATATTAGGTACAACTATAGGACCCAAATGAAAAATACCATTGTTATGAGTGCCCCCCCCCCCCCTAATAGTCCCATTACTAAGTGAGAGAATATTAAAAAGGATGCCAATGAGAAAAAAGTATTAGATGATGGAGAAATAGTACCACTTGAGGAAAGTGTTGGATACAATTGATTAATTGTGTGTTGCCTTTAATGTTACAAAAATATCATTATCATTATTAGTCAGTATATGCCAAGCTCACTCGAGTAGTGAAGATAGTTCTCAGTGTCTAGTGAGAATTCTTATGTTTTCCTAGTTCAAAAGGTAGTGGCTACCAAGTTCACTCCGGCGTCAAAGGAAAAGTTGCAGAAAGAGAGTGTTAACCAAGATCACTCAGGTAACAAAGGAAACTTGGATGGAACTAGTGTTAATCGAGCTCACCTAGTCGCCAAAGTATTTTTTTTAAAGTTTTTAGTGTAAACCAAGCTTCTATTGGCTCATAAAGGAAATTTCTTTAGAGTTAGCTTCTACTAAGCAAGGTCGACTAGCAAAGATTTTTCTATTTTGTTGTATTCAACTTAATTGATCTATCTATTGATCCTAGCCGACTAAGGTGATGAATATTGATTATTGTAAGTTGTATTTGAGCTAACTTGACAAAGTAAAAGGCATAAGTATAAGGTAAAGTTGTGATTTCAATGTGTGGAAGAAAGTGCACAAGTGAGTGCAAAAGAATGTGCAAATTATGGTGATGTGATTGAAGATCTATTGGTAAGAAAAAGAAGCAAATTTGGAGGATAAGAGAAATATACTTGTGGAGGAGAAAAGTCATAGTCAATCTTAAAGCATCAAGTACAAGCTAGAATAGAGATTTAAAATCAGCAAGTAATTTTCATTCAAATTAGGTAATCTCATTGTTACTCTCTAACCATTGTAGCAATGATCTAAATCTCTTAACAGAGTTACCTTTACATCTATTTGCAAATCCTCTAACAAGGTGTCAATTCGATTGAATTTTTCTCAAGACCTTGAACCAGGACATTCCTAATAGGGTGATTAAATACTTTAATAGGATCACACCTAATAATGGGTTTTGTAACCTTTAATAGGTTTGGCTCCTAATAGGGCTCACTTTAGAAGAGTGAAAAATAGTAACTAGTTGCTATTGGTGGTTTTCCTCAAATTGGGTTTCCACATTAAATCCAAGTGTCAAATGTGTTCATGCTATTTTCTTTATGTGTTTGTAGCTAAGTTAAAATAATGGTAATCTTAGATAACATCTAATGGTACTTAAGTTAATCTTTTACCAAGCTAACCCAGTCACTACCAAGTTACAACACTTAGTGTGTTTATCGAGCTTCAACAGTATTTAGTTATTTGTTTACATTTTGTACTAACATCAAAAGGGATCTAAGATTTATTTTTGTAGTAACTAATCCACCCCTCCCCTCTCAGTTACTCCTCTTATATTTCCAACAATTGGTAGGAAAGATTTTGGTGCTTGCAGAGAAGGTTTCAAGGACCTAAGCTAAAGATCAAGATCTCTTACAAAAGATAGATTCCCAAGCTGAACTAAGACAACTTTGAAACATGGCAAGGACTTATGAGATTGCATTTGGCTACCATTAGTGATTCAAGTTGCAAGTATCTTAATTCTAAATATAAGACTCCCACTAGAACATTATCGGTCGAAGATATTACTAAAAAGAAGAATCATAATATCATGATGATTGATATTGCATCTGCTCTCAATTATGCTGAATTTGATGAGGTAAAATATTGCAAAACTACTTTGGCAATGTGGAACAAACTAAAAGATATCTATGGAGGAGATGACAATGTGAGAAGAGCCAAAGTAGAAAGCTTTAGAGGATAATTTGATCAAATAAGAATGAGAGAAAATGAAAACATTGAAAAATATGTAGAAAGAATCAAGGCTAGTGTTAGTGCAATCAAAGCATCTAGAGGAGACATCAAGGTGGAAATTGTTGTGAGTAAAGTGCTCAAAACTCATCTTCCTTTTTATGCAATTAAATTATTTTCTATTCAAGAAATGAGATGTGATCCAACTAATAAGATAGGGTTGGATGCTCTAGTTGAAGGTCTAACAACCTTTGAGTTAGACAATTATGATAACTGTGTTCCAGCTTCAAAGAATATTGAATTTGCATTTAAAGTTAAACTCTCACTCAAAGAAAAGGGTAAAAATTAAAAATCTAGTCAATCAAGAAGTGAAGAAGATGGTTCATTAAAAGAACACTCAAATAGTGATCTTGAAGTTGTTGAAGCCCTACTTGCAAGAAAGTATTCCAAAGGAAGAGGAAAGTACAAAGGCAAAGTCCCTCTAATCTTATTTTCTTGTGAAAAAATTGGTCACATTGTTGCTAGCTAGCCAAACAAGGAAATGAAGGATGAAAGAAAAGAAACAAATATAAAGGCAAAAAGGACTCCAAGAACTATAAGAACTTCAAGGATAAAGGTAAGAAATCTTGCTTCATAGTTAAATATTCTGATAATAGTGAAGATGAAATGGTTTATATTGATGTTAAAGATGAATTTGATGATGAATGAGATAAGATGGCACTTATGTCTCATGTTAGCAGAAATGATATGTGGATTATTTACAGTGGCTACTCACATCATATGACACATCATATGATTGTTGACAAAAAAAAATTTGAACATATAGAATATTATGATGGAAGTAGTGTAAGATTTGGAAACAATGAGCCTTGTAATATAAAAGGAAAAGGATGTATCTTGTTAACTAAAGAACTTGTGTGTGATAATTCTTATTGGGGTGAAGGACTAAAGCATAATCTAATAAGTGTAGCACAACTAAATAACATTGGATTCAAGGTAAAATTCATGAATGGAAAGGCCAAACTACTGGATGGAAAAGGAAATTTGATTGGCTCTAGCAAGCAAACAAAAGGTAATCTATTTTATCTTTATCTTAGTAATTGTTCATGTTTTATTGCTTAGATAGAAGAAAGCTAGTTATGGAACAAAAGACTATGTCATGTGAACTTTGATAATTTGGTAAAGATAAGAAAACATAAAGGAGTAAGAGTTATTCCTAGTTTGAAGAAGCTTGACATGGGTCTATGCAAGAATTTCCAAATTGGTAAGATGGGAAAGACAAGCTTCAAAAGAAAAGATTGTTAGTTAGAAGAAGTCTTGGAAATTGTTCATACAAACTTATGTGGACCTATAGGAATAGAGAGTTATAGTAGAGAAATTTATTTCATTCTCATTGTTGATGACTACTATAGGATGATGATAGTAATGTACCTAAAAGAAAATTAGAAGCTTTTTAAAAAATCAAGTGGTATCTAGCAAGAGAGGGAGAAGAAACTGGAAAGAATTTGAAATGCCTAATATCAGATAGATGTGGTAAATTCATTTCCCATGAATTCAATAATTTCTACATTGAAAGAGGAATCAAAAGACAAGTTTTTTCTCCTAGTACACCACAAAAAAATGGTATAGTAGAAAGAAGAAATAGATCTATCATGGATTGTGCAAGAACCCTAATGATTGAGAAAAGTGGTGCTCTCAAATACTGGAAGGAAGCTATCAACACTATAGTTCATACCTTGAACAAAGTACTATTGAAGAAAGATTCAAACAAGACACCTTATTAGCTATGGTATGGCTAGAAACCTAATCTAAGTTACTGGAAGGTATTTGATAGCAAATGTTACATATTGAACGAATCTAGAGAAGGAAAATTTGATGTAAAAGGTGATGAAGGAATATTTCTAGGATACTCCTATAGAAGAAAAGCATATAGATGTTTGAATTTATATACTCACAAAATCATAGAAAGTGCACATGTCAGAATTGATGAATATGTAAAAAAGAGTGAAGAAGAAAGCAACAAGGAACCTAAAGACCAGAAGATTTTTTTACTATGAACCTGATATTCTTCCTAATCTATTTGAAAGAAAAGATGCTTCAACTCTTGAGTCTCCAAAATCTCCAATAGCCACTGAGTTATAGATAGTGCAACCTGAGCTACAAGAACCCAAGTCATAAACAAAGGCTATCCAGCTAGTTCAAACCGAGCCTAATGGACTTGATTCATAGACAGAAGGACCCAAGCTTGAAACTAAAATTCAAAAAGAAGATGATGGAACTCATTCAAAGACCAAGGAGCCTATATTAGCAAGATTTGTTAGAAGACATAATGCACTTGATTAGATCATTGGAGATAAATCAGATGGAACAATAACAAGAAGAAAATTAAAAGGTACATGTTTACTTGCTGAATTTGAACCTAGGAATGTTAAAGATGCTCTATAAAATGAAAGTTGGATTAAAGTAATGAATGAAGAGATCAAACAAATAGAGAAGAACAAAACTTGGACTCTTGTTCCTAGACACAAGGATAAAAATGTAATTGGTACAAAGTGGGTATTTATAAATAAGCTAAATGAAGATGAAAAGGTATCAAGAAACAAAGCAAGATTAGTATGCACAGGCTACTCACAAGAAGAAGGTATTGAATATGGTGAAACTTTTGTTCCTATAGCAATACTTGAAGGTGTTAGAACTTTACTAGCATATGCAACACAAAGAGTATTTAAATTATATCAAATGGATGTTAAATCTACATTCTTGAATGGAATCTTTGATGAGGAAGTTTACATTGAGCAACCAGAAGATTTTGTAGATCATAGAAAAGGAGACATGGTTTGCAAACTACATAAAGGTTTATATGGTCTCAAGCAACCTCTTAGAGCTTGGAATGAAAGACTCCATAATTACTTGGTATAGATTGATTTTCAAAGGAGTAATGATAATAGTAGTTTGTATATCAAGGAAGGACTAGATAAGAAGATTGTGTTAGTAGAAATATGTGTTGATGATACTTTATTCAAAGGAAATGATGATCTATGCAAAGCATTCTAAGAAGAAATGAGAAAAGAATTTGAGATTGTTAACTTCATAATGGTTTTTGACACTTGAGTGCCAATACACTTACCTACTTTCTATATTGGAGCTGAGTACACCATGAATGCTAAGCCACAACATGAGCCAAGTTAGGAAAGACTTCAGGTGCTGAGTGATTTTTAGGTGCCAAGTAGCTTTTAGATGCCGAGTGAAGATCAGGTGCCGAGTAAAGTTCAAGTGCTGAATGACTTTAAGTGCCAAGCACAATAAAGTGCCGAGTGATATTCAAGTGCCGAGTCATAGATGATGCCGAGTAATATAGAAATGAAACAAGTGTCGAGTAAGCTAGTTTTGTTTAGGTGCCAAGTTATCTAGGAAACAACATGTGCCAAGCATCAGTAATGCTCCAGGAGCCAAGTAACTCAGAATATCAGCATAAGAGTTTGTAATTGCACAAACTATGATGCAAACAGTTTTTGTAGCCGATGTAAGGTAAATCTTGAAGGATTAAATGATAAGATCAAATCTTTTATCTTTCCTATGCAATCTACATGCAACCAATAAGAAAAATGATGAAGGCATGCAACCAATGGAAGAAGTGCAAACAATGAGCAAAAAATAGAGATTGAATATGGATCGTAGATCCAAACCTAACCCTAAATCCTCAAATATCTTTATAAGGAAGACAAAATTTCATTATAAAAGATACGAGAAGATATACAAGGGTGTATAAGGAAATCTACTTTCAAAACAAGGGTTATCAGATCACAAAGGATCTAGATCAGAGAAAGAAAAACAAGTGCTTTCATTCAAAAATCAAGGATTGTAATCTATCAGGTTCATTGTACCTAATACTTTCTAGCAATTGTATTAGAATGAAAATCCTATGGTGATAGGTTAGCTTAATAGCTATTTCGTAGATCCTTTAAATAGGTGATTAAATCTTTTAACAGGGTGACACTTCATGTAAAGTGTTTGTAAATCCTCTAACCAGGTCACTATTGACACAATGTAAAGCCTTTAACAAGGCAGACCATCAGAAGTGGTTGAACAATATTGCTGCAGTAATTTTTGTGGGTATCATCCCCACCCCAATTTTACCTTCTTATTCCTGGAGGGTTTTTGGGTTACCAAATTCCAGTGTTATGTGTTGTTGATGCAGGTCTTAGTTTCATGTTTACTTAATGTATTTACATGCATGCAATTTACTTCCACCTAAAAGTTTTATTGGTTAAAGTGTGATACTTCTGATTCACCCCCCCCTCTCATAAGTATTCTTTCCATATTTGAATATTCCAAAAATTGGTATCAGAGCATCTAGGTTCTCACAAGGAAAAGTTTGACAGCTTGGAGAAAAAGATCTAAATATGGAAGTTTTCAAACTTGGAAAGATCATTGAAAACCAAGTGATTGATGTGCATCTCGCTCTACAAAAAGTAGAGGAAGCAAGAGTGGAACTAAGAAAATATTCAAAGAGAAGAAAGGAGATAGCCATAGCTGAAAATGATATACACTACAAGGAGGTTGATACCACACAAGTGTTTTCCAATGGAGACACTAAAGAATTTGATGCAACAATAGCAGAACTGATGGAGAAAAACAAAGTTCAAGCAGAGCAGATAAGATCTCTCAAGATGGAACATGAATCACATGCCATAATGATATGTGAAATTACTAAACAAAAGAAAAGAGCAGTTGAGGATAAAGTCATGATGGAAAATGACAAAAGAAATCTTGGAAATAGACTTCAAGAAAAATGTACTGAATTGACAAGGATCTCAAACATGTAGATGGATACACTTGCCCAAATGATGAACCTTCATCATAAAATCAATGTGAAAGATATTGAGATCTCTACTTTGAAGATGCAGAATGAAAAAATACAAAATGAATTGAACAGAGAAAAGAGGTAGCAGAGAATCTCAACAAGTCAAGTGAAGCCATCAAGTATTTTGAACAATTGATGAAATTCCCAAGATCCGCCCATGATACATTAGGACTTGGATACAATAACATTGAAGTTGGGGAATCATCAAAGAGTGCTGAACAAAGAAGTGACAAAGGTAAGGATTCAAAACCCACTTGTCATTACTGTAATAAGAAGGGGCATACTACTAATGTTTGCAGGAGTAGAAGATTCAATCAATCAAACACACCCAAGAGTAAGAGTTTCTGTCACAAGTGCAACATGCAAGGACATATGCCACAAGACTGTAGATCTAATGTCACAAGGACTCATAGATTTGATGGACATTGTTATAATTACAAAAAGTATGGACATAGAGAATTTGAATGTAGATCAAAGCCTATATGGACATCAAATCAACCAGCAAAATCAAAAGGGAATGAAAGTCATTATCATTGGGATTACAACACCAGGTATAGCTATCACTATTGTCAAGAATATGGACATATACCCCAAAAATACATAAGAACACATTTCAAAGGGAACTACAAGAGATGGTTGAACCAAACCACATGTTTTAGTTGTCTGAAAACTAGTCATACCAACAAAAATTGTCCTACAAGGTCAAAGGTGCCCAAGACTAAAGAAAATAAGGGCAAAGAAAAGATTGATGTCAAAAATATAAGAGAGCAAATGAATAAAACTTTGAAAAAGAAAGATGAGTGCAACACATCAAGTGGAGGGATCACTTCACCCAATGGGTCAAGTAATCACACTTCATCAAACTAAGCATGAGAAGTATACGACACTGATATACAAAAATATATCACACATCAATCCCAAGACAAAGAAGCTATGCAAAGTATAAATCTGCATGAGACAAGATGTCAAGAAAAAATCTAAATGATGTTGCCAAGCTATCTTTGGATGCCAAGTTAAACTCCAACACATGCCAAGCTCCTAACAGCGACTGAGTTGATAACTGATGACGAGTTAGGTTAAAATTTCTTCAGAAGCCGAGTTGGTAGTTGAGCATTTAATGCAATAAAAATAGGGTATATTATCGAGATTTTAATTAGTTTTACTCATCGTGATCAAGAAGCAAAGAAAAAAAAAAGAGTAGAGCAACTTCATAGCAAAGAATCCAGCTTTTCAAGAAGATTACAACATCTCTCAACATGTTTTCATCGATCTTGAGGTATTTTTCATTTGTGTCAAGCTATGCAATTTTATTTTTCGTTAAAAGGAAACCCTAGTTTGCATAAATGGCATCAAGTTCAAAAAAAACTTAGGACAAAGAGCCATTTGAAGTTTAGTTAGTGTCAAATGAGGTCAAGCAAGCTGATTTTCGTCCTATACCTGAAGTTGCATACAAAAATGACCCAGTCGGAGCTCTCTCCCAAATACCCCCAAAAGTTGTAATGGTTCAAGACATTAGGAAATTCTACAATTGTAAGATAGGTGCCCTAGGAGATATGGAAATAAGGCAAGCCTATGAGAAATTGTGTGTAGATGGAGTCTTAAAAGATGAATTCAAAATTGTTGAAAGAAAAGGTTTGACCCGAGTTTTGAGCTTTCCCACCGTATTCAAGACAGAATGGGTTAGACTTGTGCTGAGCAGAATTCATGGTGGTAATCTGTGGTTAGAAGATATTCCCATCAAATTAACCAAAGAAATCATACATAGAGTAACAAGGTAACCAACCCTAGATCGGTTCAAAACCTTGAGAAGTGAATCGAAGGAGGTTATTGAAAAGAACATTGGTGCTTAGTGGAACAAGAGAGGAATGAAAATTCATAGCATACAGGATCCTCTAGTTGAATTTTCTGTTAGAGTCATCGCCCATAAGTTCTACCAATCCAGTAGACTCAACAGTGTACCATGTATTGCAGTAGATGTAGGTTACAAATTGGTGAAAAAGGATCATACTTATGATCTTGCAGAATTGCAACTACAATAGATTAATGAAAACCTGGCCGCCATAAGAAGGAAAAAGGGTACACAATGCAAATTTGGAGCAATTCTAGTTTGTATATTCTTCTATGTTCAAAATGAGTTTCCCTCTTTTGGAAAAGTGAGATGGAGGAATGATAGAACAATCATTGCCCAAATCAATGAATATATAGAACAAATGGGAGAAAATTTTGATACACTGATGACAAGCTATTTCAAAGATTTCAAGAAATCCATGAAACAAAGGGTAAGAATACCAGTTTCTTTAGTAGAAGAACATGTTAATGATATATGTTTCTTGGTTGATATTGACTTCACATACATCCAAGCAGCAATTCCAAGAGTGAGATGGCTAAGGCCATTTAGATATGAAATTAATGTTGATGAGGCATCTGTAGCATAACTGCATTATTGGCAGAAGAAATAGATAAAAGTGCTCCACATTTTGGCACTTATGATGTAGTAAGGTCAAAAATAAACATGGAATTAAAGACTACTTCCACATTAAAGAAGAAATACAAATTGTTAAAGAAGATTAAGAAGATATTTGGTGAAGAAATTGAGGCTGAAGCAGAGAAAGAAGAAGATGAAAATGATGATGAAGATGAGCAAGAATAAGGCCCAATGAAATTAACTCAAGGATTGGGTGAAGACAAGGAGGAAGGTACAGAAGACAAAGAAGCCAAGGAAACACCAACTGAAGCTGAGTCAAAGAAAAGAAAGGCAACAGAATAGCCTTTAGCTCAGCAAAAACTAAAGAAATCTACCATGCCATCACCTCAAAAGCCTACAACATGAGCTGCAACAAGGGCCTCCACTCAAAAAGCTAAAGAGGAAGTTACAAAGAAGAAACAAATCAAGGAAACACAACAAGAGCCGAGGAAAAGAAGAAGATATGTGGCTCAACCTGATACTCATGAAGAAGATCAATCTGAAAAGGTAAGCCATTCTTCAATTGATATTTTATGTAAAAAGATTGGAAATGGTGATTTAAGCAACTTAAATAAAGTTGATTTCAATAAGTTTACTAAAGAAGAATAGAATAGGATAGAAGAAATAGTTTATGAAATGATGGCATAGTTCAAGTACACTCCACTTGAACTAGATGGACAATTCCCAAAAGAACTGTTTAAAATTATAGAAGACAGATGGCATTTTTGTTTGAAAATGGAGAAGGAGATGAGGGAATCAACCCTAGCAAGCGTATTGCTAGATTTGACTAGGGAAAAAGTAAAGAAAGTAGTCAAAAGGAATAATAATAGGTTTACACCTAAATACAGGGCATTCTGCATACTCCAAAATAGGATGGAAGAAATTGTTCAAAGAACAATGAAATCATGGAAAAACTTGTACAAGAAGATTGAAGATTTTCTTGAAGAAGAATACAAGGAAGAAGTTGTTGATCCACTAGAAGAGAGGAGAAAAAGGAGAGAAGAAAAGAAGGTAGAAGAAGAGAAGAAGGAAGAAGAAAAGAAAGATGGAGAGGAGGAAGAGACACAAGGACAAGATATAACGGCA
Organism: Cupressus sempervirens; assembly: GCA_028749045.1. Classification (NCBI taxonomy): domain Eukaryota; kingdom Viridiplantae; phylum Streptophyta; class Pinopsida; order Cupressales; family Cupressaceae; genus Cupressus; species Cupressus sempervirens. Next base: position 279,671,333 of record CM053783.1, on the reverse strand, counting down.
ATAGCTGAGCAAGAGAAGAAACTAGATCAAAGTGTGCAAGACACACAATTGCCACCCTCTAGCCCTCCTCAAGTATCCATCACACTTGCAGAAGCTATAACTATTATTGATATTCCTGATACTTCTAGTCAGAATATCAATCCATTAACTGCAGAAGATCTCAAAAGAATCCTTGACCAATCTACACAACAAGCAATATTATGTGCAGATCTAGTATTGGTCAGTATGGATGAATTGCAAAAACTAGTAGAAAAGATAGTTAGAGATAAGATGAATCCACAAGAACCACCTTCCATCATCTCTACAGCTACTAGTAGTCAACTTCAAATGCCAACAGTTATCTGAACATGCATAGTTGATACTACAATACAAAAGCTGACTGCCGCTGTAGAAAAAGGAACAAAACAAACATGACAAACATGACAGACTATTACATCTAATCCTACAGCACAAACACAAGGTACACTTCCTAAGATTACCATAATTGATGAAGATAGAAGATAGAAAGAGGAGGAAACAGTGGAAACCCCTAAAGAGCAGGAGACAATACAAACATTGATAAATTTTCCTACCTCGGGAACTCCTTCACACCAGCCATTGCAAATATCTGTACCAACATCTAGTACTACTAAATTTGCAAGGGTATTTCACTATGGAGACCCTGAATGAGATGAGGAGATAGTCATACCAGGATATGACTCAAAAATAATAACCATTGATCAAATAAATGAGGTGCAGGAAGCACTGAATAGAAGAAAAAGATAAGAGATACTCAGGAAGGAGTATAAACAAAAGAAAACACTACATGAGATTAAGGACATTTTATGGATTCCTTCAGTTTGCAATCACCAGATGAGTCAAAGCATATCACGGAGCAATTGATAGATATTGTTGACCAGGTGAAAAATGAAGACCAAGAGACAAATGCAAAACTTATGGAATGGTCTGAAAGAAAATTCCAAGGAAAAGTAAATGAGCAAATATCAAGTCAAATTGCACTTTCCCAGGTTGAATTGGAAAAGCTAATTGACAAAGTGAAAAAGGTACTTGAGAATATATTCTCATTGTACAAAAAGTTGTGTGACTTTTCATACTTCACATAGGAGACTAGCCAAAAGACAATGAGCTTGGAAAGAAATTTAAATATTTCTAGCATGTAGCTACCTAAATATCCAACTCAAAGTGAGAAGCATTTTACCCAAACGCTTCACACTCAAAAGGAAATAGCTATGTTAACGAAAAAAGAGGCCAAAAGGCAAAATTGATATAGCTCCATTCCTCCATTACCCCACATTTAGAAATACTCCATAAAGAGAAAGTCTATGCTTAAACTGTTCTCAAGAAAGACCCTAATCTGTCTACATCAGATGGACTTATTCATCTTGCTACAGAGACTGCAATCCAGCATAAGTCACTAGAAATTGCTTTAAACAATTGGGATGCAGCTCTCAGGATGATTATGGAGGTAAACAACACATTTTTGGCTAAATATGGTCTTAACCCTTAAACATTCTTTGACATAAGTGTCAAAAATGGGGAGAAGAAAAAGAGATATAATAGGGGGAGATACAGATATTATGAAGATGAATTAATGGGGGAGAAAAGATAAAAGGAGGAGCATGATATACAGATAATGGCACAATCAACTCAGGGGGAGTTACAAAATTTTTGAGGTATATATTGTAAGTTACAAATTTTGATCAAGTTTTCCTTAAACCTTGTATATACCAAAAAGATTAGTAAATGTACTCATAAGGTCAGTTAAGTGTTTTTGTCTCTCATGTCAAAGGGGGAGATTGTTAACTTCATAATGGTTTTTGACACTTGAGTGCTAATACACTTACCTACTTTCTATATTGGAGCCGAGTACACCATGAATGCTGAGCCACAACATGAGCCAAGTTAGGAAAGACTTCAGGTGTCGACCAACTTTTAGATGCTGAGTGAAGATCAGGTGCCAAGTAAAGTTCAAGTGCCAAATGACTTTAAGTGGCAAGCAGAATAAAGTGCCGAGTGATATTCAAGTGCCAAGTCATAGATGATTCCAAGTAATATAGAAATGAAACAAGTGCCGAGTAAGCCAATTTTGTTTAGGTGCTGAGTTATCGAGGAAACAACATGTGCCGAGCATCAATAATGCTTCAGGAGCCAAGTAACTTAGAATATCAGCATAAGAGTTTGTAATTGCACAAACTATGATGCAAACAATTTTTGTAGTCGACATAAGGTAAATCTCGAAGGATTAAATGATAAGATCAAATATTTTATCTTTCCTATGCAATCTACATGCAACCAATAAGAAAAATGATGAAGGCATGCAACCAATGGAAGAAGTGCAAACAATGAGCAAAAAATAGAGATTGAATATGGATCATAGATCCATACCTAACCCTAAATCCTCAAATGTCTTTATAAGGAAGATGAAATTTCATTGTAAAAGATATGAGGGGATATACAAGGGTGTATAAGGAAATCTACTTTTAGAACAAGGGTTATTAGATCACAAAGGATCAAGATCAGATAAAGAGGAACAAGTGCCTGCATTCAACAATCAAGGATTGTAATCTATCAGGTTCATTGTACCTAATACTTTCTAGCAATTGTATTAGAATGAAAATCCTATGGTGATAGGTTAGCTTAACATCTATTTCATAGATCCTTTAACAGGGTGACACTTCATGTAAAGTGTTTGTAAATCCTCTAACCATGTCACTATTGACATAGTGTAAAGCCTTTAACAGGGCAGGCCTTTAATAGGGTAGACCATCAGAAGTGGTTGAAAAATATTGCTGTAGTAATTTTTGTGGGTATCATCCCCACCCTAATTTTACCTTCTTATTCCTGGAGGGTTTTTGGGTTACCAAATTCTAGTGTTATGTGTTGTTGATGCATGTCTTAGTTTCATGTTTACTTGATGTAATTATATGCATGCAATTTACTTCCACCTAAAAGTTTTATTTGTTAAAGTGTGATACTTCTGATTCACCACCCCCCCCCCCCCCCCCCCCCCCCCCCCCCCCCTTCTTTCCATGTTTGAATATTCCAATAGAGATGTCCATGTTTGGTGAAATAAAATTCTTTTTTGGATTGTAAATATAGTAGAACAAGAATGGCATCTACGTCACTCAATCTAAGTATATCAAGGAGATATTAAAGAAAATTGGAATGGAAGATTCAAGACCAATTTCAACACCTATGTCTACTGGATATAAGCTTTCCAAAAATGATGATTCTAAAGAAGTGGATAAGACTACTTATAGATCAATGACTGGAAAATTGTAGTACATAGTTCATAGAAGGCATGATATTGCTCTAGCAGTTAGAATAGTGGCAAGATTCTCATCAAATCCCAAATAAAATCACATAATTGAAATCAAGAGAATTATGAGGTATCTAAAAGATACTAAAGACTATGGTTTATGGTACAAACATGGAGGTAATTTGGACTTAAAAGTGTTGGTCTCTTATTGGTTTTGACAATTTAGTTTCAACACACTTAACCAATTTATAAGTTGACATTGAGTATAATATAGATGCCAAGCTATAGTATGTGCCAAGCTAGAGATTCAATAGGTTTTGAGAAAACTTAAAGTGTTGAGCAAGTATCAAGTGTCGAGTGATAAGTGATGCCGAGTCACTATAGGTGCCAAGAAAAGTATAGATCTCAAGTGAGACAAAATTACTATAGGAGCTGAGTGAGACAAAATTCCTATATGTGTTGAGCATCAACACCTAGTAAGTACTGAGTAACTCAGAATCAAAATATGAGTTTGTTTCTTCACAAACTCAAATGTAAACTATTTTTGAGCCAACTTAAGAAGAATCTCAAAGGATCTTGAAGATAAGATCAAATTTTTTACATTACCTATGTAATCAACATGTTGGTATTTGAAAATGTTGGAGGGTTTTCAATTATCCCACTGAGAAACTGACATATCTCAGGGCAGCTAACTCCCATTTTCAACATGTCATTTCTAACAATAGGCCAACTATAAGGCATGACCCTTCTTCTACTTTAGGCTCTGCTAAACCTAGGTAGGTAGACCTCATATTCAAATGATATTGTACTAGTGCAAAAAACATATCCCTAAATCTATTAAGAAGATTTTACCCTTATTTCTCATAAAGAATTATGAAATGACATGGACCTATAGTAGCTAGATGTAGATCTATGGATCTCAGAATCTGAGTGAGTGTTCAACTTTTATCCCCACTTCAAACATGAACAACTAAATTTATTTGAATAAATTTTTTATGCAAATGCCATTCATATCAACTTGCATATGATTTAATGATCGGTGCCTTATCCATTGAAACATAGAGTCATTACCAACAGGATGACCTAACTTGCTTGCATTACAATCAAGTTTATCAATTGAAATTCCCTAATCCCATTCTTATGCAATATCCCCTTCATACACCCAGAAACCCTATCAAAACTATGAAGCATTTAGTTAACTGCTTGAGTCAAAAGCAACAAAGATCTCATACACACTTCATCCAAAATGTCTTAAACAAAATGAACATTATCCATTCAATTACAAAGTTAATGACACATGAAGAATTAGGAGACAAAATTAGAAAACTCAGATAATTTCTATCAATCCCCTTTTGTATTTATCCTTGGAAAGATTAAATATAGTAACTGGTAACACAAAATGAAACTCAAGATAATTCATATGATCTAGCATCAATATCCAGTACTTCAGAATAACAATACATAACATGAAATGAAAATTTGCACAGGGTGGATGTGTGGCTTTCACTGCTAGAGCTCAGCCCAAAGTCAAGAAGTAAAACCATCTACAATCTTGGTTTCAATAGTAGAACTGGAACCCTACTGGTATTACCTAGAGCAAACTGCCAACCCCCAAAAATGAGAAGAAGAATGAAAGATATAGGAAAGAAGCAATTTCTCAGATTGAATTTGAACATGACACTTGTCCATTTGGAAAACCTTCTCAGCAGGTTAAAACCATCTTTCTTATCTTTTCCTTCAAATGCTGAATCAAATCTTTAATTAGTTATGGCTTCAAAAGCATCAAATATCTGAAATGTATTATTTAACAAATAACTGATTTGATTCTTGATTTTTACTTATGGTAAAATGAAAATAAGTTAAAATTTTGATTTCTAAAAGCCAAGGAAACACTCTAAAACTAATTTTCTTCACACCCAGACTTTACCAAGCCTTCAAAACTTCCTTGAAACAAACTCTGATACTTCATGATGATTTCATCTTGTTCTATTGCCAATGCCTTGGATTTTACAAATTTACCTGTAGCTCAAACGAGTGAGCACCTGTCCAAGAACCAACCTCAAATTTGGAAAATTTTGATTCTCCTGATTCCAGTGGTATACTGGAGCACTTGTTTAGGTTAAAAATCACTCTAGTTATGGCCATTTGAAGTTCTCAATTTTTTTCATGGCTTCCATATGATTTTGCAAAAAAAATAACTTTTATATAGTTTAAACTATATAAAGTTTAGACATTGATTTAAAGACCTACACGTGGATTTGAGGAAAAATAATAATAAAATATTAAAATATGAAAAATATCAAATTTACCCTCATTTTCTACTTGAGTCAAACTTCCTTTGATCGAATGCCATGTGGCACATTCTGATTGGATGCCTGCTCACTGCCACATCATACTCGCTATGTCGCTATACTAACTGGCGTGCATCTCTCCCTTAGTGACATAGTAAGAACCACATGATCTACCACGTGTTGTAATCTTGTGCATCTCAAAAAATTTCTTGCCACATCACCATCTCCTGGACCCATTGCCACGTGTATTCACTACATCAATCCTCACCATGTCGCTATGGTAAATTTCTTGCATCTTCTATTTGGTGACGTAGCGAGGAACACATGATGAGGACACTTGTTAGCATCTCGTTCCTTCTGAGTTTGTTTTTCTTCGTCAGATCTTTGAGTTTTTTTCGGTGACTTTCTATGTCACTAGCCAAAAATCCTAGATTTCCCTACTAGGGAAGTAGTGAGGTGCCGGATTTTTTATTTTTCGGTGACCTTCAACTCACTGCCATCACCTCTTTTCTGTCCATGTTTGTTTAAAATTTATTTATTTCTTCACCGATCAGATGAGTGGAACCTCCCCCACACATGCGCCTTACAAAAGCTCATGCTCTTTATATAGTATGTAAAGTGAGCAACCTATCTTTTAAACGAATGAAACATCCTCAACATTGTCTATGTGGGATAATAACATTTGAAAAATTCTCACCCCTTTTTTTTTATGTGTAGGCTTCTTTATTTTAATGCTCAGAACTTGGTGTCCTCTTTCTTTTATTAGTGGCTTTAAACTCTCAACATGCCTATGAATTTTAATGATTTGTGTGGAATTTTCTCTGAAACAGCAGCTTCCTTATTCTTGCCATGGCACTTCAATTTTCTTTGACAGGTTTTGGCTTTGCCCCTATTTGGAGATAGCTTGGGCATTTTTTTTTGATGTCCTTTTCCTAGCACAAGGTGCGCTATTGATGCCGTAGAGCTATTTTATTGGGCGTTGTCTTTCAATGTTTTAGTATACTGTACCAGGTCCGCTCCTAACTACACAAGGTGGATGACTTTTCCTTAAGAATGTGCAAATTCTCTCTTGGTAGTGGGTTCCTTCCTCTTTCCTTCATGTAGAGTTGGCATTTCATGCCATTCTTTCTTTTTAGTAGCGACCTTAACTGCCCCCTCAATGTGTGAGTTTCCTTTCATCGACTCTTGACTGCACTGGATTTGTTTTAATGCATGAGGCTCTTTTATTTGGAGCCATGGGTTGCTTGTAGCCGGAGCCATCCTCTACCCCCCTTTTTTAATCGAATGCCCTGCTTCAACTTTGGTGTCTTTGACCATAGCCCATGATTTTTCTTGCATGACTACATCTGATATCACTGCCTCTATACATGTTGCGGCTCCCTCATATGATCATAGGAAAATCACTTGAATTGGATGGGACATCATGGAGATGTGATTTGATTCTAGAACCCCAGGGCATAGTATAGATTGTGAAAGTATACCCTCTGACATGTATTTTTATGGTGTGATCTCCAATCGTATTCAACATCACATACAAATGCAAAGTTTTTATCCTGATGATACTTTATCAAACCTTTGGAAAGCACTTATAATTGTCAAGAATAGAACAAGATAATACGCCTTAATGTAAAAGTTTACATTATGCTTATTGACACATTCAATCCTTTTCGTCCAACATATCAATCTAATGAGACAAACAATTATTAATATGGAATGAAATGAAAGTGAACTCTGAACTTGATCTTAATCATTTTCCCTATCAATCTGCTAGGATTAGTCAGACCCCAAAGTGGGTCCGGCTAAAAATAAAATTCATTTATGAATGACTGAATCCTCAAACTGGCCCACTGATCTTCTCAGACTGATTGGAATCAATTTTGATCATAGATTGACCATTTAAAACTCAATTTTCACTTTCTACCAACTGTGAATTTGGTGCCAGGAGGTCTATTGACTACCTTTGAAAACTGACCCAAACAACTAACCAAGCCCTAAAAATTGGCACACAAAATTTTTGTACCGCACACTTTTAGCCTATTGAATCTTGTCTCATGATGAATTCTAGGTCAAAAGATATTGACCATCAAAGTTGCCTTCTCCGATTTACCTGCAAGTAAACACATTAGAAAACAATAAATTGGGTTTGGGTTTGGCCTTGAAAACTGGGCAAATGAGCACATGGGGAAACAAAAATTGGGACACTAGTTCTCTGTCATGAGAAAATTATGGATCTATGATTTGGGCTCATGATGAATCATAGGACGCAAATGGTAGATGCTCAAAGTAGGCCACTCACATTTTGCAGATTGGAACAATGGCAAGATTGTGATTTTGGCAAATGGAATTGACCTAGAAAATTATGCGAATGGATTTGTCAAGATTTGAAAACTGACACACTTGAATTATTTGTAGAGTACTACATAGTGGTGCAATCCATTTGATCTTATCAATCATAGATTTTGAGTTACAACATCATGAACAGGGGTTCCAATCAATCTACACTTGCTGACAATAGTAAAAAGATAGAAATTGCGTTTGGAATCACGTTTGGAAATTGATCATAAAGATTTGTCATAAGCTGAAACTTGAAACATGAAAAGTCTGTCACCTCTACAATACAACATAAAATGAATTTTGGCATTTTTATCAACTGGTCAAAATTTATTACAAGTCAAATAGGGCTTCCCAAAAATGTGTACAATTTACAAATGTGTGAAAACAGTAAACTACCAACTTTGACGGATTCAAAACATAGTGAAATGAACTTGAAATGGTTTGAAATATGAAACATAGGTTCTCAAGTATGGATACTAGACACTCCCAAAGCATTGAGACCTAAAGCATTTCTGGGTGTGAGATATTCAATAGAAAACATAGGCTCTTGTCACTTTTTGACATAGGATAAAATGCAGATTTGATGGATGCTCAAAATGGGACTTCACAAAATGGCTTAGAATGTCAATTTATCATTATGAAATGCTTAGGCATGCTAAATGAAAGGTGATAGAAGCATTGAAAACCTCTTAGGCCTCAAATGGGTAGCCGGGTACAAATGCACTTTAAAAGTGTTTAAGGGCTTGATTTATTCAAAATTGCTCAAAATTTGGGCTACAATTTTGAGCGCCAACAGTGGCTCTATCTAGGGATGCATGCCCCTTGCAGGCATGGAAAAATTTTAGATCTCTAGAAGAATTAGACCACACACTTGAACTTCAAAAAATCTCTCAAACAACTTTAATGAAAGTAAGAAAACTACTACACCTACTATGTACAAACAGTGCCCTCGGGCCACTGAACTTTGCAAAAACTTTTACCTCTGTCATATACTTGATTTTCATTCACGTATTCATGAGGTAAACTATGATTATCATTCTCCTTTGATTCACCAATTAGATCAGCATATTGAAACAAATTACTTGGCAAAATGAAACAACTTCCTTAATTCTCATAATGCATACATACATTAGCATTAGCCTCTACCTCATGCTCATTATGAGAAAAAAAATTAGCATGCTTATAAGTACAAAAAATGAACTAAGAATCAAAATCCAACGACGATTCATGCATGTTGATCGAAAACACAAAACTTCATAATCTACATCATTCACTAAGTTGTATGTACCAAAGACTTGCAACTCACCTTGTGTCTTTGGATGCAAAGAGTATTTGTAATCCAATTATTGCCTTCTTGAAGTCGTATCATTCACTAAATTAGATTCATCTTTTGTTGAAACCTCTTCACATTCTTCAACCAACTGATTAGTTACCAAGCATTAAAACTCATTCTGAAAGTGATGATCTACATTATGCTAATCACAATCATTTTCTTCATCTAACTGAATGACAGAATAAATGTTGAACTTATCTTTACAAGACTTATCAACATACAAAGAAACTCCATATTTGGATTGACAACATGCACTGTACTCCTTTTCATCATATGAAACATCAAAATAATGTTCAACAAGATCAACATAAAAAGAATCTGAAACAACATTAACCTTCCCTTCATTAATATTCACCACATCCAACAAATCATCATGTGAAAAGACATTTGAGGTACTGTCATCTACACCTCCAAAGTCTCACAAAGATTGTTCAAATTCTACCTCTTTTTCCACATCAAACTTTGGGGAATTGATTTGATTGAATGAGAAAGTATTATGAGGAAAAATATGAAGATCCTTAGAAATACTTACGTGCTTTTCAAACTCATGAGCCAATAATTTTGATATTTCATCAGAGCTCAAGAAGATTCCCTCACAAATCTTCTTCTAGCTATGGTTATCATTTGGATAACATGAAGAACTTACAACAGGAGGATACTTAGTGTAACAATATGGAAAATCAACATTATTACAACATTCTTTCTTATCATGGAAATCACTAGATCTACTATTGTTACAACTTTCTTCAACTTCATTTGTACTGTAAAAAAATTTATCTTCTCTTTTATATCCATCTTTTTCATGCTGATTGCTATTACCTGATTCATTAACATTTGAATCCACCTCTTCACATTCAAAAGATAGATTATCTTGCTCTACGGACTCATTGTATTAATTACTACCATTACTTTCAGCACATTCATTATCATCAAAAGACATAACATGAAATCCATAATCATCATTTTCCATCTCCTCAATGAATCTTTCAATTTGTAAAAATCTTTGTAATCTTATAGGTGTTGGCCAATTGACTGAATCGAGTACTAGAACATCAAAGAAAATACTAGGTAGGGAAGATTCCTCTGGTCTACAATGAAAAGGAATCTTACAGATTACTAAATTAAGCCTTAAATAACATTTTTTGGCACTTAAACCTTGAGTACATCCTACTTCAATTCTTATAAGATTGACAATCCTTTCATAGACTAGTCTATTCAACATAGAAATGTTATTATTCACAGTTTCTAAACTCTTAGAATTTGGAAAACTATTCTCAGATCTAAGATCTGACTCTATTTTAAAATAGAATTTCTACCTCTCCCTTTTATGCTGAAAATCACTTAATAAAGGCAACCGTGTTTTTTAATGTTTGACTTCCATGAAAAGAAAACACGAAAACCAAAATACCTCAAGTGCTGATGTTGAATTTTGATTTGTTGATTTGGCATAGGTGCAAGACTAGAATTCCTTCACACCACTTATCAAACTTTGTAGAGCTGCCACCTCTTTACAAGAGGAAAAAAATAACCACTACTGTGATCTAATTTTACACTTCAATTCCTTATAACAGCAGATTGCAAAAAACACTTAAAACTTATCAAGAATTTAAAACTTTCTTTTCAAGATACATTAACAGTTTTAGATTTTCCCATACAACTGAAAGTCCTTCAAAATTTTGCAATGAAATCAACTAGGAAAAAACTAGTACAGAGATTTGAGAGTCACCACTCACACTTTGTGAGAAATAAAACATATTTTTTCACTTGAAAAATCTGAACCAGACTTTCAATGTAAGAGAAACTTGCAGATATTTATCATCTTGAAAAGAATTTACACATTATAAATCGATTCTTGACTCTAAAACCTTCTCAACAGCACTTGCAAAGACTAAACTGATTGAAGATAGACTTATAAAAGTCATAGAACACAATTTACATTCAATTCTCACAACATACTGCTGATTATGGTTAAAACCTTACTGGGAGACATGAATCTTCAGAAAAGAAATGGAAAACACCTCATGACCTTGCTATTTATACCAGAGTTTCTAGTAATTCTAACAATGAATTTCTTCATAGACTCCCTAGTAGAGGTCATCATTTTGTTGGTGTTTGAAAACACTGGATGGTTTTCAATTATCCCACTGAGAAACTGACATATCTAGGGGCAACTAACTCCCATTTTCAACATGTCATTTCTGACAATAGGCCAACTAGAAGGCATGACCCTTCTTCTACTTCAAGCTCTGCTAAACCTAGGTGGGTAGACCTCAGATTCAAATGATACTGGACCAGTGCAAAAAACATATCCCTGAATCTATTAAGAATATTTTACCCTTATTTCTCCTAAAGACTTATGAAATGACATGGACCTAGAGTAGCTAGGTGTAGATCTATGGATCTCAAAAGCTGAGTGCAAGTTCAACTTTTATGCCCATTTCAAACATGAACAATTGAATCTATTTGAATAAAAGATTTATGCAAATGCCATTCATATCATCTTGCATCTGATTTAATGATAAGTTCCTTATCCATTGAAACATAGAGTCATTACCAGTAGGATGACCTAACTTTCTTGCATTACAATCAAGTTTATCAATTGAAATTCCCTAATCCCATTCTTATGCAATATCCCCTTCATACACCCAGAAACCCTATCAAAACTATGAAGCATTTACTTAACTGCTTGAGTGAAAAGCAACAAAGATCTGATACACACTTCATCTAAAACTTCTTAAACCAAATGAACATTATCCATTCAATTAAAAAGTTAATGACACATAAAGAATTATGAGACAAAATTTGAAAACTCAAATAATTTCTATAAATCCCCTTTTCTATTTATCCTTGGAAAGATGAAATACAGTAACTGGTAACACAAAATGAAACTCAAGATAATTCATATGATCTAGCATCAATTTTTAGTACTTCAAAATAACAATGCATAACATGGAATAAAAATCTGCACAGGGTAGATGTATGGCCTTCACTGCTAGAGCTTAGCTCAAAGTCAGGAAGTAAAACCATCTACAATCCTGGTTTCAAAAGTAGAACTAGAACCCTGTTGGTATTACCCAGAGAAAACTACCAACCCCCACAAATGAGAAGAAGAATGAAAGATATAGGAAACAAGCAATTTCCCAAATTGAATCTGAACATGACACTTGTCCATTTGGAAAACCTTCTTAGCAGGTTAAAACCATCTTTCTTATCTTTTCCCTCAAATGCTGAATCAAATCTTTAATCAGTTATGGCTTCAAAAGCATCGAATATCTAAAATTTATGATTGAACAAATAACTGATTTGATTCTTGATTTTTACTCATGGTAAAATTAAAATCAATTAAAATTTTGATTTCTAAAAGCCAAGGAAACACTCTAAAAATGATTTTCTTGACACCCAAACTTTACCAAGCCTTCAAAACTACCCTGAAACAAACTTTGATACTTAATGATGATTTTAGCTTGTTCTATTGCCAATGCCCTAGATTTTACAAATTGACTTGTAGCTCAAACTGGTGAGCACCTGTGCAAGAACCAACCCCAAATTTGGAAAATTCAAATTCTCTCAGTTCTAGTGGTATATTGGAGCGCCCATTTAGGTTAAAAATCACTCTAGTTATGGTTGTTTGAAGTTCTCAGTTTTTTTCATGGCTTCCATATGATTTTGCAAAAAAATTAACTTTTATATAGTTTAAACTCTATAAAGTTCAGACATTGATTTAAAAGACCTGCATGTGGATTTTGAGAAAAAATAATAATAAAATATTAAAATTTGAAAAATATCAAATTTCCCTTCATTTTCTACTTGGGTCAAACTTCCTTTGACCAAATCCCATGTCGTACATTCTGATTGGATGCCTGCTCACTGCCACATCATACTCACTATGTCGCTATACTAACTAGCGTGCATCTCTCCCTAAGTGACATAGCGAGAATCGCATGATCTGCCACGTTTCACAATCTCGTGCATCTTAGAAACTTGCTCACCACATCACCATCTCCTAGACCTGTTGCCATGTGTCATCACTACATCAGTCCTTGCCATGTCGCTATGGTAAATCTCGTGCATCTTCTATTTGGTGACGTAGCAAGGACTGCATAAAGAGGACACATGTCAGCATCTTGTTCCTTTTGAGCTTGTTTGTCTTCGTCAGATCTCTAAGATTTTTCTGGCGACTTGCTATGTTGCTAGCTGGAAATCCTAGATTTCCTAACTAGTGAGGTAGAGAGGTGCTAGATTTTTTATTTTTTGGTGACCTCCAACTCACTGCTGTCACCTCTTTTCTATGCATTTTTTTTTAAAATTTATTTATTTCTTCACCGTTTAATGGATTATTGGACCCTCCCCCACACATGTGCCTTACAAAAGCTCATGCTCTTTATACAGTATGTAAAGTGAGCACCCTATCTGTTAAACAAATGAAAAACCCTCAACATTGTCTATGTGGGATAATAATGTTTGAAAACTTCTCATCCCTTTTTTTTGATACACAGGCTTCTTTATTTTAATGCTAAGAGTGGTGTCCTCCTACTTTTATCAGTGGCTTTAAACTCTCAAAATGCCTATCAATTTTAATGATTTATGTGGACTTTTCTCTGAAATAGTAGCTTCCTTATTCTTGCCACGACTCTTCAATTTTCTTTGACAGGCGTTGGGCTTTGCCCCTGTTTGGAGATTGCTTGGGCCTTTCTATTTGATGCCCTTTTTCTAGCGCAAGGTGCTCTATTGATGCCATGGAGCTATTTTATTGGCCGTTGTCTTTCAATGTTTTAGTATACTAGGCCAGGTCCTCTCTTGACTACACAAGGTGGACGGCTTTGCCTTAAGAATGTGCAAATTCTCTCTTGGCAGCGGCTTCCTTCCTCTTGCCTGCATGCATTGTTGGCATTTGATGCCATTCTTTCTTTTTAGTAGTGATCTTAACTACTCCCTCAATGCACGAGCTTCCTTTCATCGGCTCTTTACTATGCTGGATTTGTTTTAATGCATGAGGCTCTTTTATTTGGAGCTATGGGTTGCCTGAAGGTGGAGTCGTCCTCTGCCCCCTTTTTTTAATCGGCTTCCCTCCTTCAACTTTGGTGTCTTTGACCATAGCCCATGATTTTTCTCGCATGAATACATCTGATATCACTGCCTCTATACATGTTGCGGCTCCCTCATATGATCATAGGAAAATCACTTGAATTGGATGGGACATCATGGAGATGTGATTTGATTCTAGAACCCCAGGGCATAGTACAGGTTGTGAAAGTATACCGTTTGACATGTATGTTAATGGTGTGATCTCCAATCTTATTCAACATCACATACAAATGCAAATTTTTTTATCCTGATGATACTTTATCAGACCTTTGGAAAGCACTTATAATTGTCAGGAATAGAACAAGATAAGATGCCTTAATGTAAAAGTTTACATTATGCTCATTAACACATTCAATCCTTTTCGTCCCACATATCAATCCAATGAGACAAACATTATTACTATGGAATTAAATGAAAGTGAACTCTAAACTTCATCTTAATCATTTTCCCTATCAATCTGCCAGGATTAGTCGGACCCCAAAGTGGGTTCGACTAAAAAAAAAATTCATTTTCGAATGACTGAATCCTCAAAATGGCCCACTAATCTTCTCAGACTAATTGGAATCAATTTTGATCATAGATTGATCATTTAAAACTCAATTTTCACTTTCTTCCAACTGTGAATCTGGTGCCAGGATGTCTATCGACTACCTTTGAAAATTGACCCGAACAACTTACCAGGCCCTGAAAACTAGCACACTGAATCTCTATACCACACACTTTTACCCTGTTGAATCTTGTCTAATGAAGAATTTGAGGTCAAAAGATATTGCTCATCAAAGTTGCCTTCTCAGATTTACCTATAAGTAAACACGTTAGAAAACAATAAATTGGGTTCAGATTTGGCCTTGAAAACTGGACAAATGAGAACATGGGGAAATGAAAATTGGGACACTAGTTCTCTATCATGAGGAAATTATAGATTTATGATTTGGGCTCATGAAGAATAATAGGACGCAAATGGCAGATGCTCAAAGTAGGCCACTCACATTTTGCAGATTGGAACAATGGCAAGATAGCAATTTTGGAAAATGGAATTGACCTAGAAAAGTATGTGAATGGATTTGTCAAGATTTGAAAACTGTCACACTTGAAGTATTTTTAGAGTACTACATAGTGGTACAATTCATTCAATCTTATCAATAATTTATTTTGAGTTACGACATCACGAATAGGGGTTCCAATCAATCTACACTTGCTGACAACTGTAAAAAGATAGAAATTGCATTTGGAATCAGATTTGGAAACTAATCAAGTTGATTTTTCATAATCTAAAACTTGAAATATGACAAGTCTTTGACCTCTACAATACAATGCAAAATGAATTTTAGCATTTCGATCAACTAGTCAAAAGTTATTACAAGTCAAACAAGGCTTCCCAGAAATGTGTGCAATTTGCAAATGTCTGAAAATAGTAAACTACCAACTTTGAGGGATTCAAAACCTAGTCAAATGAATTTGAAATGACTTGAAATTTGAAACATAATTTCTTAAGTATGGATACTAGGCACTCCCAAAGCACTGAGTCCTAAAATTTTTTGGGTGTGAGATATTCAATGCCAAACACAGACTCCTTTCACTTTTTGACACTTAGGATACAATGCAGATTTGATGGATGCTCAAAACAGGACTTCACAAAATGGCTCATAATGTCAATTTATCATTATGAAACGCTTAGGCATGCTGAATGAAAGGTGCTAGAAGCATTGAACACCTCTTAGGCCTCAAATGGGCAACTAGGCACAAATGCACTTTAAAAGCGTTTAAGGGCTTGATTTTTTCAAAATTGCTCAAAATTTGGACTACAATTTTGTGCGCCAACACAACATGTAGCGAATAAGAAAAATGGAGTAAGGATGCAACAAATAGGAAAAGTGAAAGAATTGAGCAAGAAAAGAAGAATGAATATTGATCATAGATTCATACCTAACCCTAAGGTCTTTGAAGCCTTTGAAAGGAGGACAAAATCCCATTGTTTGTGCATATGAGTAAGAGTTTATGGGAGAATGCTAGCAAAGTGAAAATGGGTGTAAAGAATTAGAAAGAGTAAAGCAACATTGTAGAATTTTGGTTATCAAGAACAAAGTATCAGAATTTCAAGAACAAATATATCAAATCAAGGATCAAAATAGAAGAGTAGAACAAGGATATAGAATCAACAATTGAAGATTGAAAGTCATCAAGTTTAGACTTTCTAATACTCTCTAGCCATTATATTAGGAATGAAAATCCTATGATGATAGGTTGGTCTAACAACCATGTTGTAATCCTTTAAACAAGGTGCTAAATCCTTTAATAGGGTAGCATTCCAAGTGATTGTTTGTAAATCCTTTAACCAGGTTGCATTTAATAGGGTGTAAAGTATTTAATAGGATAGGCCTTTCATAGGGAAAATCATTGTAAGTTTTCAAACTTTGTAACCTTAAATTGTTACATATTGCTACAGTGATACTTTATGGGTGTCATCTGCACCCTAGTTTTGCCTTCTCATTTTGAAGGGTTTTTAGGTTAGCAAAATCTTGTGTTATCTATTTTCATGCATGTGTTTACTTTTCATGTTAAGTAGATATGTTGGATGGATGTGAATGATTTCATCTAAAATTTTTAAAAAGGGTTAAAGTTAGTTACTTCTAATTCACCCCAACCCCCTTCCCTCTTAGAAGTAAACCTTCCCACTTGTAAATCCAACAATTGGTATCAAAACCAAGTTCTCACAAGAAGGATCCTTACAGCTTAGAGAAAAGATTTGGAAATGGAAGTCTACAATCTTGGGAAGGTTATAGAAAACTAGGTGATTGATATACAACTTGCTTTACATATTTTGGAAGAAGCTAGGGAAGAACTGAAAAAATCTTTAAAGAGAAGAAGAGAGATTGCCATAGCTAAGAATGATAAACAATACCAGGAGGTTGACACCTCAAAAATATTTGCAAATAGAGATTCCAAAGAGTTTGATGCAACAATAGTAGAGCTAATGGAGAAAAATAGAGCTCAAGTAGAAGAGAACAAAACTCTCAAGATTGAACAAGAATCACAAACCATGATACTTTGTGAGGTGACTAAATAGAAAAAAAGAGCCATTGAAGGTAAGATTATGCTAGAGGACGACAAGAGAAATCTTGCTAATAGATTGGAAGAAAAGTCAATTGAACTTGCAAGAATTTCAAACATGTAGCTAGACACCCTAAGCCAGATGAGTAATACAAATCATGAACTAAATGTCAAGGATATTAAAATCTCCACACTAAAGATGCAAAATGACCTAAAAAGAGAGTAGGAGATTACAGAGAGCTTCAACAAACCCAATGAGGCCATCAAGTGTTTTGAGTAGCTACTAAAATCACCAAGAGCTAGCAATGATACTTCAGGACTAGGATACACTAGCATTGAAAGAGGAGAGTCATCCAAGACTGTAAGAGAAAGAAGTAACGTCAAAGGTAAGAACACTAAACCTACTTGTCATTTCTATGGTAAAAAGAACATATCTCTACTATGTGTAGGAGAAAGAATTCCGATCAACATGACACACCTAAGAATGTAAGTCATTATCACAAGTGCAACAAGCAAGGACATCGAGCACATGACTATAGGACTAGGACTATCAGAACACCAAGATTTGAAGGTCACTACTATAAATGCAAGAATTAAGGACATAGAGCTCTTGAGTGGAGGTCAAAGCCCATGTAGACACCTAATCAATTAGCAAGGGGAAATAACTATGGAAATCACTACAATTAGGACTACAACACGTGGTATAACTTCCATTACTATTAGGAATATGGACACATCCCTAAAAATTGCATAAGAACACATTTCAGTGGAAACTACAACAGATGGTTAAGTCAAACCACATGTTTCAATTATTTGAAGACTGGTCATATCAGCAAGAATTACCCAACAAGGTCAAAGGCACCCAATTCAAAGTTGAAAAAAGGAAAAGAGAAGGTGGAAGTTGAACACATGAAAGGAGAAATAAACAAGACATGGAAGAAGAAAGATGGGAGTAGCACATCAAATGAAGGGATCACTTCACCTAAAAGGTCAATTGGTCACACTTCATCCAACTAAGCACAAAAAAGCATGTGGGACTGATATACAAAGATTTGTCATACATCAGTTCCTAAACAAGCAAGTAGTGAAAAGGAAAGATTTGCATGAATAGAGATGCAAAGTTAAAACTTCAAGTTTTCACTAGTATAGCCAAGTAAAAAAAGTTGTTGTTAGATGTCAAGTAGAATCCCAATACAACCTAATTTTATTGCTAAAGTTAGTGGAAGTTGAATGAAGGAAACTTCAGTGCATGCCAAGTGGTGAAAGGACAATGGAAGCCAAGTAATGCAAAAATGCTTGAGAAGCTGAGTGGACAGCTGTAAACACACTGAACATTAAGTGAAGTGAAAGTAGGGTATATTATCACATTTTGAATCATTTTTATTTATCATGAATGAAGAGAAAAAGATGAAGAAGAGTGTAAAATGATTTCAAAGTAGAGAATCTAGCATTTGAGCAGATTTCAACAGTGATTCAAGATAGTTTCTTTGATTTCAAGACATTTACACTAGTGCTAAGTTACATAGTTTTAAATTTCTTCATGTTAAAACCCTAGTTAGCATAGATGGCCTCCAGTTCTAGGAAACCATAGGAGAAAGAGTTTTTTGAGGTCCAACTTCTATCAAATGAAGTAAAACAACCTAATTTCTGGCCAACCCCTGAAGTGGCATACAACAATGACCCAGCCAGAGCCCTATCTATTATACCTCCTAAGGTAGTTATGGTCCAAGATGTTAGTTGATATTACAACTGCAAAATTGGAGCCATAGGAGATATGGAAATGAGGTAAGCCTATGGCAAGTTGTATGAAAATGTAGTCTTGAAAGAAAAATACCAAATAGTTGAGAGGAAGGGTTTGACTTGTGCCCTAGAATTCCCCTCTATTTTTAATATGGAATGGATCAAGATAGTGCTTAGTAGGATTCATGATGGGAGTTTGTGGCTAGAAGATTGTCTAGTGAAAATAGAAAAGAGTATTGTACATAGAGCAATAAGGTATCTGACCCTAGATTGGCCAAAGACCCTTAGAAGTGACTCAAAAGAAGCAATTGAAAAGAACAAAGGTGCCAAATGGAATGAGAGAGGAATAATAATAGATACTATCCAAGACCCTCTTGTTGACTTTTCTATTAGGGTTATTTCTCACAATTTTTATCAATCCAGTAGACTTAACAGTGTAACTTGCATTGTAGTGGATGGTGGTTACAAACTAGTGAAAAAGGATCATACTTATGATCTTGCAGAATTGCAATTGCAAAAAATCAATGAGAACTTAGCAGCAACAAGGAGAACCAAGGGAGCATAGTAAAAAATTTGATGTAATTTTGATTTTTATATTTTTCTATGTACAAAATCAATTTACATCCTTTGGTAAAGTAAGTAGGAAAACCAATAGGACTATAATAGCTCAAGTTAATCAATATATAGATCAAATGGGAGGTAATTTTGAAACCCTTATGACAAGTTACTTTGAATATTTCAAGAAGACTATGAAACAAAGGCTAAAGATACCAGTTTCATTGGTAGAACAACATGTAAATGATGTATACATTCTTGTGGATATTGATTATATTTACATACAAGTAGTCATACCAAGAGTTAGATGGTTAAGACCTATTGGCTATGACATAAATATAGATGAGGCATCTATAGCTATAACTACATTATTAGTAGATAAAGTGGACAAAAGTGTACCATATTTTGGTGCTTCTGATGTGGTGAGATCAAAAGTGGACATGGAATTAAAAACTACCTCCACTAAAGAAAAATGATAAGCTAGTTAAGAAGTTAAAGGCAAAATTTGGTGAGGGTACTATTGAAGAAGAAGAAGATAAAGAAGTTGAAGATGGGGAACAAGAACAAGGATAGGAGAAACTTGCACTAACCCAAGGCATGGGTGAGGATGCAAAAGAAGAAAAAGGTGCTGAGTAGGAACCACCCAAGGCTAAACCTAAGAAGAGAAAAGCACAAAAATAGGCTACTGCATAACCCAAATGGAAAAAGAAAGTAGGCAATCCAAGCCTAGCCAAGCCAACTATAAGGAAAAACACAAGGGGAAAAAAAACAAGTGGAAAAGGAATAAGGGAAGCAAAAAGCCATAGAGCAAGGAGGGCCTATCGAAAAAAGAAGAAGAAAATATGTTGCACCCCTAGAGTTAGATGAAGAGAAGATAGAATCTAACAATGATCAATTCAGAGTGGTAAGACATTCCATCAAATCTAATTTGGAGAATATTTGTGATAATATTAGGGATAATATAGATTTAACTGGCTTAAAGAAAATTGATTTTAATAAGTTGAGTAGAGAAGAAAAAAACATAGTGGAAGAATCTATCTACACTATGATGGCCAAGTTCAAGACTACTCCACTTGAACTTGACAATTCTATGCCCAAGAAGCTAAGCTCCATTATAGAAAATAAATGGCATTACTACATAGATATGAAGAAGGAAATAAGGGATTCAACATTGGCTCGTGTGTTGCTAGACCTTACAAAAGGTCAAATAAGTAAGGCTAGTAAGAAACATGGGAGCAAATTTGCACCCAAATATAGAGCCTTCAATATTTTACAAAATAAAATTGAGGATGTTGTAAATAAATCCATACAAATATGGAAATTGATTTATGGGTTGACAATAGTCAGAGAAGGCCAAGAAGATCCCTTTGATGGAAGAAATGATGATGAGGAAGGAGAAAAAAATGAGAAAGAGGATGAAGAAGAGAAAGAGAAAGAAGAGGTAATAGTGGAGAAAGAGACACATAAAGGTGATGAGGCAATGACTAAGGAGCAACAACAAGAACAACATTTCCAAGACACCCAATTGCCACCACCTAGTCCTCCACATACAACACCTACATCTATAGAAATAGTAATTGTGAAGGATGTTTTTGACACCTCATGTTAGAACATCAATCCATTGACTACAGATGATCTTAAAGGATCCTTCACCAAACAAGATTGCAATCACAGTTGTGCACAAATCCTTATTTTGGTGAGTGTAGAGGAGTTACTAAAGGCTATAGCAAAAATTACCAAGTAGAAGGTGAACACACAAGAACCACCTTCACAACCTCTCATAGCTATAGATAATCAACCAAAAGATCAAGTAGCACAAGACACAACTACTAAGGTTAATCCCACAGTGATAGTAACAACAACTATCGAGGAGTTAGCAAAGGAGAAAATAGGAGAAAAGGTTCTATTGTCACAAAAGTTTGCACCCATGTCCAGAGTTTTTACCTAAGGACAACCTTGTGAAACATGGAAAGAACCTCCAAGCTATGGGACTTGAACTATGAGGTTGAGTCTCCAGAGAAGGCTGACTTCCTTTACTATCAGGGTGCACCTAACTACTCTTGGGAAGGATAAGGGAGAAGGAATGCATGAAAGCAAATCTACCTACTCTAACCTTAGGAGGTGATGCACCAAAATAGAGTGTTCAAACCAATCTCTTCCCATACATGCACTATTGAACCATCATGACACCAAAAATATACACATCTAGACTTGCTTTAATCTAACAATCACATGTAGATGAGAAAACCCAAATGAATGACACAAGGAAAGAGAGGATTCACTTAAATACCATTCATAGGCCAAAAGAGATATAGTCATGCAAGATTTCAAATCTCTACAATACACCAATGAGAAGAAAATAGTTCATTCACTTTACACCAATGGCTAAAGGAGATAAGGTAGAATCTCATATAGTTCAGAGGATAATGTAATTTACACATGAAATTGTAGAGACATATCAGAGATGTTAGAGAAGAGTCAACGCTAACAAAATCTACAAAATTTGCCTTTATAGCTTAGGCATAACTGAGATATTTCTTAAATGAAATTACTATACAATGACTACCATTAAGTCCTATAGAGAATAATCATGGAGATCTGAAGAAAATCTAATCTGACCATAGATCTAGATGCAATGTTATCTAATCTTTATGGAAATAGGGCCCTGAGAAGATAGAAATGGCACCATTAAACATTCCTACCTAAGTAGATGGATCAGATTAGAGGTGATGGAGTGTTCTCCCTCATTCAATGAGTTTATCATTCATCCAAGAGTGGTTGGCATTGATCACAAGGATCAGATCACATGGGAAAATTTGATCTCCTCCATTTTTGGCTTATGAATTAGCAAGGTCAAATAGTCAACTGAATTTTGGAACTAGGATGAGCCATGCAGACCAACAAACTTCCTTTGTTTTTCCACTCTACAGAGTCTCCACGCGATTGACCATGTCTTTTAACCAACAACATCACCTCCTCAAACCTTGACCACGATAGTCACATAACCACTAGACCAATTGTCAATGCCAACTATTAATACCTTGGCTGAGCCTGCAAGGACACGTGTTCTTTGGGTGCTTTCCCACAGTGCTTAAAGTCCTTGCATCTCAATATTGCTAGAAAGTGCCGATTGTTGATCTCCACCAGATCAACGATCGTGAAATATCCCTATAATACTATGCTTGCTCTTCAAAATTTTGGGCCCATGAAACACTTGGCATCTAACTCATCCTGACCTAGCCCCATCTTGCACCACCTTCTGACCTATGAAACAACCCATGCCCCACAAGGACACGCAGTAGCAAAGTGCTTGCCTACATTGTTTAATTTCCTCGCAACTCCTTATTGCGGGTGTGCATTAGCTGTTGATCCTTGAAGATATAATGGTGGAAGGTACAATTGGGAACATGTGGGGTTGTGGTATAAGTGTCACTAGGATTCTTGCCCACATTCATTAATCTTCTTGTAACTTCATTTTGCGGGCATGCGCGAGCCACCGATCTTGGGAGATCTGATGGTGATCATAATTCTACAGGACTGCATATCTAGTCAGCTAGACAGGCCAATGAAATACCTTCATTTTACTTTGACTTGCCTTAAAACTGCCACCAAGGATGAGCCATCATCACCCTTAGAAAGGTGGGCCCATGCCATCACACCAACCATGTGTCACAAAGGGGCATGCCCGCATTGTTAGAAAGTCTGATAGAAGACAAAATGCAAGAAAGCGGGCACCAATCAAACTGCCAGCTCACCAACCACCTTGTCTACCCTTTGTAGTCCACAAGAGAAAATGGACCCACCTACCATGCATCATGATGGTGCTTACCTACATTATGTAAAAATAGTGCATCTTAAGAATGAGGGAAAATGCCCACCATAGATCTGAACTAGATCTGATGGTGCAAAAAGTTGTAGGCTAGCAGAAATGAACTTAAGAAATACCATAGGTTTTAAATGTTTTATTTTTTAATATTTCCATGGTGTTAAAATAATAAAATAGTGGGAAGTAGCCGTTGGGTGCACTATATTTGAATTCAATTTTTTTGGCAGTGGCAAAAATAGGTAACATTTCTAGCGACTCAAAGGGGACACAAGCCAGCTATGCATATGACTAGTGGCCTTATGCATCCATTGGGCTATAGAGTCATGAAAGATGTGGATTAGTGCACTATAAAACTCTAACATTACCTCTACAGTAGCAGAACACCAAAAATATATGTCTCTGCAACTCTGCAAACTCAGCAAAACACATGTGCTCATGCACTTCTTGGAAAGCTAAAAACAAGAAAAAGGAAACTACTGTAATATATATAGAAAAATTCAAGCCCTATCAAAAACATGGTTTGAGATAGATGCAATTGATTGGGATAGGAAAAAATTCACCACTAGGCCTGCTTAATTGAAAGGCATTGGCCTACTTGCAACTGACAATTAGATAGGGACCACTCTATAGTGCATCAAAATTTGAGTGCCTTCCTTGTTTTGCCCTATCTGCATCCCATTTTAGAGCTAAATCACCCTCTCTAAAGGTTCTTACCTTATCCTTTTTATCAAAGTTCCTTTTCACCTGTTGCTGATGTGTTTCTAGGGTCTGCATGGCCTGACCTCTCTTCTCTTCCAACTCCATCAGTTCTGCCATTCTCACTATCGTGGCATCATTTTCAATTAACTCCATTTGATGAGCTACTTCTAGGGATGGGAATTCTAATGAAATTGGAAGCCTTTCTTCTCTGCCATATACCAACATAAATGATGAATTCCCTACTGACCTTTTAGGTGTTATTCTGTCATCCCATAGTGAAGTCCTCATTTTTTGATGCCAACGCCTCTAGTTATCCTCTATAGTTCTTTTCATAATCCTAATCAAGTTTTTCTTGGAGGACTTAGCCAAATAATTTCCTTGAGGATAGTAGTTTGAGGATGTGCTCAGATAGATATTATGATCAACTGCCCATGCACAAATCTGAGCTCCTACAAAAGATCTTGCATTATCTAAAATAACGGTTGAAGGGGCACCAAACCTAGTCACAATTTTATCAAAGAACTCAACAACTAAAGATTCTATGGCATCCTTTAATGCAACTACCTCTGTCCATCTAGTGAAATAGTCTATAGCAGCTAAAATCCATCTGTGACTAGAACTAGAAGGAGGATTGATAGGGCCTATGAAATCCAATCCCCATTGAGCAAAAGGCTGGTCCACCTAAATGGGATGAAGAGGAAGAGTTGCAAGCTTTTTCTTACCAGAAAAGAAAGCACATTTTTCACATTTCCTCACATACCTATGACAATCATGGAATAGGGATGATGAGTAGTAACCAGCCCTCATGACCTTCATTGTAGTTGTTCTTGCTGAGAAGTAACCACCATCAGGACCATCATGAAGCTCTTTGATCATTCTTTCAGCTTGCTCCATGTCAATCCATCTGAATAGGGCTCCATTAAAATTTCTCCTGAAAAGGATACCATCAACTATGACATAAGAAATTGATTGTAATCTATACTGTCTCCTTTTAGTTCTATCTAACCCTTGAGAATATCCATTTCCTAATAAGAAATTCTTCATATCATCCATCCAGTTCCTTGGGTCATCATTTCTTGTCTCATGTTGTTCTGTTAGTATCATAGTGATTTCTTCATTAGGTTCTTGATATGATATCATATGTTTACACAATCCCTTCCCTCTTACCAGCTTGGTGATCTATATGTCAACATCATATTCCATTACTTTAGTAATCCACCAAGCCCTCTTCTCACTAATATCTTTA
This sequence comes from Cupressus sempervirens, assembly GCA_028749045.1. NCBI lineage: Eukaryota > Viridiplantae > Streptophyta > Pinopsida > Cupressales > Cupressaceae > Cupressus > Cupressus sempervirens. The sequence continues at coordinate 279,645,914 of CM053783.1, read as the reverse complement.
CTCAAAAGGAAATCTTTCACACTAGCATGGGATACTAATAGATGAATTTTATTATGAGATAGGAGGTGTCTAAATTTCTTTAAAGCTCTAATGGCTGCAAGAGCCTACTTTTCTAGATAGTTGTATTTGACTTCATACTCTTTAAGTCCTTCACTAAAGAATGCTATGGGCTACTCTTCATTTTTAACATTTGTTTGAGTCAAGACAAAAGAAATGCTTGACTCACCACCTAGGGTATAAAGGATGAAATCCTTTTCAAAGTTTGGATTAATGATAGTAGGGGTTGAGGCTATGGCTACCTTGATCTCTTAAAAACTTTCCTTCCCTTCCTTGGTCCATGCAAAAACCATACTTTTCTTGAGCATAACCGTAAGGAGTTTTACCATGGTAGCAAGATTAGGGATAAATCTTCTCACAAAGTTTATCCTACCAAGGAAACTTTGCAACCCTTTCTTATGTTTAGGAAGATGGAGAGAAAGTATTGCTTTTGTTCTTTCTAGATCAATGGTTAAACCATCCTCAGATACAATGCATCCTAATAATTTTCCTTGATTGGTAGCAAAGACACACTTGCTTGGGTTAAGGGATAACCCAAACTCTCTACACCTTGAGAACACCTGCCTTAAATGATCAAAATGATCTTATAAATTCTTTAAATACATTGTGATATCATAAAGGTAAACTAATACAAACTTTCAAATCAAATTTTTGAAGGCCATCTCCATTTCCTTCTGAAATGTAGCACCTACATTGGTTAGCCCAAATGGAATCTTACAATAAGCCTAGGTACCCCATTTGGTAGTGAATGCAGTCTTGTACCTATCAAACTCTTTGACCAGCACTTGATTGTAGCCAAAAAATCCATCAAGAAATGAAAACCTTTTTGAACCACTAACCTTGGACAAAATTTGCTCCATGGAAGGGAGAGGATGGTGATCTTTAAGGGAAGCTTGGTTAAGGTCCCTAAAATCTACAGACAATCTGATTTCTCCATTCTTCTTCCTAACATGGACAAGGTTTGCTACCCATGATGAGTGCTTTATGGGGAAAATTATATTGGCTTCAATCAATTTGGTTAGCTCTTTTGTCATTAAGAGTTCAATTTTGGGATTCACTAGTCTCTATTTTTTTCTTATTGGTTTGACATTATCAATTAAATCTATGGTATGCTAAAAAAACCTTGGGTCAAAAACCCTTAAATCATCATATGTTCATGAAAATATATCATTGAATTCTTGACATAGATGAATAAAACTTTCTTGCTAAATCTCAGAGCATACCTTCCCCATGTTTAAGGATTTTCCATTAGCAATCATGACTGGGGTGTGATCATCTTCATCAATAGCTAAGTTCATGAGTCTGCCTCTTACTTGGTCATCAGGATTAAAAAAACTCTCTAAAGTAATGAGACCCCTAGGCAGCTTGTTGGAATTGAGGTTAATGATTTGATCACCATACTGATCCTATAGTCTTGACTGGTTTCTATTTGAAAATTTTTCTTCATTCTACAAGAAGCTTACAATTTTTTCATCAGATTCAAACACTTGCCAATAGGTGTTATTGTTAGGGATGGAAGGCCTCACTACCATCCTAATTTTCTACTTCTTCTTCTCCTCAAGATTCCTTGGCACATCATGAGACACACCTATTGCTGCAAGCCTATCAGCATGTCTATTTTCTTTTCTAGGGATGCTTTGAATATTAAATGCATTGAAACCCTCAAGCAAATCCAATACCCTATGTTTATAAGACTTGAGCAAACCATTCTTGTTGATATTTTGATTTTTTACTTGATTAACCACCAACTCACTATCTCCATATACAAAGGCTTGAATTCCTCTTTTTTGAGCAAGTAGGAGACCCGAAATCAAGGATTCATACTTGGCCACATTATTAGTGCAACTAAATTAGAGCCTAAAGGAGAAGTAGTACCTTACTTGTGTAGGAGAAATCAACATCATGCCAGCCCTTGATCCATTCTTATTCCTTGATCCATCAAAGTAAATACTCCATATCCCACTCATATCTTCTTTAGTCTCCACAAGATTAGAAAATAAAGCATCTTTCTCTAATATACAATATGTACTGAGGCCTGTTTCAAGGGCTTTTGACATAGGATCAAATTAATATGCATTAGCCCATTCATCTAAAATAAAATTAGGTATCTCTGCTAAGGGAGTAGTAGGCTCATTTACTATGTCATTTTCATCCATTTCTAGGCTAGTGTAATTCATGTTCATGATATTAGGGGTGTAGGGTTTGGTATGATGGAGGGCTAGAGGCTCTGCTCTGATCAAATCTTTGGCCCTATATCTTGTTCTAAAAACCATATATGACCAATCAAAATATATGTAACCACCAATTTGGGCAGTGAAGTCTCTTGACAGACAGATGGTAAAATGTGGTTGAACTTCTATGATGGATATATCTTGAGTTATAGTACAACTAGGGCATGCATGTAGGGATATTTGCACATTCCTAAGGATCCCTATAGTCTTGATAGTACTACCATCTAGCTATAACACATCCCTAACAATGGGCTCATATTTCATTCCCAAAGCATCAGCAATAGACCTAGGCATTACTAAACTGCTAGCCCCTGAATCAATCATGAAATTGTGGACTAACTTATCTCCTATGACTAAAGAAACATAAAATGGAGGGGATCTAACCTTTTTATTCATTTCTTCCTCCCTTGATGGTTGTACTAGACTTGTGGCACTTTCCATGCTAGATGGCTGATCCTTTGGTTCAATACTTTCCAATTCTTGCTGCAGCAACCTCCTTTGCATGGGTATAGCAACAACAACATCCCACATGGAAATATTCACATTTGTCTTCTTCATTTGTTCTATTGTATTGAATGGCACAGTAGGTACTTTGGTAGAAACCTTAAGGGTTGCATTTGTAGGAAGTTGAGATGGAACAAACTGAGGATCACTTGCATCCTTTCTGCCATTATTTCACCTATGTTGTTGAAGGGTATTTGATTGATCATTTATTGCTTTCTCATAAGCTATTGCATTTGAAGTTGAGGCCTGATTGGGAAGAGGAGGGGGAGCATCTTCAATAGATAATCTTTTGCTCCTGGTATTGTGGGCAATGGAATCCTAGTTTACATTACAATGTTCCTCCACTTGATGATTCATAAAGGAGCAATCACCTTGTCCCTACATATATGAGGCCTCTTTAAACTAGTCCTCCTTGTATGATTTTCATATTTTAGGCTCTTGGATGGTCAAAGCCAAATAAGATTTAGCCTTCTGACACATGCAATGAGCATAGGAGTAGTTATAGGAGGGACAAAAATCCTAATCTTGGGCCATGTTGTTTTGAGGAACTATGGCCCTACTTTGGTTTACATTTGAGGTTGAAGCATGACTACTCTATCTATTTTGATCAAAATAATTTTTTCCATAATTATGATTTGGAGGCCTACCACTATTAATAGTTTGATGCTAAAATTGATGAGTTTTACTACCTTGAGCTTGCTATCTTTCTAAAGTCACCACCTAATTGCTCATTTTTAGCATCACAGAGAAATTATCCTCTAGCTTCTTCTCTTGGACCTGCAATCTCTTATCTATGTGCAACATCATAACTTGCATCATCTCCTTGATCTCATCTATTCCATTTGAAGATGTGGAAGCTTTAGGTACTAGAGACATGGATTGTGATGTGGAAGCTATAGGAAGAGGAGCCATTTCTAGTTGGTGATTTGGAACATTGGGGAAGGAAGGCATGCGAGGCCTTGGAGCTAGCTTACCTCCTTGTATTAGGATATTTTATGACTTTATTGCTATGTCATAAGCATTAGGGAAGGTATCTCCTCCCATAGCTTTTGAAATCTATAGTTAAAATTAGTCATACATTCATGGGGGGCTCTTTTTATAGTAGTCAATTGTTCTAAAAGTGATAAATGGTCACTTTTTCCCTCAAAGTGTTTACATAGTCCTGCTCCTAATCCATCCCAATCTATTATAGAACCATGAGCCAAACCTCTATACCATTGTAGTTATTTTCCTTTCAAAGATGAGGCTAGAAGCCTAACTACAACATCATACTCTATAATACCATGGATATTAAAAACATTTACAACTTCTTGAATGTGTTCTGAGGGAGAGATAGAAGTTTCACCAGTAAACTCTAGTATACTTTTGAGTGTAGCTATTGGTATGTCATGTCTTTGAGCCAATAAAAGAGGACTTCCACCATTAAAGATGGCAAAAGTATGGGCTTTGGGTTGTGCCATATAGACAAGTGATCTATTGATATGTGCTAATGGCAATCTAGACTGAGGTCTAATAGTAGGAGGAGTGGAGATAGATTTTGCAAGTTTATTTGTTACTATTGCACTCCCAACTGGTGATAAAGATACTCTATTCTTCCTTCTTCTAGGATTTGAAAATGAAAGCTCTTAGTACTAAAATTTACCTCTAGAAGATGCCCTTGTTTTAGCTTTGGGCATGAATTACTGCAACTTTGGTCTAGAACTAGATATATTTGAAGCTTAGAGTCACCAAGTACTTGAAGAATGAGCCTCTTGAAGGCTTCAACATCAAAGCCAATACTATCTCTTCAGTATTAATCTTAAAATTTTCCTTTTAACACCATTAGACTTGAATTTTTTTGAATATTTGTCCCACCGGGCGTGCCAAAAGCTATTGTCACAAAATTTTGCACCCACATCCAAAGTTTTTACCTAAGGACAACCTGTATTGCATAAAATTGTAACCAAGATTATGCAAACCTCAAACTATGAAAAAATGAATAAGCAAATGACAAACAAAGACCATTCCACCTCTACAACTCAACAAAGGCGTTCATAAGAAGCCTTGTTGGTGTATCTTAGGTGGAGAGTATGTTTGGTATGCTCTTAGGAACACAACAATGGATGAATCTCTTGGATGTGTAAATGCAAGTGTGAGTGATGGAATATGTACCTAGACTAGATGATATGAGAAATCAAAATGACAGAATGATGATGCAATGATAAGAGATTCTAATGGTACCTAATGGATGATAATGACTTCTAATGACTCCTAACCTCCCCCCTCCTAAGGAAAGCTTGAGACAAGAAATCTATTTAAAGTAGATGGAGGAAGCATCTAGAATGTGCTTAGAAGCCACTAGGAGATAAGGATAAGGATTGACAACTAAGCACCTTATCTCACATTCTAGATAGATGGATAAGACTGATGAGGTCGCATGTGTGTGTAGAAGGTTCCTATGGTGTAGAAAACATGTGCTTAAAAGATATATGGACCCATGTGATGAAAACTTATATGAATGCACATACTTCTAGGTGGTTTGGATAAAGATTAAATTAAATGAAATTTAATTTAATCAAGGTCTAGAAGAATTAATGGGAATATGGAGGATTTTAAATAAATAAAATTTATTTTAAAAAAGGAATATGTGGAGAATCATGTGTTAATTTAAATTAACACATTAGAGCTAGGAGTATTTAAATTAAATTTAAATACTTAGGCAAAAATGAACCTATTTAATTAAAATAATTTAATTAAATAAGTAGAGGAATGTGACTAGTATTAATTAGATTAATATAGTCATTTGGGTCAATTTTTTGGTGTCTAAATTTTGCCCCTCTTTGATGTGATGTCAGCATGACATCATATCAAAAAAAATACAGGTTGCCCTAGAGAAGATAGGAGAGGACTAGTGACAACGACAAAGGAAAAGGGTGATGGAAAATGATAATCTAAATGCAACTTAACTACATGAATGCAAGAGATTCAATTGTGTTCATATCGAGAGCAAACCTTATTTTAATATTGCAAGAGGATTTATGCACCAAATGATATAGAAGCATAGATGACAAGATTCCTTTGCGTGTATTAGACTCTTAACACAATGGATGTAGGTTTCAGAGTCATGAGGGAACAAATGACATATACACACTGGAGAGGTCTGGGCACACCCAAAGTCTTTTTAAGGAGCTTGGTGGAAAGTGTGCTAACACGTTGCCCCCAATGAGCAATGCATTAACATAACTTGAAACTTACATAGATGTGCTAAAGAATTATGAAAATAGATCATATTGCAAAATAACATGTGTCTTCAGGATAAGCCATTCAAATGATACCAGGATATGGAAGATCGAGGCACACTGGGGGAGGCTATCACTGACACACAAAGATAAAATTAACAAAAAGACATTATGACTAAGTAGTCATTCAATTCACCATGCTTGCCACGAACCTGATAAATTTGTTAAATTTGTTAAGCCTGTGTAGGAAGGATTCATCTTGTAAGGCAAAAACTGATTGATTGATTGAATTGAAATGAGATATTTGTAATTGGTTGCTGGCAATGACAGTAAAAGGAATGATGTTCTCAAATCATTGAGTCTAAATGTGAATTTGTGTAAGCTTGTTTGAAATCATTATTTGATGGGGTTGGTTTTATGGATGGAAGCTCAGTGTGGTGAGAATATGGATAAGATAAGATAAGATAATGGATGAATTGAATTGGAATGGAATGAAAGGAATCGATTATGAAAATAATAAATATATCCTGTTAGAGGAAAATGTGTTGAATGGAAGATGAGAAATTTGATCAAGGTAGATGCAAATAGAATGAAGGAATTGATTATGGAAATGATGTGAATGAAGTGATTGGAAGAAGAGAATATGATGAGATTAGAGGATAAATGAATTGATTGAATAGATTGGGAGACTTGGATTAAATTTGATATGAATGAATAGATAGAATGGATAGAAATGAATTGATTGAACGAATTTGGAATAAAATGGATTGAATGTGAAAGATTTGGATTGAATTTGATATGAATGAATGAATAGAATTGAATGAATGTGGAATAGAACGAATTGAGACCAATGACGAGGGAGAGCCACGATATTTGTAAATGGATAGGAATGTTGGGTAGAAATATGAATGGAGGAATAATATGGATGACCAACGGATATAGTGTCAGATAATGGGGAACCAAGAACCATATTTCAAAGGAGTGACCAATGATGCCCCATTCCAAGGGTATGAAAATGGAAGGAAATAATGGTGGGGAAGGATTGCATGAAAATGGACGGATGGTGTGAAAGCTTGCATATGGAGGAAGAAAAGGCATGTGCTCTTCTTAAGCATGTATGAGCATTTTTGTTGTTGTGCCTCTAGTATTGATTATGAGCATGGGTATGAAAGTGGAATGAAGGAAGGCATGAAAAAGGGATAATGATACAAAGGATATGGAGGAGGGATAATTATATGAAGGATATGGATGGAAAAGGGATAATGATATGAAGGATATGAAGGAAATGCGTGATAAGAAGTGGATGAAATGAAAGGGATAACCAAGATCAAGGGTATATGGAAGAAGGATAGGCATGCATAGGATTATGGATGGAAAAGATATGAATGAACATTGAAAGAGGATGGGAATATGTATGCATATGGATGGAAAATGGATGCATGAACATGAACGTGACAAGGACTATGGAATGTAAGATAGGGATAACATGTCAAGATCAAACATATGGAAGAATGTAGGAAGTATATAGGATAATGTATGGATAATGGATACCAAAGGATAATGAATAGTAAGATGGGAGCATGAAAGGATATGTATAGAAGGTTTGTATGGATGAAGCGCAAGAGAAAATGGAAAGTGTAAGTCAAGATCAAAGATGGGAATGACAATGGACGATAGATGGAATATGGAAGATAGGTAAGGAAGAACAATATGGATGGAACTTGCCCCTAGTGTAGAGTGCAAGTGGAAAAAGGGAAGTTAATGGATAGGTAAGTGAAAGTGGAAGACAATGGATACATAGTAGGAAAATGAAGGGAGGACTCAAGCATCTAGGTATATGGATGTATCCCTTGATATTTATGCTTCTTTAATTTGTTTATTATTATTTTATTTTCAAGGAATTGTTGGTATTTTCTTGTAGATGTTGATAGGGTAAGGAAAAGAATGCTAAAGTGAATTGAGGAATAGAAGGCAATGACCTATGAAAAATTTTGGATTAAGGGAGTTGAGTAGGTAGGAGGAAGACATGGTTGATGGATACTAGGTTGGAAGACTTGTGAAGGAAATGGAAAGATCTTCATTGGCACACACCTTGAAGGGTGGTGGAAAGGAGTAAATTGTGAAGGATATGTAGGAGAAAATTGGAATTTTGGGATATAGGGACCCAAAATGGATGAAGGAGATGATAGAGTTGGGATGGGGGATTTGGGTGTATAATGACCCAAAATGGATTTGGAAAATGGAGGTTGGGAGAATTTATGAAGGAGGGAGGACTTTGGATTAGCAGAATTGGATGTCATTTGGAATCTTTCTTTGAGATTCATTGCTACATTAAGTAGCTTTGGTATCCACATAACTTTTGCACTTTTGATTTTTAGCCTTTGTGGCTTTTTGATTGCATTTTGGATCTGATTTTTCTTTTCTTGGACATGTCGCTTAGATGGGACATGTTGATCCTTATTCTTTTGTGGATTTTCAACTTTGTTTTCTTTTTCTTTGGCATCCAATTTGCTTCCATTGGCCATGGTATGGGTGCATGAAGGTAAATAAGATGGAAAACGTATGGAAGGTGAATGTTGGAAGGAATTCAAGGACGTGCACCTTTGTTGATCTTTACTAGGACTATGAGGGGATAAATTGGAAAATGTGGATAAGGTAGAAGGATGTATATAAGGACCTAATATGGAAGGAAGGGAAGAAGAGTCTGACGATGGAACATAAGGACCTAGAATGGATGGACTATAAGAACCTAGAATGGATGGACTATAAGGACCTAAAATGGACTTGGAAAATGAAGGAGGAGAAGTTTTAGGTGCGAAAGGAAGAGTTTTGGAATTGGAAAAAGTGGAAGGTGTACCAACATCTTGAGGAATTTTTTTTTTAAGGGGATACTTAGTATTCTCAACGCAAGATGCGAGTTTAGGTGTATGGGGTTCATGAGGAGATTGGATAGGTGTGATAGGATCATGTGAAGGAGTAGGGCTATGAGGGGGATCATGAGGAATAATAGGATCATGAGATGGAGAGGGATCGTGAAATACGGATGAAGGGGTGCATTGATCTTGACTTGGAAGAGGATCATTGAGTGGAACAAGTGGATTGTGAGATGGAATAGGTTCATGAGATGGAATGGAGGGAGTGGAACTATGAGATAGAGTACTTTGATCTTGACATGAAAGAATATCATATAGCTCAAGGAGTGGATCATGAAATGGACTAGAATCATATGAGGACGTGGAAGGAATGGAATCATGTGGTGAAAGAAGATCATATAGCATGGTAAGTGGATCATCATATGTGGGCATGGAGGAAATGGAATCATGAGATGGAGTAATTTGATCTTGACATGGAGGAGTATTAGTGGATGGAGTGGAAGAAAATTTTTCATGAAGGGGAATATCTATGGATGCTAATGTTGGAGATGGAATAGAATCAGTAATGTGCGTGGTAGGTGTAATTTCTTGATCTTGATTAGGAGGGGAATCAGAAGATGGACTAGGAGGGATGGATGAATCTTGAGGGATAGTGAAATTATGGGATGGAGAAGTGCTCAGATCTAGAGGAGAAGAGGAATCAATAACATCATGCTTTGAAGGAAGGTCTTGAGATGGAACTGGAGGTGTGGCTTTGGGTGATTGGCTCACATTATGCTGAATTTTCAATCTAGCCAAAAGTGATGTGAAATACCCCTAACAAGGTGGAGATGACATTGTTGGAAGCTTAGGAGATGATTTTGTTGGAGGATTAGAGGATAATGTTATTATAGGATTAGGATTTTGTGGAGGTGGAATTATGGATAAAGGATTTGGATTAGGTTCATAGTAAGGGGGATTACATGGAGGATTAGGATTGGATGGGACATGAGAACTAATACCTTTGAAATATGAGAGATAATTCTTCATTTCCTCCATTTTATTGGCAAGGGTATTTACGTCTGAGGCATTGTGTGGGCCATGAATGGAATTGTATGGAGGGATATGAGAGCTAGAAAATGAAGAACACATAGCAAAGAAAATGACCTTTTCCTGCGGACTTATTTTGTCCAAGAGTGTATTCTTTAGTTCCTCAATTCCTATGGCAAGGTCATTTATGATGGAGGAATTATATTGGCTATGGATGGAATTGTCTACAGATGAAGGATAAGGAGATAGATTTCCCTTGTCAAAGGTAGGAGAATGATGAACATAAGATAGATTAGAATTGAAGTGTTGAGAAGGAATTTGATATGGAGGAGGTACGAGACCATGTTGTCGTGCAATATTGTCAATCATTGGAAGAAGCAAATTTGAATCCATGGATGCAAGATGAAAAGTGATGAAAAGATTTGAAGAGGGAATATGAACTTGGAATTAGGAGCTTTGTGCTGATTGGACTTTGATTTGATTTGATTTGAAATTGATTGCACTTGATATGATTCAATTTGATTGAATTTGAATTGATTTGATATTGATTTGGTTTGGATTTGGATTGGATGAGGGTTCGATTTGATTTGATAAGAACCCTATGATAGTGCAAACAAAGTGAATGTTTGATTTGAATGAAAGTCCAATGATAAGACAATGCTCCTATGTTTGAAGTTGAATATGTGATGTCAAATTGAAATAGAAGAAGACGTGAATGAAGTTTTTGAAAGATTGATTATGACTTGGATGACTGAATTTGACAAGGGATTGGATTAGAAGAATGCTGATTTGAAGGATCGAATTAAGAATGCATGATGAGCTTGACTAGGGAAATTGAATATGAATAATGATGAATCATGACTAGGATGAAGATTAGGAATGTGATTGAATGACAAGGAAATGATTTAGATAAATAAAGAGGATGAAGATGTCAAGCAACATTTTGAATGATGAAGGTAAGATATGTAAGAGGGAACGATGTCTTGGATAGAAGAAGTATGTGACATAAAATTATTTGGAATGATGATTAAGAAGAGGTGTTTTTTGTGTTTTTGAAATGTTTTTGATTTTTTTGGATTTTATGATTTTTTTTTATAAGGTTTAAGATGCAAAAGCAAACAATGAAATATGTACAATGCCAATGTGCTTCAAACACACCAAACACACCAACAATCCTATAAGGTTTGACTGGGATGTACAAGACTCAACTAGGGGATGTCCTCGATATACACAAGGTACGTGAGGCTCGAATCTGTAGATGGAAGGAAATACTGCCACACAGTCAGGGGGAGACGGTAACCCAAATCTCCTCCTTCACTTCCCAAAGGTATAAAGTTCTTTGGGGCTTAGCCAAGAGTGACAATATTTACACTTCTAAGAGAGGTGTCTTTCGATTCACCTCTCGATTCTTATACTTTTCCAGAATGCTAGAGTTGAGGTCGTCCCAAGGGGTGATGAAATCCCCAAGAAGGCCTCCTAATAAAATGAAAAACAAACAAATCCACTTATTTCTTGTGCACCCAAGGTCACCCAAAGGTGCGAGGGGAGAGAATACGTAAGTGGACTTGGGGTTTAAAAGACACTTATTTGTTATCCACAAAAATTTGAGTTTTCTATTCTAATTGAAGACACATGTGTTTAGAGCATACAAGGTTCTTTTCAACTTTAAATAGCAAAAAATAACATACTAAAAGAAAAATGCTAAAAATGAAAATGCTGAAATGAAAATGCTGAAATGAAGTTAATTTTTTTTAAGGCTTTGGATGTGATTTCATTTTAAGGCCCAAATCCAAATGTGCTCTATACTAAATGTACCTATTTAAAATGCTCCAATTTCAAATGTAACCAAGCCTTTTACACTCTAGTTCGTCCTCTAACATAAATCCTTGACCTGCAAACTAACAAAATGCTCAAGAAATAGTTAACTGTTAGTTTAAATCTCAACAGTCACAGACGCTAATAATCGAAGATGCTAAAACACGAAGATGACAAAGCACAGAGCACAGACACCAAAGTGCAGAGCGCAGATGCCAAAGTGCAGAGCGCAGATGCCAAAATGCAGAGCACAGACGCCAAAATCAAGAGCACAAAAGCTAGAATGTAAGCGAAGATGCCAATTTTAGATTGCAAATGACAAATCACAGTGCGCAAATGACATTGAAATCAGCACAGATGAAAAAACCCTAACTTAGACTACAGAATAAATTAGACAAAGATGGAAAAAAAAAAAGAACCTGATTTTTTTGGCGGCGACGCAGACACTTGTTCTTGGAGATGCTGATCTACGGAGACGCTGATATGTGTAGACGTGCAACGCAGACGATATTGAGACTATCAGAGATGACAAAATGCTAATCTGAACTGCAAAAAGTTTTATTAGCGGACTTCTCAAGTGAGATCAGGGACGTGGGTCCCACTATGCATGCCAAAATGTATTGCATAAAATTGTAACCAAGATTATGCAAACCTCAAACTATGAACAAATGAATAAGCAAATCATAAACAAAGACCATTCCACCTCTACAACTAAACAAAGGCGTTCATAAGAAGTCTTGTTGGTGTATCTTATATGGAGAGTATGTTTGGTATGCTCTTAGGAACACAAAAATGGATGAATCTCTTGGATGTGTGGATGCAAGTGTGAGTGATGGAATATGTACCTAGACTAGATGATATGAGAAATTAAAATGACAGAATGATGATGCAATGATAAGAGATTCTAATGGTACCTAATGGATGATAATGACTTCTAATGACTCCTAACCTCCCCCCTCCTAAGGAAAGCTTGAGACAAGACATCTATTTAAAGTAGATGGAGGAAGCATCTAGAATGTGCTTAGAAGCCACTAGGAGATAAGGATAAGGATTGACAACTAAGCACCTTATCTCACATTCTAGATAGATGGATAAGACTGATGAGGTGGCATGTGTGTGTAGAAGGTTCCTATGGTGTAGATAACATGTGCTTAAAAGATATATAGACCCATGTGATGACAACTTATATGAATGCACATACTTCTAGGTGGTTTGGATAAAGATTAAATGAAATGAAATTTAATTTAATCAAGGTCTAGAAGAATTAATGGGAATATGGAAGATTTTAAATAAATAAAATTTATTTAAAAAAAGGAATATGTGGAGAATCATGTGTTAATTTAAATTAACACATTAGAGCTAGGAGTATTTAAATTAAATTTAAATACTTAGGCAAAAATGAACCTATTTAATTAAAATAATTTAATTAAATAAGTAGAGGAATGTGACTAGTATTAATTAGATTAATATAGTCATTTGGGACAATTTTTGGTGTCTACACAACCTTGTGAAACATGGAAACAAACTCCAAGCTATGGGACTTGAACTATGAGGTTGAGTCTTTGAAGAAGGTTGACTTCCTTTACTATCAAGGTGCACCTAACTACTTTTGGGGATGAAAAGGGAGAAGGAATGCATGAAAGAAAATCTACCTACTCTAACATAAGGAGGTGATGCACCAAAATAGAGCATTCAAACCAATCTCTACCCATACATGCACTATTGAACCATCATGACACCAAAAATATACACATCCAGACTTGCTTTAATCTAAAAATCACATGCAGATCAAAAAACCCAAATGAATGACACAAAGAAAGAGAGGATTCACTTATATACTATTCATAGGCCAAAAGAGATATAGTCATGTAAGATTGTAGATCTCTACAATACAACAATGAGAGGCAAATAGTTCTTACACTTTACACCAATGGCTGAAGGAGATAAGGCAGAATGTCATACAGTTCAGAGGCGAAGGGAATTTACACATGAAATTGTAGAGAAATATCGGAGAAGTTAGAGAAGAGTCAACCCTAACAAAATCTAAAAAAATTGCGTTTATAGCTCAGGCATAATTGAGATATTTCTCAACTAAAATTACCATACAACCATGGCCATTAAGTCCTACAGAGAATAATCATGGACATCTAAAGAAAATTTTATTTGAGCAAAGATCCAGATGCAATGATATCTGATCTCTATGGAAACAGGGCCCTGAGAAGATAGAAATGACACCATTAAATAGTTCTATCTAGGTAGATGGATCATATTAGAGGTGATGGAGTGTTCTCCCTCATTGAATGAGTTTATCATTCATCCAAGAGTTGTTGGCATTAATCACAGGGATCAGATGGCATAGGAAAATTTGATCACCTCTATTTCTGGCTTGTGAATCAGAAAGGTTAAACAATCAACTAAATTCTAGCACTAGGATGAGCCATGTGGACCAATGATCTTCCTTTTTTTTTCCACTCCTTAGAGTCTCCACATGGTTGACCATGTCTTTTAACCAACTACATCACCTCCTTAAATCCTGACTGCGACAGTCACATAACTGCCAACCCAACTATTAATAACTTGGTTAGGCCCGCAAGGAGACATGTCCTTTGGGCACTTTACCACACTACTTAAAGTCCTTGTACCTCCATATTATGGGAAAGTGCCAATCATTGATCTCCATGAGATCAATGATCATGAAAGATTCCTATTATGCTATGCTTGGTCTTCAAAATTTTGGATCCACAAAACACTTGGCATTTGACTCATCCTAACCCAGCCCCATCTGGCACAACCTTGGCCCCACAAGGACATGCGATAGCAAGGTGCTTGCTTGCATTATTTAATTTCCTCACAACTCCTTATTGCGAGTGTGCACTAGTTGTTGATCCTTGAAGATCTAATAGTGGAAGGTACAATTTGGAACATGTGGGGTCATGGGATACGTGTCACTAGGGCACTTTCCTACATTCCTTAATCTTCTTCTAACTTCATCTTGCAGGTGTGCGCCATCCACTGATCCTGGGATATCTTACGGTGATCATAATTATACAGGACTCCATATCTAATTAGCTGGATGAGCCAATGAAATAGCTTCATTGTACTTTGACTTGCTTGACAACTAGCACCAAGGATGAGCCATCATTGCCCTCAAAAAGGTAGGCCCATGATGTCACACTAGCCATGTGTCACAAAGGGGCATGCTTGCATTGTTAGAAAGTATGACAAAAGACAAAATGCAAGAAAGTGGGCACCAATCAAATTTCCAGCTCACCAGCCACCTTGCCTACCCTCTATGGTCCACAAGAGAAAATGGACCCACTTTCCATGTGTCATGATCATGCTTACTTGCATTATTTAAAAGCAGTGCATCTTGAGAATGGGAGAAAGCGCCCACCATAGATCTAAACTAGATCTGATGGTGCAAAAAGTTGCAGGCCGGTGGAAATGAACTTAAGAAATACCATAGGTTTTAAATGTTTTATTTTTTGATATTTCCATGGTGTTAAAATAATAAAATAGTGGGAAGTAGCTATTGGGTGCATTGCATTTGAATTCAAATTTTTTGGTGAGGGAAAAAATAGGTAACAGGTTCCTATAGTACAAAGCCAAGGTGTACCTCCTCAAATCATTGTAATCGATCAAAGTAGAAGAGAAGAAGATAAGGAAGAGGAGAAAACCCCCAAGGAAAGAGCACAAGAGGAAATATAGACATTGGTTAATTTGCATACTATGGGAACTCCTACTAAGCAGTTGAGCACTAATGCAATACCCCTAAAAATTTTAGCACTAGGCTTGAGCTCCACCAAGATAGCAAAGGTACTTCCCTATGGAGACCCTACACTTGATGAGGAAATAGTCATATCAAGTTATGACTATAAGAAAATGAACCTAGCACAAATAAATGAAGTGCAAGAGGTAGTAGAGAGAAAGAAGAAGCAAGAGATACTCAGAAATGAATATAGACAAAAGCAAGAATTAGTAGAAATCAAAGACATACTCCTTGATGCATTTAGCTTGCTAGTACCTGATGAAACAAAGCCCATGATGGAGAAACTATCCAACATAGTGAACCAAGTACAAAACAAAGACCTTGATACTAATGTCAAATTATTAAAATGGTCTGAAAAAAAATTTCGAATGAAGGTTAATGAAAAGATATCTATTGAGATAGCACTATCACAAGTGGAATTGGATAAGAAGGTAGAAAAGGTGAAAAAAGTACTTGAGAATATATTCCCATTGTATTAAAAACTATGTGACTCTTCATATTTCACACAAGAGACTAGCTAAAGAATACTAAGCTTGGAAAGGAACCTTAAGATATCTAGCACATAGCTACCTAAGGATCTAGCTCAAAGTGAGAAGCATTTTTCCACAATGCTTCACACTTAGAAGGAGTTAGCTATATTAACGGTAGAAGAGGCTAATGTTAAGGAAAAAGTAATACAAATTCAGTTTGCTATCACCCTACATTTGGAGGTACTACATAAAGAAGTGGCCTATGTAGAAAATATTTTATAGAAATATCTAAATCTTTCTACCTTAGAAGGTCTAGTACATCTTGTAGCAGAGACAACCATCCAGCTCAAAGCATTAGAAATTTCCTTACACAATTGCGATGCTTCTCTAAAGATAATAATGGAGGTAAATAAATTTTGTTTGGCTATATATTCCATTCATTCTTAGGACCCGTTGACATAAATGTCAAAAAGGGGGAGATATAGTAATTTGGGGTACATAACAAATGAGACCTAGAGGAGAAATACCTAAAGGGGGATATAATCAAAAGTTTGAGAAAGTAATAAGGAGATACAACCAAGAGGATGTTAAAACTACAAAAAGATGGGTGAAAGGGGGAGAAAACACAGAGTAGAAACAAAGGGGGAGTGCAAACAAAGAAAATATAGAGTACAAATAGAGCAAATATAGACTAGAAAAAGAGCAGACAAGGCAAAGAGTATCAAACACATTAGTATGAGATAAATTTAGCTTAAGGGAATTTTGGTTACAAAAAATGGCACATCAGCTCAAGGGGATTTACATGTTTTTTGAGGCATATAATCATCTACAAAATTTTGAACAAAGTTTTGAATTTTTGTACATATGTCGAACAGAATGTGTAGTATACTCATAGAGACCAGATTCATAATGTTTAGTTAAGTGTTTTTGCCACTCATGTCAAAGGGGGATATTGCTGGTCTCGGATTGGTTTTGACAATTGAGTGTCAACACTTAACCAATTTCCAAGTTGATGCTAAGCTATAGTATGTGCCAAGCCAGAGATTTAACAGATGCTAAGCAAACTTTAGGTGCTGAGCAAGTATCAAGTGTTGAGTGATAAGTGATCCCAAGTCACTATAGGTGCTAAGAAAAGTATTGATGCCAAGTGAGACAAAATTACTATAGGAGTCGAGTGAGACAAAATTTCTATATGTGCCAAGCATCAGCAACTAGTAAGTGTTGAGTAACTCAGAATCAACATATGAGTTTGTGTCTTCACAAAATTGTATGTAAACCATTTTTGAGCCAACTCAGGATGAATTTTGAAGGATCTTGAAGACAATATTGAATCTTTTACATTCCCTATATAATTAGCATGCAACCAATAAGAAAAATGGAGAAAGTATTCAACCAATAGGAAAATTGAAAGATTGAGTAGGAAAGGAAGAATGAATATTGATCATAGATTCATACCTAACCCTAAAGTCTTCAAAGCCTTTAAAAGGATGATGAAACCCCATTATTTGTGCATGTGAGTAAGAGTTTATAGGAGAATGCTACTGAAGTGTACAGGGGTGTAAAGACTTAGAAGGAGTGGAACAACATTGCAAAATTTAGTTGATCAAAAAGAGAGTATGAGAATTTCAAGAAGAGACATATCAGATTGAGGAAGGATCAGAATAGATGGAATAGAATGAGGATCTAGAATCAACAATTGAAGATTGTAAGTCATTAGGTCAAGACTTTCTAATACTCTCTAGCCATTATATTAGGAATAAAAATCCTTTGATGATAGGTTGGTCTAATAGCCATGTTGTAGCCTTTCAACAAGGTGCTAAATCCTTTAATAGGGTAGCATTCCAAGTGAGCATTTGTAAATACTATGATCAAAGGGGGTGGGGGTGGGGGGGTGCATATCAAAAGTAACTAACTTTAATAGGGTAGCATTCTAAGGACACTTTTAGTAGGGTGTAAAGTTTTTATCAGGACAAGCCTTTCACAAGGTAGACCATTAGAAGTGGTCAAACTTTGTAACCTTAAACATTTACATATTGTTGCAGTGATACTTTATAGGTGTCATTCCCACCCCAGTTTTACCTTCTCATTTTGGAGGGTTTCTAGGTTACCAAAATCTTGTGTTATCTATTTTCATGCATGTCTTTACTTTTCATGTTAAGTAGATATGTTAGATGCATGTGAATGATCTCAGCTAAAAGTTTTAAAAGGGTTAAAGTTACTTACTTCTGATTCCCCCACCTCCCTCTCAAAAGTAGACCTTCCCACTTGTAAAATTCAAGAAAAAGTATTTATTGATGTTGATTGGATAGAAAATCTTCACAATAGAAAAAGCAGTAGTGGTGGATCATTCTTTCTTGGTAAAAGACTAGTATCTTGGACAAGCAAGAGGAAAAATTGTACTTCTCAATCCATAACAATGGAAGAATATGTAGCAAAAATAGTCAATTTCTCTAACATTGTTTGGTTCAAGCAACTGTTGGAAGGAATGAAGGTAGAAATCAAAGATCTAGTTGTTATATATTGTGATAACACCAACGCAATCAACATATCAATGAATCTAGTGATGCATTCTAAAACAAAGCATATTGCTATAAAATATCACTTCTTAATAGAATTGGTGCAAGATAAAGAAGTCAGATTGGAATATGTGAATATAAAGGAATAGATTGTAGACATACTTGCTAAGCCATTACCTAAGGATTCATTTTGTATCTAAGAGTTAAGCTAGGGGTCATTCCCCTATCCGAAATTCACTAAATGAAGTTTGGTGAATGCATCAACTAAAACCTATTGAAGATCAATTAGTTGGTGCAAAATTGGCAAGGAAATATTACATATGAATCAATACTTAAGGTACATTGGAATTTATAGAGTTATTTTCTTTCACATGTATTGTCCAAGAGGGAGAAGTTTACTATCATATCTCTGAGAAATCTTTGGAACCAGTATAAAGTCAAAAACTAGAGAGGAAGAAGTTCTTTGAAAGATGAAGTTTTCTAAAAGAAGGAGAATGTTCTGAATGAACTTGGTAATAGCTACTGTAGAAAAAATTCAGCAAAAATGAAGAGCTCATACTGACAGAGGGAGTTCTCAAATCCAAAATTTCATTATGCTATGACATGTTGTGTTTCCATCAATGCCAAAGAGGGAGATTGTTGGATACAATTGATTAATTGTGCATTGTTTTTGATGTTACAAAAATTTCATAATCATCATCAATTAGTAAATGCTGAGCTCACTAGGGCAGTGAAGATAGTTCTCAATGTCTACCAAGAATTCCTATGTTTGCCTAGTTTAGAAGGCAGTGTCTACTAAGTTAACCTAGGTGTCAAATGAAAAGTTGTAGAAAGAGAGTGTTAATCGAGCTCACTCAGATAACAAAGGAAAGTTGGATGGAACCAATGTTAACTGAGCTCACTTGGTTACCAAATAATTTTTTTAAGTTTATAGTTTTAACCAAGCTTCTATTGGTTAATGAAGGAAATTGCTTCATAGTTAGTTTCCACTAAGCAGGGTCAACTAGCAAAGGATTTTCCTATTTTGTTGTATTGAGCTTAATTGATCTATCTATCAATTCTAGCCAATTGAGGTGATGGATATTGATTATTGTAAGTTATATTTGAGCTGATTTGACAAAGTGAAAGGTATAAGTATAAATTCAAGTTGTGATTTCAATGTGTGGAAGAAAGTGTGCAAGTTAGTGCAAGAGAATGTGTTAATTATGGTGTTGTGATTGAAGATCTATTGGTAAGAAAAAGAAGCAAATTTGAAGGATAAGTAGAATATCCTTGTGGTGAAACAAAGTCATATTTGATTAGAAAGGATCAAGTACAAGCTAGAACAGAGATCTAAAATCAACAATTAAGTTGCATTCAAATAAATTCATCTCATTATAGCAGTGATCTAAATCTCTTAACAAAATTAGTTTAAGAACTATTTGTAAATCATCTAACAAGGTGGAAATTCTGCTGAATTGTTCTCAAGACCTCTAACTAGGCCACTCCTAATAGGGTGATTAAATCCTTTAAAGGTCACACCTAACAGTGTGTTTTGTAACCTTTAACAGGGTTTACTCCTAGTGGGACTCACTTTAGAAGAGTGAAAATCATCAAGTAGTTGCTATTGGTGGATTTTACCAAATTGGGTTTCCACATTGAATCCTAGTGTCAAATGTGTTAATGCTATTTTCTTTATGTGTTTGAAACTAAGTTAAAATAATGATAATCTTAAATAACATCTAATGGTTCTTAAGTTGATCTTTACTGAGCTAATCTAGTTACTAACAAGCTTCAACAGTATTTAGTTATTTGTTTTCATTTTTTACTAACATCAAAAGGGATTTGGGATTTATTTTTGTAGTAACTAATTCACCCCTCCCCTCTCAGTTACTCCTCTTATATTTCCAATAGAAAGAAGGTATGTCATAATATTAAGAATGAAATTATGTAATAATTACTCTTAATACTAATGTGATCTAATATATTTAAGCCTTCATGTAGATTATCTGACACATCAAAGGGAACTAAAGCAAGAAAATAGAAGCACATGCATCACAAGCTCAACTTGGGTGGATATTCAAAATTTATTACCTGAGTTGTAAGTACAATTAAATGAAAAATTATATGCAAATATTTATAAATTGTAAAAAAAAATTTCTTGATGAATTTGATTACAAAAAAAATTTATGACATCGAGAAAAAATGTAGGCCATGGAATTTTAAAAAAAATCTTTGAAGAGGACAAGAAATTAGGCTATACAAAAGGCTATATAGTCATGGCTAAATGACTCTAAGCAATGAGTATGCAAGGTTCTTCTATTGGATCTATTAATTAGGTAAAAAAGTCAATTTTTATTTTAAATTGAATACTTTAGCAATTATTGTATTTGATATTAAGGTTCCAAAATTATAATTTGTTATATTTATTTTAAGTATGGAAACAATAATTATATATTTGTTTAAGAATTTAAAG
The DNA here is from genome assembly GCA_028749045.1 of Cupressus sempervirens. Taxonomy (NCBI): domain Eukaryota; kingdom Viridiplantae; phylum Streptophyta; class Pinopsida; order Cupressales; family Cupressaceae; genus Cupressus; species Cupressus sempervirens. The sequence continues at coordinate 279,624,977 of CM053783.1, read as the reverse complement.
TGAATATATTTATATGCATTAGAATGAATGAATAAGATTTCTCAATATTTGTCTTGCATTTATATGTATAGATTGTTGATAAATGTGCTAGTTAATTACAATGGATTTTTGCCTACTAATCTTAATACATTGGCTAAGCACTATGGAGGTGGTGATTAAAATGTGGATCCTAGTACTCAAGGTATATATTTTCTATAAAAAAAATTTATTTATAAATTATTAATACAAGTAAATATTTTAAATTAAATTCAATGTAGTATACAAATTGAAGTATAATATGTTTTGAGAATAAGAAAACATCTTGTATTATAGTTGTAGGGAATGTAGAAGTTGTTCCTAATGAGTGTGTTGAGGTCCAAGCCGATGAGCAATATGATGTGGTTGGATAAGCTAAAGAAATCTACAATGTTCTTTAAAATATTTAAAGTCTCAATTTTTCTAAAAATATAACCATTTATTTGTTATTGTAGAGGACTTTCCTTTGCATAGTGCATGTCCACAAGTGAGAAGAAATATCAAAGATAGCATGGATATGCCTCTGCAAGAATATAGGGAAGGACAAAAAAGGGAAAAAAGAAAAAGGAAATGATTCATGTGATCTTATGTAACTTATTTGATAATGATTGATGTATATATATTTATTTTTTATTTATGTTCTATTGAATGTTTATGTGGATTTTCTAATGAATCTTATGTTTCAATGTTAATATAAATGTCCTAATGAAACTAATAAATTAATGAATGTTATCATGTGATAATTTATGAATGTTACATTTGATTAATAGAATCAACAAATTTTAGATGTTAATGTAGAATTTAGATGTTAGGGAGGTGTGGTTGGGGCCAAATTAGCTTCCACTTTCATCTAGTTGGTAGTGATTATTAGAGAATATTAAACTATTCTTGAAACCAAGTTTAAAGCTCAATATTAACCTATGATTGCATGACAACTAACTATGTGAATCTCTTGGTTTTAGGAAATGTAGGACACCATAATAAAACTCATTAATTTATGAAATTTAGTTGTAATATGTGAAGTATTCAAAAGAATGGATTTCTATTGGATTGCCTCAAATTATTCCTCTCTAAAGCATTCTATTGTTTCTATTTATCTTCAATCATGTTTGATTTCATTTGATAAATTTTCTTTTAAATTGGGAGACATGAATAAGAATTCGAATAGTGGAAATAAATGATATTAGATCATTCTAAATTTTTTGGAATTACAATAGGAAAGGTGAACTTCTAAGCGGGGGCAGGGTAAATCAATCACTTAAACTTTGACCCATAAAACTTTCACCATACATTCATCTGATGCATTAAATAAGTAAAGTAAAATAACATGTAAAGCATATGCATCTAAATCTTATAACCATTTAAGAATTAACACACATCACACCAAATATGATTACCCAGAAACCCTCCAAGTGAGAAGTTAAAGCTTGGGTGGGGATGACACCCACAAATCTTCACTACTGTAGCAATCCAATGAAGGTTACAATGTTTTAACCATGAAACATGATCTACCCCATGAAAGATCTGCCCTATTAAAGGATTGCAAAGATTGATAGGTCTCACCTTGTTAGAGGATTTCAACACCCTATTAGAAGTGTTCCTTGCTAGAGGACTTCATCTTACAACTAATTAAGCACCCTGTTTAAGGATTTCATATAGCCTATTTGGACTACTCTGTTAAGAGATTTAACTGAAATCACCTGTTAAAATGTCTCAGCATAGATCTTGTGATTGGTAATTCCTTTCCTGATAACATATCACCTCTAAATGATATCTTCTTGATCTTTAATGATTAGATGTCTCAATGCTATATCCTTTACTCTATTCTTTGGTCTTCTCTAACTGATTCTATAATTCACTCTTTCATCATAACTTCTAAGTCACCTTGAATGCTCTACATGCAAACTAACTTGTTCACACCTTCAATTATCCTTCATTGATCATACACCTATCATAAAGATTTTAGCTAGGGCTTCATCCTCCTTAAGAAGACTTAGGTGGCTTAAGGTTAGGTATGAATCTATGGCTAGGATTCATCCATTTTACCACTTAATCCTTCCCATTTTCAGATTGGTTTCATGTATTTGCATAGGGACTCTAAATATTAATTTTCCCTTATCTCCAAAATAACAAATTGTAATCTTAATTTGGTTCAAAAATAGTTTCCATAGTTATTTGTGTCATTATAAACAAATATGTCGAAATTGTGTGACTCAGCATATGAAGTCTCTAATGCTAGGCATGCACTATTATTTATACTATGACTCAACATCTACATTTCTTGGCATCCATTATTTACTCGATTCCTGAATCACTAGGCATGGTCTATTTTCTTGGCACTTAAGTGACTCGACATATGAGTGGCTCAACACTCATTGCAACTCAGCATGGTCTAATATTTATATGTTGTGCTTGGCATGTATTATAGTTTGGCATGAAGTAATTAAATGGCTTAAGTGTGTTGATACTCACTTCTGAAAACTAATCTAAGATCAACAATCTCTCCCTTTGACATGAGTGGGAGAAACACTTGAATATACAATATTGTACATAACATATCCATCACTCGAGTTATATAAAAAACTTCAAAATTTGCAATAACTTGTATATCTCAAAATTTTATAACTCCCCTAAGTTAATGTGTCTAATTTGTATCCAAAATCTCTGCTCCTTTTGAGTATATGTGTCTCTACTAATACACTTTGACTTCAATGCACTAAATCGTATACTCTTTCATCTGATATGCTCCCCCTTGGTTGATATCCATCCCTATTTTCTACTTTCTCTCCAAAAATGTATATCTCGATCTATTGCTATGCTCCCCCTTTCTTATTTTTCTCCCTTTTTTTCATACTCCTCCATATGTATTACATTTCTACCCCCAAAAATATATCTCCCCTTTTTTGGCACTTATGTCAAATGGGCTATACACTTATTGTGTGATTGTTTAGAAAAGATTTATTGACATCCATTATTATCCTTAGAGTTGCATCCCAATTATCACATGCAACATCCAATGACTTAATTTTGATTGCAAGCTTGGTAGCAAGGTGTACTAGACCATCTAAAGTAGAAAGATCAGGGTCTTTCTTCAATAGAGTTTCAACATAACCTAACTCCATGTGCATTATCTCCATATGTGGGGTGAGTGTAGCCTAAATACTTGTCATTTTGTCTCTAATGTTAGCCTCATCCACCATTGAGATAGCTAGCTAACTTAATGTTTGAAGAAATGTTCTAAAATGCTTCTCACTCTAAGATGGATTTGTAGGTAGTCTTGCACCTGATGTAGATATTTTGCTTTCCAGGCTCAGAATGTGACTTTTGGTCTCTTGGGTGAAGAGTGTAGGATTGTATAGTTTGGTGTACAATGAGAATATATTCTCAAGTACCTTCTTCACATCCTCAACCTTGGTTTCTAATGCAACTTGTTGTAGTTATATCTCAGTAGATATTTTCTCATTTACTTTGCCTTAAAATTTCTTTTTAGACCATTCCAAAAGTTTTGCATTTGTATCAAGGTCTACAATACTGACCTTCTTCCCTTTATCTATCAATTTTTCTATTAGTGGCTTGGTCTTATCAAGAGTTAGAAATATAAATGCATCTAAAAAGATGTCCTTTATATCTTGTAGTGTTGCTTCTGACTGTGTTCTCTCCAAAGCATTTCTTGATACTTTTTCCTTTTAAAGGCTTATTGTAAAATTCCTATTTGCTCCAATGTCATAGTATCATAGTCATAATTTGGAATAAAAATTTCTTCATCAAGGCTTAAGTCTCCATAATGTATTACCTTGTCAACCTTTGATGAGCTTGGGCTTGGCACTAAGATTTGCAATGAAGTAGCATCTATGCTCAGCCTTTGAAGAGTTTGTGTATAAGGAGTGACAAATGTTGGTAAGGATACAAGTTCTTGGATGGCCACTTGTTCCCTCAACTTTGGTTCTATCTATTTAGGCTTTCCCTAATCTATTACTATGACTTGGCTAGCACCTTGTGCTTGTGCTATAGGTATAGATGAATCTATCTATGTTGTTTCCTTTTTTGGTCTAGCAGTTGTGTCTTGCTCTTCTTCTTTCTTCTCAATTGTAACAACCTTAGTAGATGTATCTGCTATAATTTGGGTCAAATGTTATACAAGAGTAACTAAAGGGATGATGGAAGGTGGTTCTTGTGGATTCACCTTTTCCCTTGTGACATTAGTTACTACCTTTTGCAATTCTTTTACACTAATCAGAACAAGATTACCACATAGTTTTGCTTGCAACATAGATTGATCTAAAATCTTCTTTAAGTCCTCTATAGTGAGAGGATTGATTTTTTGAATTGATGGATCAAAGACATCCTTAATAGATATATTTTTAGTGGTTTTAGTTATGTCATGGGGAGGATTGACAGTTGAAAATCGTGTGTCATTCAAACTCCATTCTTCTTGCTACTACTTAGCTATTGCCTTGTCATCATCTTGCTTATCTATCTCTCCTCCAACTATATTATCTCTATCATCATCTTCCTTATTGTCATCTTTAACATCATCTTTATTATCATCTTTACCCTCTAAAGGATTAGCTTCTCCTTGATTAACTATAGTTAATCCATAGATGAGTTTCCATATTTGGGTTGATTGCTTAACAAAATCTTCAATATTATTTTGGAGAATACTAAAGGCTCTATATTTAGGTGTGAACCTAACTACATATTTCTTCACTACCTTATTAATTTGTTCCTTTATCAACTCTATCATCACTTAGGCTAAAGTTGTCTCCCTAATTTGTCTTTCCATATTTAGACAATAATGCCATTTTTGTTCAACTAAGTCCTATATACTTTTAGGAATAGAGTTGGAAAATTCTAGTGGTGTTGTTTTAAATTTTGACATCATGGCATATAATGCCTCTTCCACTTGGTTTTTCTCTTCTTTTCCCAATTTATCAAAATCAATATGTCTAAAACCTGATAAATCAAGATTGTTCTTGATATTTTCACATAAGTTCTCAAGATCAAAGAGAGGATTGTGACTTACCACCTTGAATTAGCTATTATCACATGATTCTATCTTCTCTTCATCAAAATCTAGTTGAGCCACATACTTCCTTCTCTATCTTTTCATCTCCTATCCACCTTGCTCTATTTTCTTTGACTTTTCCTTGGCCTTTTGGGTGGTTTCACATGTAGTAGCCCTTGTAGTAGGTATAGTAGGATTTGACTAACTTGATTTCACAATTTTCTTTGCCCTTGCCATGAGTTGTGCCTTTTCCTTCCTCTTTTGTGATGTGGCAAAAATAGGTTCTTCCTTAGCTTCTTCTCACTTGGCACCCTTAGTCTCTTCCTCTTTTCTATCTTCTCCCATGCCTTGAGTTAAAGCTAGAGGTTCTTGAGCTTGTGTTTGTTCTTCCTCTTCATCATTATCTTCTTCTTCCTCTTCCTCCTTGATAGCTTCTCCAAGTTCTACTTTTAACTTCTTCACTAGCTTGTCCTTTTTATTTATTACAGAGATAGTGTTTAGTTCCATGGTAGTGTTTGACTTCACCATCTCATAATTTCTAAATTTTTTAGTAGTATTATCTACGTCTTCTACAAGTAGAGTTGTTATGGCTATTGAGGCTTCATCTACATTTACCTCATAACCTAAGCATCTCAACTATCTTACCCTTGGTGTGGCAGCTTGCACAAATGTGTAATCAGCATAAACAAGAAAACATACATCATTATAATGCTTCTCAACTAATGAAACTAGAATTATGAGTCCTTGATTCATTGAATTCTTGAAATATTCAAAATAACTAGTCATTATAGATTCAAATTTTTCTCCCAGTTTCTTAATGCAATCACCTATCTAAACTGCAACTGATCTATTTGTCTTCCATACTAATTTTCCAAGTGTGGGAAAAATGTTCTATACATAAAAGAATATAAAAACTAGTATAGAACCAATCTTGCATTGTGCACTCTTCTTTTTCCTTATTGCTCCAAGATTCTTCATAAGTTGTTGTAACTAAAGTTCTACTAGATCATATATGTCATCTTTCTAAAAAATCTTATAACCACCATCCATAGCTATGCAAGGTACACTTTTCAATCCACTAGATTGATAGAATTTAAGTGAAATTACCCTTATAGAAAAATTGATAAGAGGATTTGTGATTGTATCTGTAGTCATACCTCCATTATTCTAGACTACTCTAGTAATTTTCTCAATCACTTCCTTGGAATCACTTTTGATTTTCTTGGGTAGATCTAAGGTTAGATAAATATTAATCCTATGAATTATTCTTTGGTTATTTTTTTTGGTCTTCCTTCCATAAAAAATAAAACATCATGAATTTAGTTGAACACAATTCTTATCCACTCAATTTTAAATATATTCAAAAAATCTAGGGCGTGTGTTAAGCCCTTTTTCTCAACAATTTTGTATTCTTCCTTCAAAAGACCATTTTCACACAATCTATTGTACACATATCTTATGTCCATGTCCCCAATGCTTCCTATCTTGAAATTGTAGCATTTCCTCACATCTTCCACCATTATCACATTTGGTGGGATCATAGACAATGTGCTAGAAGGGTCTTGTTTATAGGTGATGTCAGGAATGGCTTTAAATATAGGCTTCTTAACTTCATTACTAACTAGCTAAACATTTAAAACTTCTTTCCCTTAAAAAAATTTTCAACTTGACATCATTGTGACAAGCTAGGGTTTATGAAAATTTAAACTATGTAGCTCAGCTCTTGATAAATACCTTAAAAAACTAACAAATTGGTGATCAATCTTTGTAGAAATATTTTGCAATTTCTTATGACAAATTTCAATCACTTCTAGCTCTTCTCACTCTTTCTTAGTTTTGAAATTATGAAAAATAAGATCAAGTTAATCATATACCTTTTTAAAAACCTTGCATTTAATACTAAGTTCTTACTTAGTTGTAAGCTCAATAATAACCAATTTTAGGTTCATTTGGCATCCATTGATATTTCCATCACTCAGTAGCTATAACTACAAGCTCGACATCAACTAGCTTTTCACTCAGCACATATAGGAAACTTTTTCATACTTGGTAATAACATGAAAAACTTGAAGATTTAACTTGAATTCCTAATAATATCTTGCATCTTTATTCATGCTAATGTATTATTTTTAGTACTATCTCCTTTTGGAACTAATGCACGATTTCACCTTTAAATATTAGTCCCACATACCTTTTGTTTGCCTAGTTTGATGAGGTGTGATCACCTAACCCATTAGGTGAAGTGATCCCTTCTCCATTTGATGTGTTACAAACATCTTTCTTTTTCCATATCTTGTTCATCTCATCTATGATGTGTTTAGCATCTACCTTGCATTTACTTTTGTCAAATTCACAACTTGGTGCCATTGACCTAGTTGGACAATATTTACTAATGTGACTAGTCTTCAAATAGCTAAAGCATGTAGTTTGACTTAACCATCTTTTTTACTTACCACTAAAGTGTGTCATAATACAATTATTAGGAGCATTTCTATATTCTTGACAATAATGACAACTATATCTTGTGTTATAATCCCAATTGTAAGAGTTCCCATTGTTTGTTACCTTTGTTTCCTTGTTTAATGACCACATGGATTTGAATCTACATTCAAAAGCACTATGTCATACTTCTAAAAATTGTAGCAATATCCTTAAAATCTTTGTGTATGCATGGTCTTGGTTTTCTATTAATGTGATTGATGACCTTGCTTGTTGCACTTATGACAATGAGTCATGTTCTTAGGCTTGACATTCTAATTTTTAGTTTTGCTCCTACACACATTAGCAATATGTCCTTTCTTACCACAATTATGACAAGTAGGTTTGGGGTTCTTACCTTTGGTGTTCCTTTCTTCTACAACTTTGGATTATTCTCCTTCTACAGTGCTTGTGTAGCCCAATCCTGATGAATCATTATTGGATCTAAGGGATCTCAATAATTGCTCAAAGTATTTGATGGATTCATTTGGCTTGTTGAAAATTTCAGAAAATTTATTTTCTCTCTTTAGGTCACTCTAAAATTGTTCATTCTACAACTTCAATGTAGTTATCTCAATGTCCTTGGCATTTAGTTCATAGTTGGAATTCATTATTTGAGTTAGGGAATCCAATTGCATGTTGGAAATCTTGGTTAGTTTTGTTGACTTTTCTTCCAATATGTTGGCCAGAATTCTTTTTCTTTTTCAATCATGGCTTTTTCTTCCATAGCTTTTTTCTTTTGTTTAGTTGCCTCATATAGTAGTATAGCTTGTGATTCTTATTCTATCTTGAGATTTCTAATTTCCTCAGCTTGAACTTTATTCTTTTCCATTAGATCTACAACTATTGCATCAAATTCATTAGAATCACCATTTGAAAATAGCTTGGTAGTGTATATCTCTTTGTATAGTGTGTCATTCTCCATAATAGCAATCTCTTTCCTTCTCTTCAAAATTTTTTTTAGCTCTTCTCTGTCCTCAATCAGTTGATGTATTATGAGATGTATTTCAATCTCCTAGTTTTCAATAGTCTTTCCCAACTTGTAGACTTCCGTTTCAAGATCTTTCCTCAAAGTTTTAAAGCTTCCCTTTTAAGAGAACAAGGCTCTAATACCAATTTTTGGAATTACAATAGGAAAAGTCAACTTCTAGGGGGGAGCGAGGTGGGGGGGGTTGGAGAATTAGTAGTTTAAACTTGGACCCATAAAACTTTCACCATACATTCATCTCATGCATTTAGTAAGTAAATTGAAATAACATGTAAAACATATGCATCTAAATCATATAACTATGTAACCATTCACACAAACAACATGAGATATGATTACCCAAAAACCCTCCAAACAAGAAGGTAAAACTTGGGTAGGGATGACACCCAAAAATCTTGACTACTACAACAATAAAGTGTATCCAATGAAGGTTACAATGTTTTAACCAAGAAACATGATCTAACCTATGAAGATTTGCCCTGTTAAAGGCTTACAGAGACTATTAGGTCTCACCTTATTAGAGGACTCCAAATTACAACTAAGTAAGCACCCTATTAAAGAATTTCATACAGCCTATTAGGACTGCTCTATTAAGAGATTTAAATGAAGTAACTTTTTAAAATGTCTCAGCATAGATCTTATGATTAGCACTTGCTTGCCTGATAATAGATCACTTCTAAACAATATCTTCTTGATCCTTCATGATCAGATGTCTCAATGTTGTATCCTTTACAATATCCTTTGTTGTTCTCAGTCACCTTGAATGTTTTGCATGCAACCTAACTTGTTTGCACCTTTAATTCTCCTTCATTTATCATTCACCTATCATAAAGAGTTTATGGCTTCATCCTCCTTAAGAAGACTTAGGTGGCTTAGGGTTAGGTATGAATATATGGCTGAGATTTATTCATTTTGCTTAATCCTTCCCATTTTCTCATTGGTTGCATGTAATTTCATAGGGAATCTAATATTAGATTTTTCCTTTTCTCCAAAATAACAAAATATAATCTTAAGCTAGCTCAAAAATGGTTTACATACTTGTTTATGCCATTACAAACAAATATATCAAAACTATGTCACTCAACATATGAAGTCTCTGATGGTTGGCATGCACTATTATTTACACTATGAATTGGCATCTGCATTACTCAACATCCACTATTTACTCAACTCTTAAATCACTTGGCATTGTCTATTTGCTTGTACATGAGTGACTCGGCACTCATTGCAACTTGGCATGGTCTAATATTTATATGTTGTGCTAAGCATGTATTACTAGTTTGGCATGAACTAAGTAAATAGCTGAAGTGTGTCGACATTCACTTGTCAAAACCAATCTAAGATCAATAAAAGTATACATTGATTCATGAATTATTCTCACTATTTGTTTTAAGTGTGCTAGTATGTTGAATAATATTATAGGGTGGAAGAAGAGGATCCTAAAGTCTAGTCAAAGATTTGTCTTCAAAACATGGTAAAATGAGTAAAGGAGGCCACCACAATACATTGTCTACTTGAAGCTATGTTTCATTTTTTTGATAGTGGGAAACAGTAGTCCCTTCAAAATAGACTCACACTATATGTTCTATATGACATGCAACACTTAATGGAGAAGAAAGCTAACATTTATATTTCAATTACTATTCCCAAATACCAAGTCAACCTTTTCAGTTTCATATTTTAAGATGTGTTTTTTTACTAGTCAATTTGTGGGCCATTCTACTCATATTCTATTCTCCATTCTCACTAAACATCCTAATCAAAAAAATGTGGTGCAATGACCTCAAATGTAGATTAATGTCATTGAAATTTATATAGATTAATATGAGAAAGAGGAACCTCCAAGAAAGAGATGAGCAAGGAAGACACACATCCCCCATTGAAACACCAATAGGTAGAGTGGACACAACATTAGAAGGACCAAGGAAAGGATCTCTAGCAACACCATCAACACTAACAAGAGAAACTTGAACCATGAAAAAAGAAAGTGGAACCATCACAATGGGTTCTTGAATCACAAAATCTTATACATAATGTTTTGAGTTATTAAGCATGATTTTAAGATCATAATTGTAATATGTTAGTATACATTATTTAGAGGGAAGTGATTATTGGTAAACACTCCACAAAATCACATTCATTGCTCATTGATTATAGGGGATACTTGTATATAATGCTATGTATAAATATTTCCTATTGAAATCAACTATTATAAAAAGAGTTTTTAAAAAGTTCACAACTTAAAATTGGATTCAATCTCTTATCAATTGAAACATGTATGATGAATAATGTAGTACACCTTACATAAAAAGGAAAATATAATGATAGAAAATGAATTTGTATTAATGTTATTTTAGGGATTTCTATAAATGCAATTGAATAAGATTCTTATTACATTAATTTGTTAGTATATTTGATATATTTAGTCTTATATTGGAAAAATGGTGTGACTATCATGTTCATAGACTAGAGTTACTCCTAAAGACATTGGAGTTATATAAAAATGGAAGGATTTCAACATCTATTGTAAAGTTTTCATGCGATCATATTATAATGTTTCATAAAAGAGCTTCTTAGTAATTTAATGTTGTTCATGTTTCCATTGAATATGATCACACCATGCATTTGTCTGGTTATAAAATTCACATTATTTGCTTGGTTCAATTAAGTGAAATAAATGACTATATATTACTCTACTTCTTTGTGCTTTGTTTGATTATTATCATGCAATGGAATATATCTGGAACAAGGAAATTTTTTTAACATGTTGTTTTGGTTAATAATTTATTGTTTATGAGAAAATCAAGAGAGCATTATAATAAAAATAATTGCATTGAATTCTTCCTAAACATATGCATGAAAACAATTCTATAATGTTAGAATGAAACTAATGTAGGAGCATCCTAGGTTGCTTGGCTAACCTACATGCTTACCAAGTTACATAGTTTCTATCAAGTTGTAATGTCTTCCATTTTCAAGTTCTCTTTGTTTTCTAAGTTTGTAGTTGTTTCTAAGTTATTCTTTGGTTGTTGAGTCAAAGAGGTTTGCAAGTTCTTTGGTTGTTGTGCTCTCTTTGGTTGATAGTTTTTCTTTGGTTTCTAAGTTATACTTTGGTCACTATGCTTTCTTTAGATGCTATATTATTTCTTTGTCTCCAAAATTTCTTTGGTTTCTGAGTCTCTTTGGTCACTGAATGTTGCATAGTTTTCCGAGTTGTAGCATTTTATTGGAGTCTTTATTTTTTGAGTTGTCTATATGTGGTTTCTTGTTGGATCTCACCCTTGTATTTAATTTAGTGATAGGTATTTTCTATAAGCTAACTTGTGCCTTATCATAGAATTTAATATGAGAGTTTATTTTGTTGTTATTGCAATAGGCCAACTTGTAGCCATGCATGTATTTGAAGAGATATTTGGTAGAGTCTTAGGTATGGATTAAAAGAGATAGAATAGAGATCAAGGAGGTCGAAGTAGAGTTGGGATGTGAAGTTTTATCTTTGAAGATTAATGTATGTTTTCTAGAGTCTAGAAGGCCTTATAGTTGGGCATATATTTTGTTCTTTCATGAATACATGCATGCATTTTTTTCCTCTATCTTTGGAGTTGCTATTATTTGGTGTTCGACTATTGCTATGTTTACTCTTGCAAGTAGTTGGGATAGCTAGGTGTGACTTTGGCCCTAGTTATCTCATCCTTCCCTACATTAGGTGCTATTATATTAGAGGTTCATCCTTGTGGATATTGGATCATGTAGAAATCTAAATGAATTTGGGTTATATGGTTGTAGATCTACTAATGTGACCTATGCACTGCAAAGGTTATAATCTTTTAGGAACCTGATTGTAAAGATGGTTCAAGGTAGAGGAAATGTTGATAGTGTTGTATTGAATACATTAAGACAAATTGTAGCAGATAAGGAATTGTAGAGACATCGCATAGAAGAGGAGTACATCTTGATGATGTAAGTGATGATGAAGTACCAACAAAAAACCCTTATCTAGAACCTAAAGAAGATCAAGATGAAGCAAGGTCATTCAGAGTATTATCTAGGGCACATTCAAAGCCTATTGTTAAAGTTGTTCCCTATGATGAAAAATTGGATGCTAATGTTGTGGTATGTTGGATCTCTAAAATGGAGAATATCTTTGAGTATGAAAAAACTCCTAATAATAGGATGGTGAAGATTATAGTTACAAGGTTGAAAGGACATACCTCACCTTTGTGGAAGAATTTACAAACTGATAGAGAAAGGAGAGGAAAGGAGAAGATTGGGACTTGGGAAAAGATGGTGAACAAGGTAAGGAACAAGTTTTTTCCTGTGTATTATCAAGTTAGTATGTTGAGAAAGATGTGGAATTTAAGACAAAGAGACATGACTGAAGAATTATACAGAGGAATTCTATAGATTGGACATCAAATCTGGACATGTGGATGATGATGTTGAGAAAATTGCAAGATAAATAAATGGATGGGGATCTAGAATTCAAGATGAGATAAGTTTTTTGAAATTTCAAAGTGTTGAGGAAGCATACCAATATGCCTTGAAAGTTGAGGAGATCTTGAAAAAGAGGTAAAGGTGGTAGATTCAAGAGAGGTAGAGGTAGATCTTATGGAGAAGGTGGAAGATCTAAAAATTCTATGTAAGATAAGGGAAAATCTAAATGGAAGAGTGATGATAAAAGAATGAACAAATGGAAAAGTGGTGATTCCTACTAAGGAGGTACTGGTTCTTACTGAGGAAGAGGTAATTCTTATTCTAGAAGTGGTTTTCATGATAATTGTTTTAAATGCAGTAAAGAAGGGCATAGATATTTTAAATGTAGTTCCTTTGAAGATGGAGAAGGTTAAAAAAAATATTGTAGTTCAAGGAGACACTAAGAGTTTACCTAGTTGACCTGAGGCTAGAGAAAATCTGATGGTAAGAAGAACCTTATGTAATAAGGGAAGTTATGATGAACCTATCCTAAGGAGAGGTATTTTCAAAACTAGATGTAAGATGGTTGGAAAATTTTGTAAGGTAATCATTCATAGTGGAATTTATACAAATTTGGCATCAAAAGAATTGATTATAAAGTTTTAGTTGTAGAGTCTGGAGCATCTTAAACCTTATCATGTTCCATGTATCAAAGATGAGCATAAGAAATTGGTAAGTGAACAATGGCTTGTGAAGTTAAAAATTGGACATTACTTTGATGAATTTTTGTGTTATATTATGCTTATAAATTATTGTCATATTTTATTAGGTAGACCTTGGAAATATGATATATATGCTATACATGATGGAGGATTAAATCAATATACTCTTTGGGTGAGTGGGAAAAATAAAATATTGTGTCCTTTGATTGAAAGTCCATATGAGGTTAAGTTTACTACTATAAGAATTTGCATGGATAATGGAAAGAAATTTGAAAAGGAAATGAAGAAGAATCAAATTTGTTTTGATATAATCCCTAGGAGACCAAGTTGTTCCAGTAGCAACTGAGTATCGAAAAATAGTGCTAACCAAGTGCCAGTCAGTAATGATAGAGTAATAGAAGCTAGTGGTAACCAAGTGATAAAAGAAACTAGTAGTATTGATCGAGTGCTAGTAGAAATTATAAAATTATTGAATGTGTATAAAGAGATTATTGTAGAGGATTTACCTAATGGTTTACCACTAATAAGGAGTATAAGTCATCATATGGATTTGATTCATCAAGCTAGTTTTCCAAATAAAGCACCATATAGATTGACACGTACTAAGAATGAAGAACTTAACAAATAAGTGCATGAGTTGTTGAAGAAAGGTTTAGTTAGAGAAAGTTTGAGTTCATGTGTTGTACCTACCATATTACAACCTAAGAAGAATCGAGAATGGAGAATCTATATTTATTCTAGAGCTATTAACAAGATCACATTGAAATATAGGTTTCTTATGTCGAGGATAGATGATATAATGGATTATTTGAGCATAGGAAAGTATTTTACCAAGATTAATTTGAAGAGTGGCTATCATCATATCAGAATCAAAGACGGCAATGAATGTAAGACTTCTTTTAAGAAAAAAATGGTTTGTATGAATGGTTGGTAATGCCTTTTGGTTTGATTATTGCACCTAGTACTTTCATGAGGTTGATGAATGAAATTCTAAAAAGATTCTTGGGTAAGTTTTTTTTATTGTTTATTTGGATGATATTCTAATATTCAATAAGAATAAGGAAGAACATCTTGAGGATGTTAGACAACTATTGTAGAGATTGAAAGAGGAAAATTTGATGATTAATCTTAAGAAGTATTCTTTTATGCAAGGAGAGATTGTGTATTTTGGATTTTCTATTTCAGTTAATGGTTTGAAGATGGATCTTGAGAAGGTTAAAGCAATTTTGGAGTGGCCTAAAGCTAAGAATGTGGGTGAGATACGATAATTTCATGGTTTGGCTAGTTTTTTAAGAAATTTTATAAGTAATTTCAGTTATATTTGTAATACTATGACTAAGACAATGAGAGGAGATAAAAAGGAATTCAAGTGGACACATAAAGCTGATAATAGTTTTGAGACTTTGAAACAAAAGGTTTCTTAATTACCTGCATTAGCCTTTCCAGATTTCAACAAGGTATTTCAAGTTGAATATGATGCAAGTTGTAGTGCAATAGGAGTTTTATTAAGTCAAGAAGGAAAACCTATTGATTTCTTTAGTGAGAAATTGAATGATGCTAAAAGGAAGTATTCAGTGTCTAATCAAGAGTTTTATGCTATTGTTCAAGCATTCAAGAAATGGAGATATTATTTAATTCTTAAGGAGTTTGTGTTATATATTGATCATAAAGCTTTACAATACTTGGGAAGTCAACATAAGTTAAATCAAAGATATATGAAGTGGGTTGAGTATTTTCAGAGTTTTACATTTATAATTAAGAATAAGAATGGAGTCACTAACTAAGTTTTTGGTGCATTGAGTAGAATATGTTCTTTGTTGACTAAGACGAAGATTGAAGTTCTTGATTTTGATGAGATGATGGCAGTGTATGATAATAGTTTTGATTTTTCTAAGACATGGAGAGAGTGTAGAGCACCTAGTTTGATAAAACAACCTGTACATGCTCAAAAATGGTTATGGTTCACATCTATGATTTCATCACTTCTTCATACTAATTTGTCCCATTTTCTCATTCTACTAACTTCGATCTTTTGGCCAAATTGATCATACTTTATCATTTGCATCCTCTTTCACATCAATTTCATATCATTTCAAAACCATTTCATATCAACTCAGAATCACCCCAAATCAACTCAGAATCACCCAAAATCAACTCAGAATCAGTCCAAATCAACCCAAAACATATCAAACATCCCAAATCTATTATCATTTATCCAATCCTAGGTATTTTTGTGGCTTTCAGTGGCTTGGAAACCTATCAACCTATCAATCTTATCAATTTGACCTTAGTACTGTCGCAGCTCTTAGTGCTAGATCAAACTATCATTTATGTCATTTGATCTTTGACATTGTTGAGGTTTTCAATGTCGAATCATGGAATTATCAACCATTTTAATAATATTGACAATGTCCATCAATGTTATTATAATCAATCTTATAAATCAATCTCAATCCTATAACATTTGCAATGTCAGTTAAATGTTACATATCAATTAATTCATGTCATGCATCCTTGGCATGTTATCAACTTCAATCAATAAATTTGACCATGGCTTTGGTCTATCTATCATCATTATATTCAATCTATATCATCATCACATTTTCATCAAACGATATTGTCGCATTTATTTAATCAATTTGGCCAATCATTTACTAATTTCCTCTATAGGATTAAATAACCCATAATTTAATCCTACCACTCTTACTAATTATTCTTCCTAATTATCATCCTCAATTAATTAATTTTATTAATTAATTGGTTCATCATTTGTAAACCATGGAAATTTGCAATTTCCTAAGTTCCATTTTTCATCATTAATTCCATTTTCTACTAATTCTTATTTTGTGGAATAAAAAGATTTTTAATTCAAATATTCCATAAAATATTGCATCATAGTGACACTTGGATATGACACCTCGTGGATCCTCCTTTGACACTTGGATAAGATATGTCATAATCAAATATTCTTATTCCTTATGCATGTCTCTATTTGGCTTATTTGTCATAGATTCTTGGCTTTAAGTGGGTTGAGGTGTCTTATGATGCATCATAGATTTTCTTCCACATTTAGCCAAGTTTGACTTTCATGTGTCATAGAATCTTACATTTGGCATATTTTATCATATATATGTGTCATGGATTCTCAAAGGAATCTCTTGCCACATCGCATATCTATGGGTGACAAATCCAATGCTCTCATCCTCAATGTCAATTATAAAATGGACACTCTTTCTCTCATTTTCGATCCTTGGAAGTCTTTGAACCCTTGGAAGTCATGGAAGTCTTTAGGTCCAAATTCTTGAGTCTTTGAGTCCCTACTTCTTTGCATTTTCACACCATTTTCTCTCAAGCTTAAATCACAACTTCAAGTATTCTCATGGTATTATCCACATCATAGGATTTTGCTTCAATTTTGTGTGCACTATAGGAAACTTTGGAACTACAATCATTTGGAGAAGAAAGAAGGACATGGGAACTACAAATGAAAGAGGGGGTTTTTATTGCTTTCTTTATTAGTTTAGCTTTCATGTTAGACTAGTGGGTGCTAACGTATGCTGATTGATTTTTGTGATTTCTCATAGTATGTTATGCATTTAACCCATTTTCTAGTTGCTACATTTGGTGAACCTGACTTTAACATGCATATCTAACTTGGGTTTTATTGTTTTGTGCTTGTAGGTGCAAGGAAGGAGCTCACTTGGAAGGTTATAATGACTATCTACTCTTCCTTTTCACACCTAGACTAATTAGGGGGTCTAGTAACATGATTTTATGCTCTTATTTCATGCATTCTGTTAGCTTGCTGTCCTGGGGTGCACTCTTCTATGTCAGGGTGCACTTGGGGCTCCTAGAAGTAGTTTTAGGAGCTTGGAAGCCACCAAAACCCCTTTTTTTTGTTTCTGACTTACCAACTATGTCATAAAACTACCAACTACATCATTGACATAGTCTACACTATTTGGGCACACTTGGTAGTATAGGTGTCAAAGTTTGCAGTTTTTAGATCTCATTTAGGGCACCATTTCCCCACACTTTGAACCTGACTTCCCAATTGTGCCCTAAAACTACCAAGTGCACCCAATTGGGCCCCAACTATGTAATTAATGTAGTATGCACTATCTAGGTGCACTTGGGGGTGTTCTGAGCCATTTTGGTCTTTTGGGGTGCCACCTGCTTTGTTAGAGCACACCCAGTTCATAATGAGCACATACATCATTCAGAATCTGCACATTAGGTTTCCATTTCCTTCTAGAACATAAATTAGATGATTTTTGTGTTACTAATGGTCTACTTTCAGCATGTGGAAATCATGGGATGAAGACATGATCATAAGAAACTACTGATGTGTGCTTTGCAGGATGTTGTTGAAGACTTTACGTGTCTTTCAAAACTATGTGTGTGGATTTCCTAGATTAGATAACACTTCATTTGGTTCTTAAAATGAAATTTTTCTTTTCTACCTGGCATGTCTATAGTTTTTAAATCCCTAGGGGTTACACTAGATGTATCCTTTCCCCTTGCCATTCGTGGATCTTGGGTGTAAGAGAAATCTGTGTAACTTCTATAGGAGGCCTGCCTTGGACCAAGATACTTGATATTGGGTATGCTAGGGGATGACCTCAGAATGATAATGGGCCAAAAATAGGTCAATTTTCTAGCCACTAGATAAAATTAAATTATGGTGAAAGATGTGTCGGTGGTATTGCTACATGATAGCTCCCCTCTAGTACCCCTGTGGTGTGTCAAACCCCAATTCTCTGGGCTGGGAGACCTTCTGTAGAAGTTTATCATTCACTTGTTGAACAAAATTCCCTTACTAAAAACCATGTTTTAGTGGCAAAAATCCTTTCTATCCACTAGATCAAGGGGTCACCCATGCCCGTGAAGACATCCTACATTCTCGCGGTCCTTAGTAGAGGCAAAAATCCCTTGGGAAGTCATGCCCTTTGGGAAGCGAATCTTGGTAGCATTGAGAAGTGAGTGTGTTGTAAGGGGGAGCCTATGGTGCCAAGATCCTAGGTTGTCTACTCTAGATAAGAATGACTAAACTTTAGTTCAATTAGGAATTTAGTGGATGCAATCCTAAAAGCCTAGGTTGTGGTGTGATTGTTCACTTTTAACAACAACTATTCTTGTCTTAATGTGTCTTGCATGTGTGTAAAACATAATCAAGATAAAAGAAAAAAATTTAAATTTACACCTTGGATATCATTTGAAAATTTCAAAACATTACACATTTTCAAAAAAATTTAGCCCTTGTTCAAACTTTGTAAACTTTGGTTCAACACACTAAAACCTTGGAAAACATGGTAACTTGTGCTCCTAAATGTGCTTGGCAAAACGTAGATCTCACACTTGCATTCACCCTAGTATAGGCCTCATTCATGCATCATATAGACTTCATATTGCACCTTTTAGTCCTCATTTAGTATCCATTACCTTTCATATTACATCCATTTGGGTTTAGTTTACCTACCTTAGTTTTTGCATTCCCACCTCAAAATCAACACTTTGCATTCACCACCTTGCATCTTTGCATACCTATTAATCATCTTGACCACTTTATCCATAATTTTAGGTATCCTAACCATCATTTTGAGCATTCATATTGGTCTTAACATTTTCCCCTATTGTTTACCTCTTTGTGACATTAATCTAGAAATCATAGCTACCAGAATTACCTTAGTTTCAGCCCAGTTTACCAACTGCGCCCTAAAACTACCAACTACATCATAAAATTACCAACTACATAATTGACATAGTTGGAACTATTTGGGAACACTTGGTGGTCCTTAGACCCAATTTTGGATTCCAAATAGCATTTTTGCGCCTCAACAGTGTCCTTAGGTACCTGGTTAGCTCCCCTTGCATTAGCTTGCCCAGATCTGCATTCTGCATCACCTAGTCTTCATTACCTTCACTTAAGACATAATTCCCTAGGTCATAACATTTTTTTTGCACCTCCCAACCCATCCTAACATCAAACCCAACATCTTAGCTTCGTGGAATATCAGTTTGGCAACTATACCTTTCAGAATCGACAAACATTCTTTCTAGCTTACCAACTATGCCCAAACTAGCTCCAATTGCATCAATGACATAGTTGGTACTGTTTGAGTGCACTTGGCACTATTAGGGTGCACTTGGACACCTGCATGACCATTTTTGGGCCTCCAAACTGCACTTTAGGACCCCAAAACTACATCTAGGAGCCTCTACACCTCCCATTCTGCACTTGACCCAAAACTACATCTTGCACCCAAAATCCTATTTTGCATCATAAGAATTGTCCATATTACATATCTAGTCAGCATCACCACCATTTTGAGTCCCCAAAACATCATTTTGAACCCAAAAAACCTTTGAATTTAGTCAAAAATCTAGACAAAGTATGAGTCTTAGAGTATCTCCTAGTGTTGACAAATAATGGATCTTGACTAGTCTTTTTATCTTTTCTTATCATTTTCTTGGGTCAAAATATATCTATTTCTTGATATATTTGACCTTGTCATATTTTATCAATTTGATCTTTTCATCTTTTGTCACTTTTTGGTCAAGATCCAAAGTCCTTTATCACAAGGTTAAACTCCTAGACAAAATACTTTCTAAAAGGTTTTACCTAAGTTCATAACTTTCCATATACCATTGTCATAGCATAATCATATCCCTAGCATCCATAAATTTCATTTTTACTTACCCTAGTAGCATATCCCCATCATGTCGCATTGTTCACCATCCTAGCATAGTCAAACCCTATCAAATTGTCCATCAACCAAATTGCCTTCTTGAGCATTTACCCTCATTTTTCATATCCCAAATGTCATTATCAACCCTTGGAAACCATCCTTTGCATAGTCTACCTTGCATACACCTACCTTTAGTTTCATTACCAAGTCCAAATCATAACCCTAACCTTCATTTTGCAAACCTTCATTTTGCATACCCTCCAAACATCACCTTGCATTTGCATTTGCATAACATCCCTAGGACATCTGCACTTTCCACATCAAAACCATAATTCATTTAGCAATTCCTCACATTGCATAACATTCCTAAACACTTAAAAATCCCAAAAAAACTCATATATTGCATACCCACCACTCTAAATCACCCAAAACACTCAAAATTTCCATTGCATATGCATTCTTAGGTATCATGCCAGCACTTACTAGGACAGAATAAGCCCAGAGACCCGAGGAACTCTATAAACCTTTTTTTTTTTTGAGGCATAAGCACAACCAAAACCTTGTCCAAGAAAAAATAAAATCAAGAGAACCCAACAAACCATTGATGAAGAACAAATTGAGGCATCACAACCTTTACTTTCACACCCCTTAAACATGTATCCACAAGAGCACCATAACCAAGCTATGACACAAAAAACCTTAAACAATGCACCTACCATGAGATTTCCTCCAAATTCTTCCCCCACACATGGGATGGTTCAATGAAGTCCTAACTTTGAACCTATATCCGTGCAAATACCACCAAGAGGTGGAAGTGTACCAACCACACCTGAGGATGAACAATCACATTCCTTCGAATTCAGCAAGCATAACACATCAAACATACAAAAAGGTACTATACACCTCAGTGATGAGTCTGACACTGATTATGGCATCACTAATGAAGAAATGGCTAGGGCATGTCAAGACAAAAAAATTCGTAAAAACTTCAAACTTTTAGCAGCCCAAGAAATTGTCAAATTCAACCCAAATATGGAAGGACCTAAGTTCAAACATCAAACCAACACAACCATTGAAAACCTACAACCCATGATCAATTTGGAATTAGATAAGGGAAAACAACCTTCGGAGTTTTCAAATGCAATAATGGCACCTATAAAGTCCCATCAAGAACCAATAATTGAAATCCTCCAAAGTACATTTGAAGACATCAATGTTAACCCCTTGTTCGATGAAATACCACCAATTCCTAAACACCCCAAAAGGACATTGAGACTTGATTTTAACCACATGATGCAACAAAAAGATGCACCTAAAGGGACTTGTACTCTAGGGATGCAAGACATACCTTCTTTGGAAGAAAATAAACAAAGTACACCCTTGCTCCTAACCCTACCAAGTGGTGTGACATAAAATGTTATAGAGCCTCCCATGAGTACACTATGTGCAACATCAACTACAATGATCCCTATTGAGGTATAAAGGAAAATCTTTATTGACATTATACCCATTCCCAACAGGAACACATCTCATAGTCAAGTCAATATCATATCACAAGGAGGAACCACTAACACACAAAGGAGCCAAAGCAACAATACCAACATGATGATCACTTCTCAAGGACATAACCAACTACCCCAACAATATCAATGTATGGTGGTGCAAGGACTTAACACTTCCAACCCTCAACCAAGTATACATCCACTTAACACAAATCCAACATATCAACAACAACATCAACCTCAATGAAAAAAACCTCAAGTGGGGCAAACATCCAACATTCCTAATACACAGTCCCATGTGAACCCACTTGACTAACACACAATTTATCAACAACAATTTTTGCAACAATTCCAATAACAACAAACCAAGTTTTCTAAACAACAAGAATAACTCAAACAAAAAATGGAATATCTAAGTCACCTTGAGCAAAAAAATTGCATACCAACAACATTTATTACAACAACAACCTGTGCCACAACAACCTCAACAGATAGCTCTACAACAATACTCACATAAAACCAACAGAGGTATCCCAACAACAACTGCCACACATGGCACAACAACAACACATGGTACAACAATTGCAGTCAATCCCACAACAAGTGCCACAAAAAGTACCCCAACAACAAGGACCCTTCTATCTTTGAGGTGCCAACATACCTCCACCACCTAGCAACACTTCACCAGATTCATCAGATACAAAAATGTCAAAATTGAGTAGACATAGTTCTTGCCATAGCAAATGGTCTACTCATAGATACAAAAGACTTGAAGGAAAGACCATCATGTAAAACCCCAATGAAGAACTATTACAACAATTCAAAAAACTCTCCAAACAAGTTGAGGCATTGGCAATCCAAAAGAAATAGGCTCTCTATATAGAAAGGGACCTACGTCCTAACCCATTCGATAAGTCTATATATGCCTCCATTCCCAAAACACTTTGAGGCTCCAAGGTTTGAAAAATATCGAGGAAAAGGAAATCCTATTAATCATATCAAAGAATTTTTTTCTTCATGTACTAAACTCAGTGATGAACCCACTTACCTTACAAGATTGTTCCCTCATTCTTTAGGTGGGCCCACACTTGAATGGTACTCCAAACTTCCTGGCAATATCAAATCTTGGTTAGAGCTAGAAGACAAGTTTATCTCCCACTTTTCCTTTAACATTACAAATGAGGTGACACTTTTTGATTTGTGCTCAACTAAAAAAAGGGCAGGAGAGCCATTCATCACATTCTTACTTCATTGGAGAAGCTTAATCAGTCAATGCTCACTAGACATTCCTAAAGAACAACAAGTTAACTTGTGCATTGAAAACTTAGTCCTAGACTTAATTTATGAACTCAAAATCAAAAGTCCAAGCACCATTTCTAAACTGATGAAAAAAGGGGCTAGTATTGAAGATGCTCTTATTCGTAAGGGAATCCTCAAGATAAACAAAGAAAACACAAGCAGCAACTCATCTAATGACAACCCAAAATTTTTCTCCAAAAACAAGAACATGACTAATGATGGTATTGTGGATGCCTACACAATTAGCACAACACAACTTCAATTGACTTTGAAAGGTACAAACCCCACAAATTCACAAAATCCTAATCAAACAACACCTCAACAATAGAAAACTGAGACTTCCACAAAAGAAAAACCTTGAAGACATCCTAGAACCAAGGACCAAAAATTCACACCATTAGGGATACCTCTTAAGACTACATTGCAATAGTTACTCAGTAATAACTTCCTATAGTTAACCCCAATCAAAGATGAACCATTGACTAAAGGTGATTGGTGGGATGGAAAAAAGTATTGTTATTACAATCTCACCAAAGGATATAAGACTTCATCATGCTTCCAATTGAAACATGCAATATAAGACCTTATTGATGATGGTGTAATCACAGTTGATCCATCACTATTAGCATCCAACTCTGATCACTATTAGCATCCACCTCTAATCATAACAAACAGAAACCCTCAAGTTCAAACTCAAAAGCACAAGGTAATGTGAATTACACATGCACTAGATATGAATACACTATCAATTGCTTTAATGAGTCTAATTCTTGCATATCCACATTCACATTGAAGGCTGAAGACCCTCATTGCACTATCACTACACGTCGTGCCAAGATCACTCTAACTGGAGCTCCATCTAGACCTATTGCTACTACTAGACTTGTACCCCCTAGTAGACTTACTGCTCCTACTTCATCTAATTATAGCCTTGTTGAGTACCTTGGCAATACCCCTATGCAAATATCCATTTTAGACCTACTACGTGCATCCCCAGAACACCAAAAGATCTTGGAACAAGCCCTTAAAGAGTTAATAGTTCTAGATAACATGGATGTTTCCCAGTTCCAAGACATGGTTGGGAACCTATCTACATCACATAATATCACTTTTTCCCCTCAAGATATTCCTAAGAAAAAATCTAACCACAATGATCCCCTCCACCTCAAAGTATTTATCATTAATGCCAAAATCAGACATGTCTTAATAGATGGAGGAGCAGGACTAAACATTTGTACTCTTAAGGTGGTCAATAGTTTTTGGTTATTCTGAAGACAATGTGGATCCCTCTCAAAGAATCACAATAAAAGCCTATGATGATGGTGAATGCTTCTCCAAGGGTGTCATCATATTACCTGTTAGAGTTGGTCTAACTACTGAAGATACATTATTCCATGTCCTAGATATGGAAATGAACTATAACATGATACTAGGATGCCCTTGGCTTCATGCTATGAAAGAAGTGCCCTCTACATATCATCCATGTCTAAATTTTTCCTATAATAACATGGAGGTTACCATCCCTGGCAATCCAGATCCTTTCTAGTTTTGTGCTAATCTAAGAGATGCTACTACATACAAAATCCCAACAAACAATGAAGCACAACCCACAAATTCCTCTAAGTATGTGGATGCTGATATACTCCTCAGTAAGACCAAGGAAAAGATGAATATTGAAGACAATAGGTGTGGAGAATACTTTTTGTCTCATGCATCCCACATTAGGGAGTCACCACTTTCTCCCATCAGTACACAAAATGCCACTTCTATCAATAAGAATACGTCTGTATGTATTGAGAAAGCAAAAGTAGAATCAGAACCCACTTTGATATCTTTTAGCAAGTATGGACATGGGTTTACTATCATGCCAAGACAAGGCTATGATGGCTATAGTCATCTTGGATCTCAAAAACAAGGAATAATTGAACCTATCACTACAAAAAGATGACCTCCTAGTTTGGGGCTTGGATTTAAACCATTATGAATAGGTCCTCCTAGTACTATGGTGCCTATGTGTAAGACTGGATGTTTTGAATGATGAAAAGGCATCTAAGGATATCCCACTTGAAACCAACAATCCTCTAGCTTCTGAGCATAACCCCAATGACCCAGTTGAATTAGATACCCATATATCTACCTTCAACCAAAGCTCATTCAGTACTGATGATGACATCCCCTCAAGTTATCCTTAACTATTGGATTGGGACCAATGTGGACCACCACTTTTTGATCAATTTGATTATGATGACACTCTTATAACATACTTTGAAATATATGGAGGAATTATGGACAATAATCATAAAGAAGCAATTTCTCCTGAAGAAAACGCATTGGCATATTGTTGGGAGTCAACTCCATTTGATAGCAAAGAAAATAATAATGAGCATAGGTCTCTTGGTGAAAATTGAAAGGTGCCATTAGACCATGAAAAATCAAAGCTAAGAAGGTCCCAAGGATACAAGATGAAAAATATGATGCCATGAATATCAATGTTCTAGCATTCAACATGCCACAAAGTCTTTTGGAGTTCTCTCGATCAACATTTGTATGGAAGGTCATTGGTCTCAACCCTCCCAACCCTCCCTTATATCCATTTGTTTATCCCCAAATCCAGCTACCTAATTTTTCCAATAACCAAAATAACACCTTTATCCAACAAGCCTTTGCATATGTCATCATCAGTGGCATCCTACATGACATATCTATTGACCCAATTATCCTTAGATGCCTTGATTTGCAAGAGGTAGACATTGTCTTACATATAGTACACAATGGTATATCTTGAGGCCTTTTTGGTGGTTTGATTTTAGCTATAGACTCAGAAAAAATCCTACATAATTATGGTTAGTTATGGATCCAAAGCTCATCAACTAGCAACACCAACAAAAGATATCTTCTCAGCATTTGTCAATGATATTCTTGATTCCATCTAAAGGTCTTGAAAAAATATCAAAAAAGAAAAAATAGCAAAATGTCCTCAAAAAAAAAAAAAAAAAGTCATGAAAAAATGAATGCCTTGATGAAAACCTAGCAAACATGCATCTTGGCATGAAAATTTGAGTCAAGAGAAAAATTTCATCCAAAAGTGAAAACTTGGCAAATAGGTGCTTTGGGCAAGTACCATGGTGAAAACCTGGCAAATAGGTGCCATGTGTAATCAATTGTTGCTCCTCCACCTATCGGGATTCCATCTGGTCTTTCCCCCCTCTATCATTCCTTGATCATATTCTTCCTATTGCAAGACATCCTTGGCTCTTTGACCATGGCTCACGAACCAATTAATGACCTTTGTTACCTTGCCTAAGCATAACTAGTCTGTACACACTTTGTCATTGGCCTTTGTACATAGTTTTTGTCTTGTCTGGGGGCATATTACCTACATGATGCATGAGTTTGAATTTGAACTGGGGGCATATCCCTAAGGAATTTTTTTCCATTGGACCCATCACCTAAAAAATTGGAGCTAACACCTGTATATGCTTTTATGATCTTGAAAAAATACTTAAAAATTCAAATACGATCTTGAAAAAATCACTAAAAATTACATAATGTCCTAAAAAAATCCTAAACATTCAAATCGATCCTGAAAAAATCATTAAAAATCACATAATGTTCTGAAAAAATCCTAAACATTCAAATACGATCTTGAAAAAATCACTAAAAATCATAAAATGTCCTGAATAAACCCTAAAAATTGTAAAATGTCCTGAAAAAACTAGTCACACAAAAGATCAAATATCCCCAAAAACCCTAAAAATCACAAAACCCATCAAAAATTTGCAATAAACCTTGTACATATCCATTATACATAACCATCCCTTTTGCATACACACTTGCACTTTGCAGACTGAAATCCAAAGCACTACACTTTCAAGACAATCACACCATCTAGACAACATGACCAATAATCACTTCAACATGTCACTATGAACTTATCAACTGAATCCACAACCAAAACTATCACATTATCAACATTTCAAACACTATCTATACACCTAAAGTATTAACAAGAATGTAATAATGAACAAGAATAGTTGTTGGCTCGTGCTATTTAGTGAGTGATTTATTTTTTCTTTGATTTTCTTTGATCATGTTCCTATGCTACTCGATGATATAAATTGATCTATGAGAGTAGTTGGAATGATTCATGGTCATTTTTTTTTAATTTTCTATTTGTTAAAATGTACCTTTGAGAGTCTGGGGCATGTACATATGCCTTAAGAAGGACAAGGTCATTCTTTGTATGCATCGTGCTTGTTTTATGCAAAAGGCTTGCATTCCATTTGACATATAGTGCACTTTCTAGAAGCAAGATTCTTTCCATCATACTAAGATCTCCTCATCTCATCTTTCTTTTTCATCTCATCCTCCATCACCATGATCATGTCTTCTGATTCACCAAATCATCTTCATCTAGCATTCATGCATTCTTGCATCATCCTACTCTATCAATCAACTTTCTATGGATTTCCACCTAGTTTAACCTTAGTATGACATTTGTTTCATCATATTTGACCAAATCTGACCATTTTTTATGATTTCATTCATGTTATGACATCTTTCCATCATTTTGGGCATGCACGCACAGTTTCAGGTCATTCTGAATCCAATCGGGCTGATTCTGGGCCTCGGAGCCTTTTAGGGCACAATATGCACTTTCAAGGTGTATTTGGGGTTCCCAACTACATCATTGATGTACTTGGTCATACCAACTACGTAATTGATGCATTTGGTAGAGTTTTGGGGGCACTTGGGGACCTAGGGTACCCATAACTGCTCCCAGAGCCCCTATGTTGCACTCCAGAGGCCATAACTTTTCCATTTCAACTCTTATTTATAAACCGTTAGTTGTGTTGGACTCATATATTTCTTTTGAACATAATGAGCTATAATTTTTATTATTTTTTCACTATGTGGAGTGGTAATCCTTGAAACTACTCTTGGGCTCTTGGTTGTCCCCCATCATGTTGATTTTTGCCCCAAGAGCCTTCTTGGGCACATCTTTCTCTCTCTGAGTCCACTTCGGATTCCCAAGTGCATCATTGATGCACTTGGTACTATCATGATGAACTTGGGCTTACCAACTACATCATTGATCCACTTGGTTGAGTTTTGGGTGCACTTGGGACAATAGTATGTCCAGAACTACTCCCAGAGCCCCTATGTTGCACTCTGGAGCACATAACTTTTGTGTTTTAACTCATATTTGCAATTCATCAGTTGAATTGGATTTGTATCTTCATTGTGGAAAAAATGAACTATCATTTTTATCATTTTGTGTCTTTCTTGAGTGGTCACCCATGCAATCACTCTCGGGCTCCTAAGTTGATCCTGTTCTACACTGTGGGCCTCATAACTTTCACATCTTAGCTCTGATTTGTGATCAGACAATTTCTATGGTTTTTTCTTCTCTTTGTCAAAAAATTGACTTATCATATGCTTATCTTAGTCAGTTTCTCAAGGGGCCACCCATATATATCATCCCTACTAGGGCATGTTGTGGCTTTCTCATCAGCTATTCTTTGACACAACACTCTAAATCACATTGTATCAAAGAGAGGCAAAATGTAGATACTCAAAAATGGCTTGCATCTATGATTTCATCACTTCTCATACTAATTTGTCCCATTTTCTCATTCTACTAACTTCAATCTTTTGGCTAAATTGATCATACTTTATCATTTGTATCCTCTTTGACATCAATTTCATATCATTTTAAAACCATTTCATATCAACTTAGAATCACCCCAAATCAACTTAGAATCACTCAAAATCACCCCAGATCAACTTATAAATCACTAAGAATCAGTCCAAATAAACCCAAAACATATCAAACATAACAAATCAATCATCATTTATTCAATCCTAGGTATTGTGGCTTTTAGTCCCTTGGAAACCTATCAACCTATCAATCCTATCAAACTAACCTTAGTACTATTGTGGCTCTCAATGCTAGGTCAAACTATCATTTATTTCATTTGATCTTTGACATTGTTGAGGCTTTCAATGTCAAATTATGGCATTATCAACCATTTTAATAATATTGAAAATGTTCGTCGATGTTATTATGATCAATCTTATCAATCAATCTCGATCTTGTAGCATTTGCAATGTCAGTTAAATGTTACATATCAATCAATTCATGTCATGCATCCTTGGCATGTTATCAACTTCAATCAATCAATTTCACCATCGTTGTGGTCTATCTATCATCATCATATTCGATCTATATCATCATCACATTTTCATCAAAGGATATTGTCACATTTATTTAATCAATCTGGCCAATCATTTACTAATTTCCTCTATAGGATTAAATAAATCATAATTTAATCCTACCATTCTTACTAATTATTCTTCCTAATTATCATCCTCAATTAATTAATTTTATTAATTAATTGGTTCATCATCTACAAACCATGGAAATTTGCAATTTTCTAAGTTCCATTTTTCATCATTAATTCCATTTTCTACTAATTCTTATTTTGTGGAATAAAAGGATTTTTAATTCAAATATTTCATAAAATATTGCATCATAGTGACACTTGGATATGACACCTCATGGATCGTCCTTTGACATATGGATTGGATATGTCATAATCAGATATTCTTATTCCTTATGCATGTCTCTATTTGGCTTATTTGTGATAGATTCTGGGCTTTAAGTGGGTTGAGGTGTCTTATGACGCATCATAGATTCTCTTCCACATTTAATCAAGTTTGACTTTCATGTGTCATAGAATCTTACAATTGGCATTTTTTTTCATATGCGTCATGGATTCTCAAAGGAATCTCTTGCCACATCGCATATCTATGGGTGACAAATCCAATGCTCTCATCCTCCATGTCAATTATAAAATGGACACTCTTTCTCTCATTTTCAGTCCTTGGAAGTCTTGGAAGTCTTGGAAGTCCTTGAAACCTTGGAAGTCTTGGAAGTCTTTAGGTCCAAATTCTTGAGTCTTTGAGTCCCTACTTCTTTGCATTTTCACACCATTTTCTCTCAAGCTTAAATCACAACTTCAAGTATTCTCATGGCATTATCCACATCATAGGCTTTTGATTCAATTTTATATGCACTATAGGAAACTTTGGAGCTACAATATTTTGGAGAAGAAAGAAGGACATCAGAGTTACAAAAAAAATAGGGGGTTTCTATTGCTTTCTTTATTAGTTTGACTTTAATGGTAGACTAGTGGGTGCTAACATATGTTGATTGAGTTTTGTGATTTCTCATAGTATGTTATGCATTTAACCTGTTTTCTAGTTGCTACACAACAAAGTAAGTTTGATGAGTATTTTGTTCCAGAAGGTATGTTGTTTAATGGTATTTAGTTGTGTATTCCTAAGAGTTTTATGAGATTGAATTTGGTTAAGGAAAATAATAGTGGTGGATTGGATGGGCATTTTGGAATAGATAAGACATTGACTTTGTTGAAAGAGAAGTATTATTGGCCTTAGATGTATAAGGATGTTCAAAAGTTTATAAAGAGTTGTGGCCAAAGTTTTTCAAGTTGCAAAAGGAGTAAGTTTGAATGTGAGTTTGTTTGTATACACCTATTACTATTCCTAAGAAACCTTGGAGTGACATTGGTATGGATTTTTTTATTGGATTTCCTAAAACAATGAAGGGATATAATTCTATATTTATTGTTGTGGAAATATTTTATAAAATGGATCATTTTATGCCTTTTAAGAAGACATCAAATGTTGAGCATGTTGCTAAGATTTTAGTTATAGATATTGGATTGAATTGATTACCTAAAAGTATTATTTCTAACAAACATAGTAAGTTTGTTGGTTATTCTTGAAGGACTTTGTGGAAGATGGGTATCAGGTTGAAGTTTAGTTCTACTTTCCATCCACAAATAGATGGATAGATAGAGGTTATGAATAGAAGATTGGGTAATTTTTTGACATGTTTAATTGGGGATGAATCGCATAATTGGGAGATGGTATTA
Source organism: Cupressus sempervirens (assembly GCA_028749045.1). NCBI lineage: Eukaryota > Viridiplantae > Streptophyta > Pinopsida > Cupressales > Cupressaceae > Cupressus > Cupressus sempervirens. The sequence continues at coordinate 279,593,905 of CM053783.1, read as the reverse complement.
GTACAGAATGAGTTTGTATGAACTAATTTTGTGAATAGGAGTACATGAAAGACACCCTTTGAGATTGTTACTAGAATGAAGCTTAGAGGATTATCATATTTTATCAATATTAATAATGAAGAAAAGGGAAGTGATGCAGGAGAGGTTTTTGTTAATTTATGGAGTCTTTACATAAGGAAGTGAAGTTGAAGTTGGAACAAAGTAATTAGAAGTATAAGAAGAATGCTAATAAGTCTGGAAGACATCATATTTTTGAAGTTGGTGATGAAGTGATGATTCATTTGAAGAAGGGAAAATTTCCTATTGGGACATATAGTAAGTTGAAGATGAAGAAGTTTGGACCATGTAAGAACTTGAGGAAGTTTGGCAGTGGTAATGTTTATGAAGTTGAGTTACCTAATGACATGGATATATCTCCTATATTTAATGTTGCTAATTTGTATAAATTTCATGAGTCAGATGATGAAGTTGATGTATCTGAAAATTATTGTAAGAAGAAGATTGAAGAGGATGACTGGTGCTAGATCAAAGAGTTGGTAAGACCACAAAAGGAAATGATTATTCTGAATATTTGGTGAAAAGAAGAATAAACCTAGTGAAAAAGAAGAATAAAGATGTTGTATGGATATCTCAATCTGAGTTGGATTCAACCCAGGTTTTGAAATCTCAATGACTCAAGAGAATAATTTATTTCAACCCTAGTTGTTTGATGCAAGAGAAACCTAGCTTGTCTAGCTATCCTAGATGTTTACTACGTTAATTTCTATCGAGTTGCAATGTCTTAAATTTTTGAGTTGTCTTTGTTTTCTAAGTTCATAGTTGCTTTTGAGTTATCCTTTGGTTGCTGAGTTCTTTGGTTGTTGAGATTTCTTTGGTTACCAAGATTATTTTTATTTCTAAGCATTCTTTGGTTGATGAGTTATCCATTGGTCATTGAGCTTTCTTTAGTTTCTAAGTTATTTCTTGCTCGTCAATCTTTCTTTGGTTGTCAAGAATTGTGAGTTTATAGAGTTTTCTATATGCAGTTTCTTGTCAGATTAACCCTTACATTTCAATTAGTGATATGTATCTGTTGTGATAAAAAATTTGGTTTATCATAGCATTTAATATGAGAGTTTACTTTTTTTTAATTACAACAAGCCAACTTGTGGCCATGCTTGTATTTAAAGAGGTCTTTAGTAGAGTCTTAGTTATGGATTAAAAGAGCTAGAATAGAGATCAAGGAGTTTAAGTAGATTTGGAATGTGATGTTTTATATTTAAATATTATTGTATATTGGCCTCAAACTAGAACTCCTTATAGCTAGACATGTATTTTGTTCTTTGATGAATATATGAATGCATTTCTTACTCTATCTCCTAAGTTGTTGTTATTTGGTTTTTTTTTTTTGCTATGTTTATTTTTATAGGCAGTTTGGATAGCAAGGTGTGGCTTTGGCCCTAGTTATCCCATCCTTCAATGTGTCTAAAATTTGTATTCCTTAATACAATGGCATCTGTTAACCTCTAGTAAAATTATTAATAATAAGAAATTGATATAATATATAGTTCACTAATATAGCTAGGTTTGGGGGGGTTGGGGTGGGGGGGGGCGGGGGGGGCGGCGGGCTACTGTTGAATCAATGGTACAATTAATATCACCAATAACAAATTTAAACAATTTAACTATCCGAGTAATGTAAATTGAAACTACAAAAACATACTCATACATAATAACACTGGATATGTTAAGTAGGGAAACCCTTAATCAGAGGGAAAACCCTAGTGGGGCCAATACCCACAATATGATGTACTAATATAAATATTCCCTGTTAGAGGATAGACCCTATTATGAGTCTAATACAACATACAATACATATGAGTCTTTGTTAAGAGACTTTGAATCCATGGTAGGTGATTCTAACCCTATTAGGAGTTGTGGAAAATAGCTAGACCCACTGCCCCAACAACTTCTAGGGAAAGATCAATGAACCCAATGTCCAAATGATCTCTATATTATTCCTTATAGAATAATAAAACTAAATTATACTTCCTTTCTCTATCTCTATCCTATCCACCAGACTCTACTCCTTCTGATCTTGTAACCAGATGACGAATTATGTATCTAATAATCCCCTAGATTGCTTACATGCATTAAATAAATACTCTACTCCTTTTTTAACTTCACATATATAATGTGTTGGAATTTACAAGTGGTAAGATTTACTTCTTGGGGTGGGGGGGGGGGGGGGGTGGGGGTGAATTAGAAGTAACTAACTTTAACCATTTTAATACCTTTTAACGTATATCATGCACATGCATCTAATTCATCTAATAAACATGAAAGTAAAGACATGCATGAAAATAGATAACACAATAATTTCATAACCTAGAAACCCTCCAAAATGAGAAGGTAAAACTGGGGTGGAGATGACACCCACAAAGTATCACTGCAACAATATGCAACTTTTCAAGGTTACAAACTTTGACAACTTCCAATGGTCTACCCTCTAAAAGACATGTCCTATTAAATACTTTACACCTTGTTAAAAGTGACCTGGTTAAAAGATTTACAAACACTCACTTGGAATGTTACCCTGTTAAAGGATTTAGCTCCTTGTCTAAAGGCTTACAACATGGCTATTAAACCTGTAGACACCTAAAAATCTTTAGAAAATAAAGTATTTTTATTTTCTGAAAAAGTCCTAATGACATCATCATTAATTAATTAATTAATTATTTAATTAATTAATTAATTTTTATGCCATTAAATCCCTTTATCTTAATTAAAAATATTTAATTAAGGAATCCCTCCCAAAAATGTTTAAATCTTATTTAAACATTATTTCTTTATTTATTAATTATTTAATTAATAAATTGACCAAAAAATCCAAAATAAATAAAAAATTTATTTTTTGCCCAAAACTTGGCCAATTTCCTTATGACCAATAACCTCTTCCAAAATCATCTAATCCTTCTTTAATTTCAATTAAAGGCTAATCCCATCATTTCCTACCCCTAATCCCAACTCAAAATATTTAATTAAAATTAAATATTAATCCTCATGTTTATTAAAAAAGTTTTAATAAATATCTCCTCAACCCAAACCCTTGAAATAAATAAAACTTTATTTATTTCCTAAAAATCTAATTTATCCTCATCCTAAGAAATTCTAGACTCTTGTAGAAAGTCTTCATCCTCATCCTAGGAAATTCTAGACTATTCTAGAAAGTCTTTATCCTCATCCAAAGTCTAGACTCTTCTAGAAGATGTCTTTAAAACTAATCCTAATCCCCTCCTAACCTTGTCACATTCCCTAAACATGGGTTAAGACTTACTAACGCAAGCCAAAGTTAACAAATATCTCCTCCTTCACCCACCCTCATTAAATGCCATCCACTTGCCTATCCCTAAGCTAATCCTAAACCATCCTAATCCATCCTCTAATCATTTGCACAAGCCTAAGCAAGCTTAAAACCTTCCTAATCAAGTCCAAGTCGAAATTGCTCTCATCACCCTCAAAATATCTCAACCATAAAACTTTATGAAGTCCACTAAGTCATAAATGTTCTTACAGAGCACTTATGAAGGTTCTTTATGAAGATTTTATCTCTTGAGCCTCCTTTGTTGACTCATCCTTGCCCTTTCCTCCATCCTCTCACCCTGTGACATGTGTCACTCCCTGATTGGTTCTAAGGAAGCACAATCCATGTGCTCTCCTCTCATGCAATCTAAGCCCTCCATGAGCTTTTTTGCATCCTTGCATCCTAGCCCTTGATCCCTCAAGCCCTTTGCCTATTTAAGGAATCCTCTCCCAAGCCATTTTAACACAATCCATGAAGTAAAGTCATAATGCCATTTTAAGAAGCCATTTTACATCAAAACCATACACTCACACCCAAATTCCAACTCTATTTGAAGCCCTTTTTGAAGCATAAGCTTGAGCATACATCCTATCTATTTAGACAAAGCCACACAACAAGAGAGCTTCTCATTGAGAGAGTCCATTAATGGCTCATATTCTCAATTGAGAGTTCATCTTAGTCTATCTTGAAGTTTATGAATTTTGTTTAGTTTGTAGAAGCTTTATTTAAATTTGGTTTCTATTAGCATACTAACATTGCTCATATACAAAACCAACCTATCATCATAAGATTTTCATTCCTAATACAATTGTTAGAGAGTAATAGAAAGTCTTGACCTGATGACTTGCAATCCTAAATTGCTAATTCCAAATCCTCATTCTACTCTAACTACTATGATCCTTGTTTAATCTAATATATCTCTTCTCAAAACTCTGATACTCTATACTTGATCAATTTGATTCTGCAATGTTATTTTGCTCTTTCTAAGTCCTTACACCCCTCTACACTTCACTATAATTTATCCGTACACTTCTCACATATGCTCAAATAATGTGGTTTTGTCCTCCTTTTAAAGTCTTTGAGTACTTAGGGTTAGGTATGAATCTACAATCAATAATCACACTTTATTTCCCACTCAATTCTTGCGCTTTTCCTATTGGTTGCATGCCTTCTCCATTTTTCTTATTGGCTACATGCTGATTAGATAGGTAATGCAAAATATTCAATCTTATCTTCACGATTCTTTGAGATTCATCCTGAGTTGGCTTCAAAAATATTTTACATCTAAGTTTGTTAAGTCACAAACTCATATGTTGATTTTATGTTACTTGACACTTACTAGTTGATGCGCGACACATATAGGAATTCTATCTCACTCAGCTCCTATAGTAATTCTATTTCACTTGACATCTATACTTTTCTTATTACCTATAGTCACTTGGCATCACTTATCATTTGGCACTTGAACTTTGCTCAGCACCTAATGAATTCTCTAGCTTGGCACACACTTTAGCTCAACATCTATATTATACTTGGCATCATCTTGAGAATTGGTTAAGTGTGTTGATACTCAATTGTCAAAACCAATCTGAGACCAACAATCTCCCCCTTTGACATGAGTAGAAAAAACACTTAACTAAATATTGTGAATCTGATCCCTATGAGTATACTACATATTTTGTTCGGCATATGTACAAGACTTCAAAAACTTGTTCAAAAATTTTTTATACCTCAAAATTTTGTAACTCCCTCTGAGCTAATGTGACAATTCTATAACTAAAACTCCATTTCTACAACCAAAGACTCTTGTGTTGAATTTTTCCCATGTTGATTCCATTATCTACCTTCTCATTCTTTCATTCTTTTGCCTCTATTATTTTGTGTACCTTATTTCTTTTGTGTTTGTATTCTCCCTTTGTTTTTGCTCCCCCTTTCACATTTTCTTGTAGTTTTTGCATCCTTTTGGCTATATTCCCTTATTACTTCCTCAAAATTTGAATATCTCTCCCTTTTAGTATTCTTTATTTCCTCCATCAAAGAATGTATTATCTCCCCCTTTTATTTACTATCTCCCCCTTTTTGACAATTATGTCAAAGGGTCCTAAGAATGAATAGAATATTTAACCAAAAAAAAATTATTTACCTCCATGATCATCTTCAGAGAAGCATCCTAATTGTGTAAAGAAATTTCTAGTGATTTGTACTAGATGGCTATCTCTACTGCAAGATGTACTAGGCCTTTTAGGGTAGAAAGATTGGGGTCTTTCTTTAGAACATTTTCTGTAGAGGCCATTTCCTTATGTAGTGCTTTTAGATGTGGAGTAATGGTAGATTGAATCTATATCAATTTTTCCTTGAAATTTTCCTCTTCTACTATCAATAAAACTAAATCCTATTGGGTGTGAAGCATAGTTGCAAAATACTTCTCACTTTGAGATGGATCTTTGGGTAGTCGTGTGCTAGAAATCTTAAGATTCCATTCCAAGCTCAATTTCCTTTGGCTAGTTGGTTTTGTGAAGAATGATGAGTCACAAAATTTGGAGTATAATGAGAATATATTCTCAAGTATTGTTTTCACTTTCTCAACCTTCTTGGCCAATTCAACTTGTGAAAGTGTTATATCACTAGATATTTTCTAATTAACTTTCATTTGAAACTTGTTTTTAGACCATTCTAATAACTTAATATTTTTACCAAGGTCTTTATTTTGTACTTGGTCTACTATGTTGGACAATTTCTCTATGATGGGCTTGGTTTCATTAGGTGCATGCAAGTTGAATGCATCAAGAAATATGTCTTTGATTTTGAGTAATGCTTTCTTTTGTCTATACTCATTTCTAAGTATCACATGTTTCTTCTTTCTCTCTAGTGCCTCTTGCACTTCATTTATCTGAGCTAGGTTCATTGTTTTATAGTCATAACTAGGTATGACTATTTCCTCATCAAGTACAGGGTCTCCATAGTGAAGTACTCTTGCTACCTTGGTGGGGCTTGAGCCTAGTGCTAAGATTTGTAGTGATACTATACCAATGCTCGGTTGTTTGGTAGGAGTCCCTAAGGTAGGCAAGTTCACCAGTGTCTGTATTTCCTACTAATCTTTTTCTTCAATGATAATTATTTGAGGAGGTGCACCTTGGCTTTTTTATGTAGGAACATCTTGTCTTGTTTGTTCCTTTTTTGGTTCCTCAATAGTTGTTGTTGCTACGATTGTATGATCAACCTTAGTAGTTGTATCCTGTGCTGCTTGCACTTTTTGTTGATCTTCTATAGCTATGGGAGGTTGTGAAGGTGGTTCTTATGTGTTCACCTTCTCCCTTGTGACCTCTACTATAACCTTTTGCAATTCTTCCAAACTCACCAAAATAGGATTTGTGCACAGTTGTGATTGCAATGTAGTTTGGTGAAGGATCTTTTTCAAATCCTCTGTAGTCAATGGATTGATGTTTTAACTTGAGGTATCAAGAAAATCCTTGAAAATTATTTTTTCTATAGGTATTGTATGTAGACGACTTGGTGGTGGCATTTGGGTGTCTTGGACACTCTGTTTTGGCTATTGCTCCTTAGTTGTTACCTCTTCACCTTGTGTCTTCTCCATTGTTTCCTCTCCTTTTTCTTTCTCTACCTCTTCATTCTTTTCATTCTCCTCTTCTTCCTCAACATTTCTTCCTTCATAGGTATCTTCCTACCTTTCCTTGAAAATTATCAATCCATAAATCAGTTTCCACATTTGTGTGGACTTTTGCACAACATCTTCAATTTGGTTTTGCAAAATTCTAAAGGCTCTATATTTAGGTACAAATTTTCTCCCATGTTTCTTACTAGCCTTAGTTATTTGATCTTTTGTAAGGTCTAGCATTACATGAGCCAATGTTGACTCCATTATTTCCTTCTCCATTTTAAGAAATTAATGCCATTTATTCTCTATAATGGAGCTTAGCTCCTTATGCATAGAGTTGCCAAGTTCAAGTGGGGTGGTCTTGAACTTAACCATCATAGTGTAGATGGACTCTACCGCTATGTTTTTTTATTCTCTTGACAACTTATTAGAATCAATGGTCTTTAAACTAGTTAGATTTACATTATCTCTAATGTTATTACAAACATTTTCCAATTTAGACTTGGTAGAATGCCTTACCAATCTGAATCGTTCATTATAAGACTCTGTCCTTTCTTCATCTAATTCTAGGGGTGCAACATATTTTCTTCTTTTCTTTGGTTCTGTAGGCCCTCCTTCCTTTGTGGCTTTTTTTTTCTCCTATTCCTTTGCCACTTGGGTTGTTGCCTTGGTATCTACCCTTGTAGTTGGCTTGGCTAGGTTGTGCTTTGTTGCTTTCTTTTTCCCCTTTGGTTGTGCAACTGACTATTTTTGTGCTTTTCTCTTCTTTTACTTTTTATTTGGTGCTCCTTTCTCAACACCTTCCTCTTTTTTAGCATCCTCCCCCATTCTTTGGGTCAAAGAAAGTGTTTCCTATCCTTGTTCTTCTTCATCATCTTTTGCTTCTTCACCTTCTTCTTCTTCTTCTTCTACCATGCCTTCACAAAATTTTCCTTTAAATTTCTTTACAAGTTTAAATTTCTTCTTTAGTGCAGAGGCAGTATTTAACTCCATATCCACCTTTGACCTAACCACATCATAGGTTCCAAAATGTGGTGCACTTTTGCCTAGTTCCTTTGCTAGTAGTGTAGTTATGGTTGTTCATGACTCATCTATGTTTATTTTATAGCTAAGAGGTCTTAGCCATCTAACTCTTGGTATGGTAGCTTGTATGCATGTATAGTCAATATCTACAAGAAATCATATATCATTTACACATTTCTCTACTAATAAAATTGGTATTCTCAACATTTTCTTCACTATCTTCTTGAAGTCTTCAAAATAGCTAGTCATAAGGGTCTCAAAATTAGCTCCCATTTGTTTTATATATTCATTTTCTTGAGCTATGATAAACCTATTTTCTTTCCAAACTACTTTACCAAAAGAAGGAAACTCATTTTGTACATGGAAGAATATACAAACCAAAATAGCACCAAGGGCTCCCTTGGTTCTCCTTATTGCTACTAATTTCTCATTAATTTTTTGCAGTTGTAGTTCTACAAGATCATAAGTATGATCCTTTTTCACCAGTTTGTAACCCACATCTACTGTAATGCAAGTCACACTGTTAAGTATGCTAGATTGGTAGAATTTATGTGCAATAAACCTAATAGAAAAATCAACAAGAGGGTCTTGAATGGTGTCTATTATCATTCCTCTCTTGTTCCACTTGGCAACAGTGTTTTTCTATATATCCTCCTTAGAATCACTCCTAAGGGTCTTTGATCGATCTAGGGTTGGGTACCATGTCACTCTATGCACAACCCATTTTGTAATTTTCACTAGACCATCCTCCCCCCATAAGCTTCCATCATGTATCCTGCTAAGCACTAGCCTGATCCATTTAGTCTTGAAAACTATAGGTAATTATAGGGCATGCATCAAACCCTTCTTCTCAACAATTTGATATTCTTCCTTCAACACTCCATTTTCACATAATTTCTCATAAGCTTCCCTCATTTCCATGTCTCCTATGGCTCCAATCTTGCAATTTTAACATCTCCTAACATCTTGAAACATAACTACCTTAGCGGCTATGATAGATAGGGCTCTAGCTTGGTCATTTTTATATTCCACTTTAGGGATTGGATGGAAACCAAGTTGTTTTACTTCATTGGATACTAGCTAAACTTCAAATGGTTCCTTCTCCTATGTTTTCCTAGAGCTAGAAGCCATTTGTGAAATCTAGGGTTTGAATGCAAAGAAAATGTAAAATTGCATAGCTCGGCACAAATGTAAATACCTTAAAATCAATGAAATCATGTTGAAATGCTATTGAAATCTACTTAAACACTAGATTCTCTACTTTGAAGTCATTCTGTGCTCCAATTTTCATCTTTTCTCTTCATTTGCAATGAAAAAAAATGATTCAAAACAATATAATATACCCTATTTTCATTGCACTTAATGCTTAGTGCATTTATAGCTATCCACTTGACTTCTTAAGGATTTATGCATTACTTATCTTCCATTGCCTTTTCATCACTTGGCATCCATAGATGTATCTTTTAATCAGCTTCAATTGAGTTTGCCTCTTTACTTGGCTTCCTCTACCAACTTAGCTCCAACTAATCATTCAATTTCTATTGATTTTGACAATCAACTTGTAGAATTCTGTTAGGCATCTGAGGACAACTCGATAACACTTGTAAAATCTTGAAATTTTAACTTTGCATCTCTGATCATGTTGATCTCTTCTTTTGAGTACTTACCTGTTTAGGAACTGATGTATGATAAAGCTTCATAAATCAATCCCTCATGCCTTCTCTTTGCTTAATTTGATGAAGTGTGACCACTTGACCTTTTAGGTGAAGTGATCCCTTCATTTTTTTTTCTACTACCATCTTTCTTCTTCCATGTCTTATTCATTTCTCCTCTAATGTGTTCAACATCTACCTTCTCTTTACCTTTGTTGTTCTTTGAATTGGGCGCCTTTGACCTTGTTGGGAAATTCCTACTAACATGACCAGTATTCAAGCAACTGAAACATGTGGTTTCGCTCAACCAACTGCTATAGTTATCACTTAAATGTGTCCTCATGCAATTTTTAGGAATGTGTCCATATTCTTGATAGTAATGACAACTATACCTAGTGTTATAGTCCCAATTGTAGTGATGTCCATAGTTATTTCCCCTTGTTGGATAATTAAGTGTTCACATAGGCTCTATATCCATACTTCTTACAATTGTAGTAGTGACCTTCAAATCTTGGTGTTCTGATGGTCCTAGTCATGTAGTCATTTTCTTGATGTCCTTGCTTGTTGTACCTATTACAATGACTCACATTCTTAGGTTTGTCATGCTGATGGGTATTCTCACTTCTACATACATTACAGGCATGTCGCCTTTTACCACATAAATGAAAATTAGGTTTAATGTTTTTACCTTTGGTACTCCTTTATTTTGTAGTCTTGGATGACTCTCTATTTTCAATATTGGTGTATCCTAGTCTTGAAGTATCATTGCTAGCCCTTGGTGATTTCAATAGTTTCTCAAAGTACCTAATGGCCTCATTATGTTTTTTGAAGCTCTATGCAATTTCCTTCTCTCTTTTTAGGTCATTTTGTAGTTTTTCATTTTGAAAGTTTAGTGTAGATATCTAAATATCCTTGACATTTAGTTCATGATGTGCATTCATCATCTGACTTAGGGTTTCTAGCTGGATGTTTGAAATTATCGCAAGCTCAATTGACTTTTCTTCGAATCTGTTGGCAAGGTTTCTCTTGTCTTCTTCTAGCATAGTATTGTCTTCAATGGCTCTTTTCTTCTCTTCAGTCACCTAACAAAGCATTATGGCTTGTGATTCTTGTTCAAGCTTGAGTGTTCTAATTTCTTTTTCTTGAGCTCTATTCTTCTCCATTAGGTATGATATTGTTGGATCAAACTCTTTGGAATCTCCATTTGCAAATAGTTTTGAGGTGTCAATCTCCTTGTATTGTGTATCATTCTTAGCTATGGAAATCTCTCTTCTTCTCTTTAAGTATTTTCTCAATTCCTCTCTAGCTTCTTCTAAAGCATATAGAGAAAGTTGTATATCCATTGCCTAATTCTCTATGATCTTCCCAAGTTTGTAGACTTCCATTCACAAATCTTTTCTCAAAGTTGTAAGGCTCCTCCTTGTGAGAACTTGGCTCTGATACCAATTGTTGGAATTCACAAGTGGAAAGATTTACTTCTGAGATAGGGGGGTGAATCAAAAGTAACTAACTTTAACCTTTTCAAAACCTTTTAACTGATATCATTCACATGCATCTTATTCATCTAATAAACATGAAAGTAAAGACATACATGAAAATAGATAACATAAGAATTTGGTTACCCAGAAACCCTTCAAAATGAGAATGTAAAATTAAGATGGGGATGACACCCACAAAGTATCACTACAAAATATGTAACTACTCAAGGGTACAAGGTTTGACCACTTCCAATGGTCTACCCTATGAAAGGCCTATCTTGTTAAAGACTTTACACCCTATTAAAAGTGACCTAGTTAAAGGATTTACAAACACTCACTTGGAATGTTACCCTATTAAAGGATTTAGCACCTTGTCTAAAGGCTTACAACATGGCTATTAAACCAACCTATCATTATAGCATTTTCATTTCTAATATAATTTCTAGAGAGTATTTGAAAGTCTTGACCTAATGACTTGTAATCCTAAATTGTTAATTTGAGATCCTCCCTCTACTCTAACTACTCTGATCCTTACTTGATTTGATATGTGTCTTCTCAAAACTATGATACTCTGTTCTTGATCAACTAGATTTTGCAATGTTGTTCTGCTCTTTCTAAGTCCTTACACCCCTCTAAACTTTTCTATAATTCACCCATAAAATTCTCACATGTACTCACATAATGGGCTTTCATCCTCCTTTTAAAGGCTTTGAGAACTTACGGTTAGGTATGAATCTATGATCAATAATCACTCTTCATTTCCTACTCAATTCTTGCACTTTTCCTATTGGTTCCATGCCTTCTCCATTTTGCTTATTGGCTACATGTTGATTACATAGGTAATGCAAAATATTTGATCTTCTCTTCAAGATCCTTCTAGATTCATCCTAAGTTAGCTTCAAAAATGATTTACATTTGAGTTTGTGAAGGCACAAACTCATATGTTGATTCTATGTTACTCGACACTTACTAGTTGTTGATGCTCAACACATATAGGAATTTCATCTCACTCAACTCCTATAGTAATTCTATTTCACTCGGCATCTATACTTTTCTTAGCACCTATAGTGACTCAGTATCACTTATCACTTGGCACTTGAACTTCACTTAGCACCTAATGAAGTCTCTAGCTCGGCACACATTGTAGCTCAGCATCTGTATTATATTCAGTATCATCTTAAGAATTGGCTAAGTGTGTTGACACTCAATTGTCAAAACCAATCTAAGACCAACATAATGCATAATAGATACTTGATGCTTTACAATTAAGGAAAAATATCTTTCCTTTATAGCATAGCTTCAAAATAATTCCTTGAGTTTTCTTTAAGGCTTTCATAATTAATTAAAATAATATATATATTTAATTACAATTACAATAGAACTGTTAGCTCATAGTCTATATAAAAATTTACACGTTCAACTCCAAGCCTTGTAGATTCCTTGATGTCATCACCTAACTATATTTTGTCATTGGTTGACTCCAAATCACCTCATTATATCTTTTCTAAAAGATATAATGCAAATATAAGAGACTGCCAAACAAATGCTCTATTTCTGTGCTACTCATAGTAAATCAAACACAATTGCCTTAGAGATTTGATTCTAACTTCATCCTCTTAACCACATCATCAAGAAACCCTCAAGAACATGTCATTAACTATGTATCACTTAACCCTCATCTTAGTTAGTGTGCAACATAAGATCTATGACTGCTATTGTTCCAATCTCTATAGAAACACTAGTATGTTAACATCAATGACAAACATAGTCATGAATGCAACATATCAATACTCTCTAATGCTTAAGGTACTCCCCCAATGAAGTATCCTCAATATTCATGCTAATTATATGTACCTTTAGCATTGATGAAAACATAGATGAAAAACTATCTAAGTTATAAGAATACAAAGAAAACTTATTCTACTAGATGTTATTCTCATTTTCTAAAGTCTTCTTCATTGAGTGCATCTTTCTACATCTTTACATGAATATTTCTAAATCTCTCTAAAAAGATATATATCCCTCATTTGTTAAGATTACTTCTCATGCACACTCTCCTCTATGACTTAGGAGATGTTTTCCATGCCTATCTCTCCCCCATTGACATCAATGGAAACAATGTCAATCACAATACCATTTATTAATCATTTGCTCAAATCATAAACTAGCTCAAGTATACAAAGAAAGTATTCATTTCCAAAAGTAAAATACAAAGATTACTCAATGAATTAGTACATACCAAGTACTTCCCCATACAGGAAGCATCATCATATATTCTAGTCAAATAATAGTGCTCTGTGCTATTGGCCTAATGCAGTCTTTGCATCCCCTACTCAAAAGAAGGAAAGGCCATAACCCCAATCATACCTCTTAAGTACTCAAATGTATATTTAGTAAAAGGATTCATAAAGATATCTATAATCTAATATCTGGTACTTGCATGCTCTAATTTGATCTCCTTTTCTATTGCTTTCTCCCTCAACACATGGTACTTAATTGATATATGTTTAGTTTTAGAATGTAATACAAAAATTTTAGACATACTCACTATACTTGTGTTATCATAGTAAATACTAATAGGTTCTTCAATCTCTATTTTGATATCCCTCAACATTTTCTTCATCCAAATAGCTAGATTATAGTTATTTTCTACTACAACATGCTCTACCTTAGCTATAGATTGTGAAATACAATCTTTCTTCTTTCTTAACAAAGAAAACAATCTTCCTCCAAGAAATAATGCTCCATAATTGGTTCTTTCTCTATCACCCATACTCCCTACCTAATCAACCTCAATATATGTGCAAAGTGTCAAATTATTTGATCTATCATACCAGATTTCATAGTTAGATGTCCCTTTTAGATAGTTGACTATTATCTTTACTACTATAAAATGATATTCTTTAGGATCAACTTGAAATCTAGACACTATCCCAACTAAATTTTCTATATTTAATCTTGTGTGAGTTAGATACTACAAACCTTGAATTATTGATCTATACTTCTTCTATTCTAGTGCAGGGGTCTCATCTTTGCTAGATAACTTATGACCAGTTATCATGGGTGTACCAATAGATTTATGGCTTTCTAAACCAAATCTTTTCAAAAGGTCTTCTAGGTTCATTGTGTTGGAAAATTATTTTGTGCTCCCCTTGGGATTTGTGACAAGGGATTAACTACCTCTTGTATATTATAAGTTGAGTGGTCATATCACACATTGACAGATTAGTCTTTTGGTGCAACGACAACCCCACTTTAACAAGTGGTATCAAAGCTTGGTCATGGGTTAGAATCCTTAGATCCTTAGGTAATTATGAGCATGAGATTGGTCAAAAATAATTTAGGGATCCCCTCAAGATTCATGACAAAGCCTTAACTACCTCCTATGTACTATAAGTTGAGTGGTCATATTGGGCATTGAAATATTGGTCTTTTGGTGCAATGGCAACCCCACTCTAATACTTAGTTTTTGAGATGAATGTACCATCATTATTTTGTAAAACCTATAATCATAAGAAATACTTCATTTCTCCTATCATGCTCATTTTAAATTCATACCTTTTTATATCTTCAAAAAAGATATCATCAACAAATATTACAATGATCAATAAACCATCTTCAATTTCTTTTAGATACAAGTTACTATAAGCCACACCTTTAGCAAATCCATGATTCACCAACTAATTGTCTAACCTTATATACTACGTTCTTGGTGCTTGTTTCAAACAATAAAAATCTATCTTCAATCTACATACCATGTCTTTGTCTTTTGATAAAGAAAAAGATTTAGGTTTCTCAATATAGACTTCTTCTTCTAGTTCTCCATTCAAATATGCATACTTGGCATCCATTTGATAAACCTTGAATTTCTTGTTCAGTGCATAAGCCAAGAACATCCTTAATGCTTCCATTCTTTCTATAGATGCATATTTTTCCTCATAATCAATGCCTTCTTGCTGTGAATAACATTTACAAACAAATATGGCCTTATTTCTCATAACTTCTCCTCACTCATTCATCTTCTTTAAAACCCATTTATTTCCTATCACATTCTTGTCATTTAGTCTAGGAACTAATTCCCATGTGTCATTCTTAACTATCTAATCAATTTTTTATTTGATTTTTTAGATCTAGTGATTATCATTGACTGCTTCATCTACACACTTTGCTTCAACTTGAGATATCAAACATATCTCTTCATTTACTTTGTTCCTTATCATTACTCCTTTGTCCTTACTTCTAATTATTTGCTTAGGAGGGTGATTCCTTGTCAGATTTCTATCAAGTGTAGAAGTTGACATTTCAACTTTTATTTCTTCTCTAGGTTTTGATCTCTGCTCTTCTCCTTGTTCAATAATTTGCACATCATTCTAAAATTCATTGTTATTCTTAAGAAAAAAAATTAGCATTTTGTCTAACAATTCCAACATTGTCCAATTCTTCATCTGAATTATAATCTATTGTCTTTTATTTGGTTCCAAATTTCTCATCAATCCATACATTTATGCACTCAACTATTATCTTAGTTCAATGGTTAAAGCATTTGTAAGCCTTACTTTTCAAAGAGTAGCCAAGAAACACACCTTCATCTTTTCTTGGATAAAACTTACCAATGTCATTATCTCCCTTAATATAACATTTCTTCAAATATTCTAAAATATTTGACTGATAGTGAATGTGCATACCATAGTTCCTAAGGTATCTTGTCCATACCTTTTTTGATCTATACTTTGTTTAGAGTATACACTAATGTATTCACTGTTTCTCTCTAGAATGTTTTAGAAACATCATTCTCAAATAGCATCACTCTAGCTACCTCTCCTATAGATTTATTTCTTCTCTCAACATCCCCATTTTGCTTAGGTGTTCTAGGTTTAGATAGTTATCTTTTGATTCAATTTTCTTAATAGAATATGTTAAATTCTCTAGAGGTAAATTCTCCTCCTCTATTAGATCTCAAACATTTAATCTTAACACAAAATTCATTCTACAATCTATTTTTAAATATCTTGAACTTCTAAAAGGCTTTTGGTTTATCTTTAAGAAATGCTACCCACACCATTATAGTGAAATCATAAAAAAAAAACCATAAAACACCTTTCACCATAGAATCATCTGGTTCTTTTAGGACCACTTAGATCTATGTAAACAATCTCCAACTTCTCTATCATAGTGAACTTCTTACTAGGAAAAGATACTTTCCTCTACTTATCCAAAATACATTTCTTTCATACAATGGTAATAGGATTAAAAATCTTAGTAGGGCACAACAAACTATTATCAAATTTTTCTACCAAACATGTCATCTTAGTAAGATTTAACTGAAATACATTACCTCTAGATCTAGTGCTAGTTCCAATCATCTTGTTATCTCTATCTTTGATAGTGTAGGTCTTTTTAATCAAATACAACTAATAACCTTTGTGCACCAATTGTCTAGCACTCAAAAAATTATGCTTCAATCCATCAACAAAATAGACATCATCAGTGTTAGTTTTACCATCAAGAGTAATGGATCCAATTCCTATAAAATGATAGGTTGCATTGTTACCAACTCTAGTAAATCCTCCATCATGATTCTTGAACATAATAATTTTATTCATATCACCAATCATGTGATGTGAACAATCACTATCAATTATCCTATCATATTTATTTTCCACTTGGGTAACTAGGGCTCTTTCTTCTCTAATTTTTCTTTCAAGACCATATTCCTTGATAGCCACAAATCTTAATTCATCATCACTTTCACTTTGATCTTTTTTCTCAAATTCTTCATGCTCATTCGTATATAAACAATTTCTATATTTGCCTCTCCTAAGATTAAAATTTCCTTTATAATTTTTCTCTCTCTTAGGACATTTAGATGCATAATGACCAAATTCATTACAAGTCCAACATTTAAAGATTTTCTTACCATCTTTTCCTCTTCTTACTAGAAGGGTTGTTCCTTACTCTATCTTCTTATCTTCACCAGTGGTGCTACTACCATCAAAATCTTAATGGGTGCTTGCACTAACTGTCAAATTAGGTTGAATGTTTAGGCCACTAAAGGCTATTTTGACTCTTGTAAATTTACTAGACTATCTCATATATTCTTCTATTGATTTCAATCTACCAAGAAAATTTTCCTTGGTGAAATCCTTAGTGTAGGGCATCACTGGCTATATCATCTATGCAAATGGTTTGAATGGTGGTGACAAACTTTTCAAAGTCTTCCATATGACTTCATCATAATTTTTTTTTCCACAATGAGATTGAATTCCTGCAAACATTTCTGGTGTTCTACCAATATAACTTCTTATAGATTCATCTTCCAACATCTTAGCATCTTGATATGAACATATCCAACTTTGTCACCTCATTCTTTTAGCCTAATCATCACCTTCAAAAGTAGAATCTAATGCTTTCAAAATTTTATGAGATGTTTCAAATGACTTTACCTAATTGTATTCATTATGTAGAAGGGCTAATAATAGAGCCTCTCTTTCTCTCATGTTACATATGAATAGATCTCTTTCTTCCTCATTGTAATCTTCTATCTTTAATTCTTCAATGATTTACTTATTTCCCTTTATGAAGATCCAATATCCTAAACCCATGCATAATAGATTTGTCTTCATCTTCTCCTTACCACTATCATAGTTGGCCCCATTAAGTCTAGGACTATCCTTTCTAAAAATATTCATCATCGATCACCCAAAGTTTTTGAGCTCAACTTTCAAGGACCTATTTCTCTAATACCAATTATTAGAATATATAATCCACTAATATAACTGAGAGGGGGGTAGGGTGAATCAGTTATACAATCAATATCACCAATAACAACTTTAAACAATCTTAACCATACAAGTAATGTAAAATGAAATGAAAAACAAGACACGCATAAAAAACAACACTAGTTATGTTAACTAGGGAAACCCTTGATCAAAGGGAAAACCCTGGTGGAGATGGTACCCACAAGATGATGTACTAATATAAATATTCCTTGTTAGTGGATAGACCCTATTAGGAATCTATTACAACATTTAGTACATATGATCCCCTATTAGGAGACCTTGAATCCTTGTTAGGAGAATTCAATCTTGTTAAAAGTTGTACTAACCCTATTAAGAGTTGTGGAAGACAACTAAATCCACTACCCAAATAGCTTCTAGGGCAAGATCAATGAACACACTGTCCAAATAATCTCTATATTTTTCCTTGTAGAATAATATAACTAAATTGTACTTCCTTTCTCTCTCTATTCTGTCAACCAAACCTCTACTCCTTTTGATCTTGTAACCAAATCACAAATTACACATCCAATAATTCCTTGGGTTGATTATGCTTATTCAATCAATACCTTGATCTTATTCAAACTTCAAAAATATAATGCACAATGGATACTTGATACTTTTACAATTAAGGAAAACATCTTTCCTTTATAGCATACCTTCATAATAATTCCTTGAGTTCACTTTAAGGATTTCCTAATTAATTAAAATAAGATACATAATTAATTGCAATTGCAATAGCACCATTGGCTTGCAATCTATAAAAAATATTACACATATGACTCTAGGCCTTACACACTCAATGACATAATCACCTAACTATCCTCTATCACTGGTTGATTTTACATCACCTCATCATATCTTGGCTAAAATATATAATGTAAACATCAAAAACTTCCAAACATATGTTTTTTTCTATGTTACTCATAGTAAATCAAACCCCATTTTCATACATCATTAATCATGAACTCATCCTCTTAACTACATCATTAAGACACTCTTTGGAGTGTGTCCTTAATTGGACATCACTTAACCCTTACTCAGTTACTACAAAACATAAGATCTATAACTGCTATTTGTCTAGTCTATATAGAAACATTGCTATGTTGACATTAATGACAAACACGATCATGAATGCAACATATCAATACTCTCCAATACTCAAAATACTCCCCCAAAGTACTATCATTAGCATTCATGCTAATAGAAATATATATCATAGAAGAAATTGATATATTCTCTTTTTTCTATCTAATAAAATAGAGCTTTTCTTATGTAGCTTTTTCTATTTACTTGGTTGTTTGATGTTGAAATATAGAAACAATGTTTCTATGTGATCCATTGAATATATACATCATATTAAAGAGAACAATGGTTAATATTTTTCTAACATATTACTATAATTTGAGAACAAAAATCTCATAATATGCTAGAAATCATGTTCATGTCTTTCATGACCTTCCTTTGCCAAAGATTTATTAGCACTAGAAAAATATAAATGTATACAATATTAGTCATTTGGATTTTTGTGTCTTCTATTGGGGCCATAACCTAAAGCTTGCATGTAACTTATACTCTTGTGCAAAGTGTTATTACTTCAAAATATCTACCATTAAAATTATTGCAACTACAAAAAATTTTATGAAATTTCAAAAACCTAAAGTATCTACCACCAAATCATAACAAACATGCATGACTCTATTAATTTGATGCATTAAGAAATCATCCAAGACCCTTTAAGAAAATCCTTACAATTCCTAGCCATAAAAATATAATATTTAAATAGTTGGAATCCTTATAAAATTTAGTAATAACACACCTCTTTATTCAATGAAAAGGTTAATTCATACTTCCTCAACCAATTCCTTGACCCACACAAGATTTGGCTGATCAGCAACAACATAACTTGTTGAAGATCTTAGCCCTAAGCTCTTTTTTTGTGTCCAACATCATGAGTCCATAATTAACCCCAATTTGTAATGACCTCTCTAGCCTACTTTGATCACCACTAGCATGGTTTTGTAGAGAGAACATATCAATACTATAATTAAATTCATCACCATGACTCAAATCGACATTCCTCAAAGTAGAAATAACAACTCCTAGGTCACAAGAACAATCCATCTTAAGACCCTATAGAGACCTTGATGAAATAGAGGTAGCACTTCGAGAGGGAAAATAAATGTACGAGAAAGAATTAGAAATCATCCTTGGCACAAAAATTTGTGTAGATAAGAAGACCAACATTGTGATTATTTCTCCATTTAGGAAGCCATGAATTTAACATTCATTGTGTGTGTGACATTAGTTTATTGAGGACTTGACATGAAATCCATGACTAGCAATTTAAATTTATGGGTTCAATAATACATGAATCCCCCACCATGCCTGTCCAATTTAATAATGTCATTTTAAAAATATATATTTTAGTAGGCCATCACAATAATGATGGCTTGATCTAATGGAACACCACTGCACCAACATCACTATTGTCAGATACATGTCTCCATTGTGATAGATAAATCTGATAGATTTTTATCACACCCATGACATTGTGATCACATGTGAGATGACCCTTTAAAATTTTAAGATGTTGAACTTGTGATAGTTGCCTCTCATAATTACAATATTGTGATGATGAACTCTTTTCCTTGCATTCCTCCAAATTGTGATGACTTTTGGCATCATAATTATGATGGATGAATTTTCCATCGCAATGTCGACTCCAAAAGTTTGGCACTTGTCTAATGGAAACCAATTCCTAATACTATTTCTTGGGCAATGGGTGGCTGCAACATTGCAATGACCTACCATATTAGGAGTCTAAGTTTCATGGGGTAATAACTTCAAGAATCTTAAGGCAATTTTTAATGAGTGTATGACATGACTATTGGCTTGATGTAGAGGTATAGAACCAAACTTTTTGACTTGTGTATAATTTTTGACACCTTTTTCATTGATGTCAAATGGGGAGTAATATAGGAAAATTGTATAAAGTATAATTTAATGGGGGCACTTATAGAGTAACTAAATAATAGTATGATGTAGAAAGAAAGAATAGCAATCATGAAAAGTATTATAGTTAAAATTTAATAGGAGAAATAAGGAAAGATGGTTATAAAATATGATGATCCACAAATTTTGAAGTTTTGTGAATTATGTAAATGCCACATTTTTGTAAAGCTTTTGATCAATATTTTGAGACTTAGCCAATTTTCCCATATGTTTCTATCAATGCCAAAGGTGGAGATTCTTGGAAAATTGGCTAAGTAGGATAAGTTGTAAAAGAATTAGAGTTTTCATTTATGGTTACATAAACCTTGTATGAAGAAGGCATTATGTGTAGAAGAAGATTCTATATTTAGACATTCAAATTGTCTAAGTACAAGAGAGTTTATCTAATAGAATAAAGACAATTTTGATATGGATGGATGAAAAAGGAATTATTGGCATGTGTATAGTTAGGGACAACCAATGTTATGATGTTGTGTGCAAGTACGCAAGTAAGTACACTCAATATGAAAGAATATATGATAGTTTTATTAGTTGCAACACATAAAAAAATGAATGTGGCATAACAAAAAATAGGTAATTATGAGTTAAAGAATTATTTTGTTTAGAAAATAATTACTTGACTAATTAGCGATAATATCCTAGATGTTAAACCTAAGAGATAAAGAATTAATTTTGTATTTAGCCAAGCGTGTGAAAGCTTGAAGGCCAATTGGACAATGTTTTGTGACTTACAAAGGTATAAATGGAAATTACAATATGCAAAGTGTGCTTCTTGTGAAGACTATGCAAAATTTATGTGATGCAAATTATAATGTTTGATTAGAGGATAGTAAGTTTTGGGAAAAACAACAAGTGACATAACAGATATTGATAATACTAACAAGAAGCAAGAGGTTATTATATCTATATTTTTGTATCAAGGAACTACATTGTAAGTCACATGTTTGGGAAGTGGGCTCATCTTGTACATCATTTTGTATATGTATATGTACCAACTCCTAATAAGGTTGAAGCTTCTAATAGGGCCTAAGTCTTCTAACAAGGACTGAGACACTATATAGATGTAATAGACTGATAATAGGGTCAATATCTTTAACCATATACTTTTGATTAGTGGATCCTTTTATGGGTACCATCCCCATTGGGGTTTTTCATTGGCCAAGGTTTCCCTAGTTAACTAAATGTGGTGTTTTGAGTTCTTTTATTACATGGTTATTTTTACTATTCAATATAAGTAGTTTTCATTCATATGAAAGATATAAGGCAATTAATAATGTCTAATTTTGGGCTAAAGGTTTTAGAATACTAATTTACATTTCCTCTCAATATTCCCTATTTCTAACAAGTATTACTTATCTAATGATTTATTGTAATTGGTTCATATTGATCTAGGTGGTCCAATGAAATTTCAAAGCTACTATGGTGATAGATAGCTTATCCCTTTTTGTTGATGATTCTCAAGGATGATGTTAGCTATATTTTTGAAAGAAAAATTTGATGCTTTTAAAATGTTCAAATGATATAATGCAAGAGTTGAGAAAGAAACTAGTAAGAAATTGGAATGTTTGAGATGTAAAAAAGGAGATGAATTTATGTATGATGAATTTACTATGATTTTCAATGAAAATAGAAGTAAGAGATAATTATTAGCACTGAGGACACCATAGTAAAATGGAATTGCTAAAAGGGGAAATATATCCATTGTTGATTTAGAAGGATGATTGTCAGAATCTTTAGAATAACTAAGAGGGGGAAAGGGTGAATTAATTACTCAAGGTCCATAAGTAACATTTGAAAAATCAAATATTAAACATTATTTGTTATGCTTAACCTTCTATAACTCTATCTCTACCATATACCAATCTAAGAAAAATTACTAGTAGTTCATTGTCCTAAGATAAAAGACTTGCTAAATATAAATATTTGAAATTTAGAACACAATAAAAAAATTCAACACAATTTTGACACTAGGATTTAATGTAGAAACCAAATTTGGGAAATACCACTAGCAATTTGTCACCACTTCTTCACTCTTTTAAAGTGAGCATTGTTAGGAGCCAACCCTCTTAAAGGTTACAATACACACTACTAAATGTGACCTAGTTAGAGGATTTAAATACCCTATTAGGAGTGGCCTTGTTAGAGGACTTTAGAATATTCCATTAAAATGTCACCTTGCTAAAGGATTTACACAAACTATTAAGTCATTCAATGAATGTTAGTTCAATATTTTATTAAAAGGATTTCAATGCAAATTGTTTAAAATGATTAGAAAGAAAAAAAATAGGGTTTGATCTGTATGATTACAAGTCACTTTGAAATTTTAGATCTCTATTTAGTTAATATGCTAATTCTTTGATAAGACTTCCTTCTCACCTCTATAATTTAATTGCTTGGCAACCCTTCAAGCATTCACTCTTCTCTCCACAAGAAACTTAAGCCTTATTCTTAGATTCTCTTATCAACCTTAGAAAGTTCATTCCATCTTATTGGAAACACATACATATTCTTTGCTCAATTATCTTCTTTGAATATCTAATTAACACTCTTCTCATGCCTTCATGTGCATACTCTAAAGTTTGGCTCTATACCTCCTTAAATAGGTAATTCTAGTCCTTTTTGGTTTTCCATGATAACTATAGAGCTTAGGGTTCATGATTTGATTTATCAAGTTCATTTTATTTGTTCCTCTTCCTTCCTTTCTAGAAACTTCTCCTTGATTTTTTTTATTAGATATCTTACCTAATCCTCTTATTGAATTTAATGATCTAACTCATCAATCTTATCTTCAACATACTTTACATATCCCAAGAAATCATCTGAGTCAGCTAGAAATTACTATTTGTCATTAACATTTAAAATGCACTCCAACATTACTAAGTTCTAATAGTTGGTCATTGATGAGTTTCTTTATTTCTATAGAACGTCTATAGAAGAATCAATACTATCACTTAATAAATACTAATAATTAGTCAACATTGAATTTTCTTGACAATGTACTATGGCTTGGTTGACACTAGAATCACTCAACATTATCTTCAAAATTACTTAATTTTTAATTCTGCTTCTTGGTTGAGATTTGCATATTGATATATCTTGACTTGTACTATAAAGACTTGAATATCAACATGATTTAAATAGTTAGTTTCTCTTGTCAAATTATAACTAATAAAATGTCTATTGTAGCTTTCTTTTCATAACTCAAACTTTCCTCTAGGTACTTTTGTTATGAGCAATTTCTCAAATCCTCTTTATTAATCAAATAGATATGACATTTAAATTAGATAGCAACATGTCTCATCTGTAGATTTGACATCAATACCAATACAATAATTGTTTCAATTATATTTTCCAACAATATCCCTCTTTGGCATTAATGGAAACACTTCAACACCTTAGTTTCATTACAAGAATGTACAATCTTTGTCTTTTGTACCATACAATCCAAAAGATTTCACTTTCATGACTGACCAATACCCTTAGTTTCATTTTGATTCACATCCATGCAATCTCAAAAACATTCTCTAAGTTCTTGAGTTAAAACTTCCTTATACTCTTTAGTTCTATTCAAATCTTCTCAAATCTCTTTTGTATTTCTCTTTAGTAATTTTTTCCCTCTATAGTGATTCTCTCCCTCTTAGACAACAATGCTAAAGACTCTAACTTCCTTGGCTTCATTTTCTTACATCTTGACTATGTAGAAAAGTACATGTCTAGCTAAATTTTGTCTTTTTCATATTTCTATGAATGATTTTTCATGATGTTCTTCTTCTTTACTAAACTTGACTACCTTAGGAACCTCCTAAAGTAGAACTATTTTCATCAATGTGTAATGTATTCTAATTAGCACATTTTGTGCAATACACAATTTCTCCTTAAGATACTTTTATTAGGAGAATCACCCTTAGTTTACCTCTAAGATATTCATAAGAATCTTTAGGTAAGGCTTTAATTAATATGTCAACAAATTTTTGTTTCACTGCTTTGTCTTGGACTAGTTCTCTTAAGTAGTGATAGTTGATATAAATGTGTTTGGTTTTAGTGTGCATCACGTGATTCTTTGATATGTTGATAGCACTTATATTATCAAAAAAAATAACCACTAGATCTATAATTTGTTCCTTTATTCTTTTCAGTAATTGGTTGATCTACATAATCTTTGAATAGTTCACTATAGCTTCCACGTAATCGGCCTCAATTATTGATTGGGAAATAAAGTTATGTTTTATTCTTTCCCATAAAACCAATCTCTTCCCTAGAATGAATGCACCTCTAGTAGTTCTCTTTATATCATTAATATTTCCTCCCTATCAGAGTCAGTGAATACCTTCAATTCAAATCTATCATACCTTTTGTAATACAATCCATAATCTTATATATCTCAAATCCTTTTCACTTCAATCATGTGATTTTCCTTAGGTTTTTTTAAAAATATAGAAACTATCCTAACTATTAATACAATACTAGGTCTAATATGAACAACATATTGCAATTTTGCAATCACTAATCTGCATAGCGGTTGGTTCACATTCCTAGATTTATCATTTTTTGAGAACTTATGTCTTGTAGACATAGGTGGGCTCACTGGTCTTGATTCTTCCATTCCAAAAGTTTTTGATATATCCTTGATATGTTTGAATAGAGTTATCAAAATACCAAACTTTAGTTGATATACTTGCAAACCAAAAAAAATTTTTATTTCACTAGGCATTGACATTTTAAATTCCTTCTTCATTTCATCAAAAAATGATTTGCATAATGCTTCTTTTCCTCCACATATAATATCGTCAACCAAGATTTTAGATAGCAATACTTCATTTCTCTTATTAGTCTTCAAGTATAGGTTATTGTTTTCATTTGTCCTTTTAAAACAAATCTTTACCAAATAATTGTGTTATCTTTCATATCATGCTCTTGGGGCTTGTTTTAATCCATGTAGAGATTTTTTTAGTTTACATAATATGTTCTTCTTGTCTAGGTTCACAAATCCTTTAGGTTATTCTATGTACACTTCTTCCTCAAGTATACCATTTAAAAATATAGAATTTACATCCATCTGATATACCTTAAAAATTTTGTAGGCTTAATATGCAAGTAGATTTTTGACTCCTTCTAGTCTTGCTATAGGAGAAAACATTTCTCCATAGTCAACTCCTTCTTGATCATATCCTTTGCATACCAATCTTTCCTCATTCCTTGTAACTTCACCATTCTCATTTAGCTTATTCCTGAAAACCCACTATGTTCTGATAACATTTTTGTCTTTTTGTCTAGGTACTAGCATCCAAGTATTATTGTTCTAAATTTGTTCAATTTTTTCATTCATTGCTTAGATCTAATCTTCATTGTCTAGAGAATCCTTCACTAGTTTTAGCTAAAATTCATGAAGTAAGAATGTACCATCTTTGAGTCCCTTTCTTGTCATAACACTAGATTTAACATCACCAATTATTTGTTTAGGTTTGTGATGTCTTGTTACATGCCTAGCTTACATAGGTGGTCTCATTCTTTGTTCCTTAATAGGTTCATCTTGAAAAATAATCTCAAGCTTATTATCTTTTTCTAATTAAGGTTTTGAAACTGATTCTACATGCCCAACATTGTCTATCTAATGGTCAATGCTTCTTGTCAATCACTTGACATCTATTGTATGTTGCTCAAAACCCACTATTTATTGCTTGGCAACCTATCATTGTAGCTTGTCATTCCTTATTTGTTAGGGAGCTACAACTTTATTTTCCTATTTAGTAGGAGTACTAGGAGCACCATCATCCACATAGATTAATGTACTATAATCTTCAGGTTATTCCTTACATTCAACATCATTTATTTGTGTAAATTCATCAACTTTCACATTTGCACATTCCACAACTTTTTTATTACTAGATTTCAAACACTTGTAAGCTTTACTCTTGGTTGAATATCCTACAAATATACCTTCATCACTTTTTGCATCAAGTTATCCATTCCTATTATCTTTAAATATGTAGTATTTTCTTCCAAAGATTTTGAAATATTTCACATAAGGAGAATAACCTTACCATAGTTCAAAAGGTGTAGCATTTGTACATTTCTTGACTTGTACTTAGTTCAACATACAATAAATAGTATTGATAGCTTCTACCCAATATTTTTTTGATACATTTTTCTCTATCATTAATATTCTAGCATAGTCCATTATTGATCTATTTCTCCATTCGACTATCCCATTATTAGTACGATTCCTCTATTATAATATCTATCTTTTCATTCCTCTATCATTTAGAATCTGTTGAACTCTTTGGAAATGAACTCACCACCTCTATCAAATATCAAACACTTCAGACTCTTCCCCTTTTTTTTTTAAACTCTATCCAAATATCACTTAAATAACATAATCAGATTTCCAAAATCCATTAGTATGTGAGCAATGTTTCTGGATTAGATTGTGTGAGTTTTTTTAGCATCAACGTTTCGGATCATACTACATGATCCATCATCAGGACAAGAGAACATCATCACTTAAATAACTGAAAAGCATCGACAAATAGAATGAAATACTTATCTCCGTGATAGTTTTGAACATCAATGGGTCTACAAAGATCTGTATGAACCAATTCCAAAATATCACTAGATGTGTATTTTTTCTCTTGAAACTAGACTTTGTCATTTTTCCCAATTGACATTGTTTACACATGGCATTCTCAATCTTCTTTAGTTTTTGAAACCCTCTTACTTTCTAAATTTTACTAATTTTTCCCAAATTGAAAGTTTACATGACATAACATCTTGTGCCATAATCAAACATCTTTTTTTGCAAACAAAGATGTCTCATTAGATAAATCTAGATCAAACAAGTTACCACTTGTCTAATCACCATATTGAATCAGCTTACCATTATTGTCATATATCTTGGTCTTTCTGTGATGGAATTCAACTTTGTACCCTAATTTGTTTAATTGAGAAACACTCAAAAAATTATAGTTAAGTCCTTCGACCCATTTAAGATTTTCACACTTGATTTTGTCATTCAATTGAATTGTACCTTCACTTTTCACAATACATGGAATATTATTACCAAATAACCACCATTGTATTGTCTAATGTCCTCAAATTTATTTCTATCACTAGTCATACTATCAATTATCCATTTGTCACTTTTGTATACATATGATATTAAAGTAGTTTCTTCATCTTCATTAGGATCTTCTTTCATAGCAATATAGACAACTTCATCATCCTTATTTTCATATCCAGTATTAGTTTTTTCTTTAGCAATATAGAAAAACTTCTTACTTTTGTTATCCTTTTTCTTCTTATGGTTTTGGTAATCTCTCCTTCCTTTATACTTGTTTCCTTCCTCTAATCCTTTCCTTCCCTATTAGAACATATTGTAGCCATATAACCAACCTTGTTGTATGAAAAACAAATAATAGGCAATTTACCTTTGTATTTACCTTTGCATCTTCCAAATATTTTTGCAGTAAGTGCTTCAAGTTCATCAAGCCCATCATCAAAAGTTTCACTATCACTCTTCACATGTTTCCATTTTATTTTTCTAAGAACCAATCATGACTTAAAAGTAGATTCAATAGAGTAGGTGTGTATTTATCAAAATTAGACATCTAAAAATTAGCAAGTCTCCCAATTACACCTTCCAAAATCAAAGTGTTACTAGGAGTACATCTTAACTCTTGTATTGTAGATACTCTGATGGAATATATAGGAAGTAGAGTTATCAATACCTTTCTTATCACTATTTCATCTTTGATTTCTCCATTTGCACCTTGAATAACATTGAAAAATTCCTTGATTCTTGTGCAATATTGTACTATGTTCTCACCTTCCATCATTCTCATTTTAGCAAATTTTCCTCTCATGATCTCTAATTTGGCTCTCTAGACACTGTCATCTCCTCCATACATGTTATTCATTTTATCCCACATCTATTTTGCAATACCAAATTCTTTTATATCATCAAACTTGGTATAGCTTAGGCCTGAAGAAATCTCCAAAATTGCTTGATTGTGTTCATACTTTTCTTTCAGTTGTTGAGCAGTTGGGTAAGTGCAAGAAGTTGGGTCTCACTTTTGGGCAAAAAGTGGAATTGTTTTTCCTATTTTTGAAATTTCTTGTCAATGATGTCAAAAATTGAGGCATTTAGAAATTGAATATAAAAAAACTTTAGAAATAATTTTTTTTGTGTTAAGAATCTAGTTTTTGAATATGTAATTTATTTCTATACCCATATGATAGATTTTTTTTTTGATATAGATCTTTTAAAACTACTTTTTTTAAATGTCTGTTTTAGGACCATACCACACTCATGTACAGACACTATAATTTGACACAAATAAATAAATTTTCATAAATCCTTTTAAAGAAAGTTACCTAATAATTAAAACATCAAATTATTACTAGGCTATAAAGGTATTTTTAAAACCTCTCGTGTATGGATACCATAATTTGATCAAAAATTCTTTTTTAAACCTCAAAAGAATTTTATGTAGATTTATGACATATAAATTAATTTAAGAAAAATTATAAAATAAAAATGTTATTATAGTTTTAGTGAACTTTAATATTTTACATTTAGGCACCACCTTTCATCAAAAAATAATGCAAAAATAGTAAATAAAATCATAGCACTATTAAATTTATATTTCTCAAACCAAGATAGTGAGAGCTTTAATGGGTTTTTGTTTCATAAAGAAATTTGATCGGGAAGACCCTCAAAAAATAATGGCAAAGTGTAAATTTGTAAGTTCAATGCCTTAGCCAAATCTTGAGAGGTCCAGGCATAG
The DNA here is from genome assembly GCA_028749045.1 of Cupressus sempervirens. NCBI lineage: Eukaryota > Viridiplantae > Streptophyta > Pinopsida > Cupressales > Cupressaceae > Cupressus > Cupressus sempervirens. The sequence goes on along the minus strand of CM053783.1, from coordinate 279,564,219 downwards.
GCTTGGTCTCACCAAGCCTATCCTGAACCAAAATCTGAGGTAGGAGAGAAAAATCCCACCCAATGTTGTAAGAAACAGGTACCCATTATTTAAATTCAAAAAATGGGTACTCGTTTTGAAGAAGTCAAATCGACATATAAAATCCCCCCGAAAAGAAAAATTTTAAATTTTTAGAAATGGGTACACTTTTTTTAAAAGTAAAAAATGGGTACCTATTTCTAAAAACTAAAATTTTTTTATGTTTCCAAAAATGGTTACGCTTTTTTTGAAAATAAAAACTAGGTGCTTGTTTTTTAAATTTTAGATTGGGCGCTTGAGCCTAAAATGGCTACTTGTTTTTTAAAAATGGGTACCTATTTCTAAAAGAGCATGATCTCAATCCACGAACTTTTATGGAATTGAGACCTAACTCCTTGCTTCTACCCAGTTAGAGGAACAATTATTATCTTCATATATTAATTATCTACAAGTTTTATTGCAACATCACTAATACTAGATATATGCAGCCTTGTCAATGCTTGCCATGCAACAAAGTTTTCATTGTTCAGCTTTGATACCTCCCTATTGTGAGTGACGATCTTTAGCTTTAAGTACCTTGAAAATTATGTTTATTTAAGCACCAATGCCCTAATACCAATTGTTAGAATGTTTAGAATAACTAAGGAGTGGGTCTAAATTAATTACTCAAGGTCCATAAGTACCATTTGAAAAATCAAACATTAAACATTATATATTCTACATAACTTGCTCTAACTCGATCTCTGTTACAAACTTACAACTGAAAAAATTGTTGTTTTATCATTGATGTCAAATTTATTGATAAGAAATATTTCTACCTAATTTAGATTTCATATCTATTTGATTGATGAAGAAGACTTGAGAAATTTCTCATTAAAATAGCACCTAGAGGAAAGGTTGAGTTATGAAAAGGAATCTAGAATGGACATTGATTAGTTAGACTTTGAAAAGAAAAAGTGATTTTTTATATCATGAAAATTAAGATAAAGTGAGAAATAGAGTAAAAGGTTAAGGAATGTCGAGTGTTTGTAGTGTCAACCAAGACATAGTAAGTGACAAGAAAATCTAGTGTTCACTAGGCATCAATATTAGCCAAACAAGCTAGTCAATGTTGAGCAAGAAGTTTTACAGTGACTAAGTGTAATTAAGTGATGACTGGGTGTTACAAATTAGTCAATTTATTGGGAAATTTGAAGTGTTTTGAAGATAATATTGATGAGTTGGATAATTAAATTCAAGGCGATGATTAGATAAATGCCTAATAGAAATATTCGAGAGAAATTTCTACAGGATTATCAACAAGGTGGACATATACAATGAATCATGTTCAACCTAATTGTAAACCCTAAGATCTATAGTGATAATGGAAAATGACAAAGTAAGAATTACCTATTTAAAGTGGTATAGAGCTGAACTTGAAAAGAGTGAGAGAATCACATACTAGTAAAAGTGGATTAGAGATACACAAGGGTGAGCACAAGTGCGTGAGAGTGAATGAAAAGCTAAAGGAGATTTCTTGTAGAGATGCAACTGTTATTGATAAGTGAATCTGACTAGATGCCTTAAGTTTTGTTGAAAGGAGAATATTGATTAGATTAATGATTTCAAAGAAAATCAGCAATGGAGATGAGAATGGGAAGCTTATTAGTGAATCAATATATGAACAGAATAGTGATCTAAACTTGCAAAGTGAGTTGTAATAATAAAAATCAAAACCTACTATTTTCTTTATAATCATTGTAAATAATTTGTATTGAAATCCTTTTAATAGAGGTTGACCTAACAATCATTTGAAGGACTTAATAGTCTATTTAAATTATTTAAGAAAGTTACATTCTTAATGGAATGATCAAAGTCCTATGACAAGGACACTCCTAATAGGATGATTAAATCCTCTAACCAAGTAACATTTAACAATGTGTATTGTAAACCTTTAATAGGGTTGGCTCCTAACAGAGCTCACTTCAAAAGAGTGAAAAAGTAGTGACATGTTGCTGGTGGATTTTCCCAAATTGGTTTTCCATGTAAAATTCTAATATCAAACTTGTGTTGAATGCTTTATATATTTTAGATTTGATAAATTTTATATTCAGCTAAGTATGTTATGTTTTGGATAGTAATTTTTTTATTAGTATAGTAGAGATTGATCAACAACAAGATAAGAAGAAGAGTGTGTGTTATATGTTTAAATGTTCAAATGGTACTTATGGACCTTCAATAACTAATTCACCCCCCCTCCTACCTTCTTAGTTATTCTAAACATTTCTAACAACTAGTATGAGAGCTCAGTGTGTACAAAAAAAAGTTTGAAGGTACTTAAAGCCAAAGATCATGACTCATAAAATAGAGGTACCAAAGTTGAACAAGGAAAATTTTCTTGCATGGCAAACCTTGATGAGGTTTTATATATCTAGTATCAGTTACATTGCTATTAACTTTGTGCAAAAATGATTATGTGAGGATAGCAACTACTCCTCTAACAACTCAAAAATTGAAGCAAAACCAAGAACACAATCAAGCAATGTTTGAGATTTCCTCAACCCTAAGCTATGTCAAGTTTAAGGACATAAAAGATTCAGATAGTACAAAAAATATGTGGGATAAATTAAAAACCATATATGGAGGTGATGGAAATGTCTTGAGAGAAGCATCAGAGAGCCTAATAGGCAAAGTTGATGGCATGAGAATGATTAAAGGTGAGAATATAGTGCAATACTACACAAGAGTCAAAGAAGTTGTTAATGTTATTCATGGTACAACTAGATAAATCAAAGATGAAACAATAACAAGAAAGGTATTGAGGACTCTACTTCCTATCTATACACTAGTAAATTTGGACCCAATTATTAACCAATTTTGGTCAAATGTTGACCAAGGTTTGTCGCTATCTTTCTTGTTGAAATTTTGACCAAATTGTAGGTTGGTCAAAATTTTGATAAGAAAAATAGTAGCAAACCTTGGTAAAAAAATTGGGTCCAAATGTACTAGTGATGTCATTAGAGTGTCTGCAATTCAATAACTAAGATGCACACTAGGTAACACTTTGACCTTAGAAGGTGTAATTGGTAGACTAAGTGCTTTTGATATGTCTAACTTTGATAACTATAGAGCTGCTATTATTCAATCCACCTTTAAGTCACAACTGGTTCTTAGCAAAATGAAAGGAACACATGTGAAGAGTGACAATGATAGTTTTGATGATGAGATTGATGAACTTGAAGCCCTTATTGTAAAATGACTTGGTAGAGAAAAAGGTAAATACAAAGGTAAAATACCTATTATTTGTTTCTAATGAAAAAAATTTGGTCATATTACTGCTAGGTGGTGTCCTAATAGAGAGGATAAGGATGAAAAGGAAGGACTTCAAATACAAATGAAGAAGAGATGATATAGATTATAAGAGAAATAAAGATGAAAAAGGTAAGAAATCTTGTTATATTGTTGAAGAAGAAACTGACAATGAATCTGAAAGTAATGATGATTAAGTTACCTATGTTGTTATGAAAGAAGATTCTAACAAAGATGAGAAAACTACATTAATTTCATATGTAAACAAAAGTGACAAATAGATAATTGATAGTGGATGCTCAAATCATATGACTGGTGATAAAGATAAATTTGAGGATATTGGTCCATACAAACATATATGTGTTAAATTTGGCAATGATATCCCATGTGTTATAAAAGGTAAAGGTACTATTCAATTGACTAACTAGATAAAACATGACAATATTTACTAGGTTGAACAACTTAACTATAATATGTTGAGTGTTTGACAAATGAAAAAATTATTGTGATATGAATATCAAGATTTAACTGTGTGATTTTGAGTCAAACTCGATGACCCATATTTCATGAGTAGTGATTCAACATGAATCCATCTCTCATGAGAATAAATGGAACACTTAGCACTCATTGGATCTAGGTGATGCTCACAGGGGTGAAGCATCGGGACTTCCCGGGAGGTCACCCATCCCAGTACTACTCCAGCCTGAGTGTGCTTAACTACAGAGTTTCCTCCATAGTTAAACCCAAAGCTTGCAACCCCATTTGCTTTAGAGTTGAATTCCATAATAGGAAGGCCAGGATACATGATGTTGATGATAAGATGATTGGAAGTGGTGATCAGACAAGAGGTAACTTGTTCTATCTAGATTTATCTAATGAGACACATTTGTTTGCAAAAAAAGAAGATGTTTGGTTATGGCACAAGAGGTTATGTCATGTGAACATTGACAATTTGGTGAATATCATTAAAATGAAGAAAGTAAGAGGGTTGCCTATACTAAAGAATGCTAACAATGGTATTAGTAAACAATGTCAATTAAGAAAATGACTAGGTCTAGTTTTAAGAGACAAATATAAACTTCTAATGATAATTTTGGAATTTGTTCATATTGACCTATGTGGGCTTATTGATGTTTAAAGCTATTGTGGAGATAACTATTTTACTATATTTGTTGATGAGTACTCTAGATTGATGGTTGTGATGTTACTCAAAGCTAAATCCAATGATTTTCTATTATTCAAATGGTATTTAGCCAGGGTTGAAAAAGAAATAGGGAAGGATTTGAAGTGCCTAATTCTGACAAAGGTGGTGAATTTATTTCAAATGAGTTTAGTACATTCTGCAATGAAAGAGAAATTAAAAGATAGATGTCAGCACCAAGGATCCCTCCTCAAAATGGGATACCTAGAAGGAGGAACATATCAATAATAGACTATGAAAGAACATTGATGATGGAGATGAGTGTATCAAAGAAGTATTAGGGAGATGTGGTTAGTATTGTTGTCTATAACATGAATAAAGTACAAGACAAGAAAGGTATAAATGATACACCTTTTGAACTATGGTATGGGTATGCTCCTAAGGTAAAATATTTCAAAACATTTGGAAGTAGAATCTATATACTTAAAGATAGTAGAAATGAAAAATTGATGCAAAGAGTGAAAATGTTATATTCCACCAAGAGTAAAGCTTACAAGTGTTTGAACTCTAACACAAACAAAGCTATGGAAAGTGCAATTGTGAAAATTGACAAGTTTTCAAAAAGAAGTGAGATTGCATGCAAAGAAGAATATAAAGATTATAGTACATTCATCTATATGGATGATGGTTCTCCCAACACTCCAAATAAACAAGAAAATCAAACTACAAATTTCCAGCAGATAGGAAATGATATAGTGTAACAAATTATCGAGTAGTACATAGTGGGTGTTGAGAAACAAACTGTAGATTACAAGTCATAGAGAGGAAATCTCGACCATTGGGTAGAGAGTGTCGAGCATGAAACACGTGAACAAGAACCTCAAAAAGAAAGGGAAAATGAGATTGAGTTTATATTCCAAGATGGACATATAGAAGAAAAGAGAAGGAAATCACCTATGCTATAAATATTTTTAAGAACACATCACAAACTTGAAAAAATCATTGGTGATGCTAAATCAAGTGTTATTACAAAAAAAATAATCAAAGATGACACATGCTTCCTTTGTCAATTTGAGCCCAAAGTAGTAAAATATGCTTTATATAATGAATATTTGATTCAAGAAATGAACAAGGAAATTAAATAGATTGAGAAGAACAATTCTTGGACTTTAATACCAAGATTTAAACACAAAAATGTTATTGGAACAAAGTGGATTTTTAGAAACAAACTCAATGAAAATGGTGAAATAAAAAGAAATAAAGTAAGACTAGGTTGCATAGGATATTCTCAAGAAGGAGTTTTTTATGGAGAAGGTTTTTCTCCTTGGAAAGACTTGAAGGAGTCAAAAATTTTCTTTCATATTCAGCCTAAAAGGATTTCAAGGTATATCAAATGGATGTCATATCTACATTTTTGAATGGTATATTTGAGAAAGAAGTGTACATTGAACAACGTAAAGGATTTTTGGACCCAACCAAAAGTAATATGTTATGTAAATTGATCAAAGCTCTTTATAGATTATAACAAGCCCCAAGAGCATGGTATGAAAGACTACATAATTATTTGGTGAAGATTGGTTTTGAAAGGAAAAATGATAAGAGTAATCCATATTTGAACAATGGTAAGAACAATGAAGTACTACTATCTAAAATATTTGTTGATGACATTGTATATGGTGGAAGAGAAGAATTATGCAAATCATTTGTTGATAAGATGAAGAAGGAATTTGAAATGTCTATGTTTGGTGAAATCAAATTATTTTTTGGATTACAAGTATATAAAATTAAGTTTGGTATTTTCATTACACAATCCAAATACATCAAGGAGATACTAATTCTTCTTGGAATGGAAGATTCAAGACCAATGAGAACACCTATGTCTATAGGATATAAGATATCTAAGAATGATGAATCTACTGATGTGAACCAAATATTATATAGATCCATGATTGAAAAATTGTAATGTGTTGTTCATAGTAGACCTAATATCATATTAGAATTTTTCATTGTTGCTAGATTTCAAAAAATCATTAAGAGATTCACATGACAGAAATGAAAATGATAATGAGATATCTAAAAGGTATAGAAGACTATGGATTGTATTACAAGAGAAGTGATAGATTTGAACTCCAAGTATTCACTGACTCTGATTGACTGGAAAATATTGATGATAGAAAAAATACTAGTGGATGTGCATTCTTTATAATAAAGAGATCTGGTTCATAGACAAGAAACAAATAGAATTGTATTTCCTAATCCATAACTAAATTTGAGTATGTGGTAGTTGTAGTGAACATTTCAAACATTATGTGGTTAAAGAAATTATTGAAAGGAATGAAAGAAGAAATTACCAATCCAATAGTTATCTATTGTGATACTTGTTAACCATTTTTCCCACCTTCCTAAAATTTGAATATCTAGGGTGACAACCAAGTCTACATTCATTGATTGATTTATTTATTGGCATGCAAGCCTAAAAGGGATACAAAAAAGCCTTATTTATCATTATATCCCTAAGTCATATAATATTTTCATATTCTATGTGGAATTTCAACTTTTGATGATGTGATTACTCCTTTTTGCTATGTCACTCTAGTTTAAGGCTTAACCATCAACTAGGTTATGAACATGTGAAACCATCAAAGAACTGTCAGTGTGGCTTCCTAGCTATTTAGGCTAGCATTTAGAGTCAATTTGTGATGATGCAACTAGTTATGAATATCATGATCATAGGCAACCTTAGGCTTAATGGATTTAAGTTGTAATAGTGTGAAGTTAACCACATCAATCCATTTATGTGCTTTTGCATCATTGCAAGTGATCAAAGATTACTTAGAGTCAAGGTGGCGAGGTTGTGAGATATATTGTGTTCATACTATTATAGGAAATTCTGAGAAACCATGATTAAGACTGTAAAGTTGCATAGGCCTTTGTTCATACTATCAAAAAATTCATAGCTGAGATAAATTTAAGTTTTTGATAGTGTGATGGAAGATAGTTTGAAGGCTAATCACAGATTCGCAACAGTTAGTAAAGAAGAGCAACAAATAGTCACAATGGAGCGATCAATAGTTTAGGGTTATTTTTGTAGTTTTGCAAGTCAACATGGTCAATAGAGGAATGAAGTGACAAAGTTGTGATCAAAAGCGAATAGTTAGCTTTAGATGGTTATCGTAATGTCACAGTCTAAATTGCATTAAATTTTTCTTAGGTAGTAAAGTTGTGAGGAGAATCAAATGTTGAGTTGTCACTTTGCATGGTGCTTAATGATAGGAATCCTTTTGAACTCTTCTCTTGAAAAGCTAATTTGCAGATCAACTCCAAGGTTCTAGGGAATCTTGTGACCTACTAAAATCTGCTCAATTGAAGATAAATGTGAATTTTCATGAGGAGGCCTTTGATGGTTTTGAAATAATTTAGATAAGATGTAGAATCTACTTGCTATCTCAAAATAATGAAACACACAAAATGAATATATTTTTGTATTTTATGTTTCATGGTGAATGCAATCTAACAATTCAACTATATGAATTCCTAATTTAACCAAGGGTTTAGTAAAGCAAATAAGGAAGATAGGGTAATAAAAAATTTAAGCAAATAACATGAAAAGTAAAATCCTAATGGATATAAAATACAGGAACAATGTGTCTACGAGTTAAGCTTCTAAAAATATCGGTGGGTAACCAATAAATATAGAAGAAACACTTCCTTATTTCCATTGATGCAAATGTAGATGGGAATTCAGTAACTATAAGATGTTTCACTTTCTATCAAATTGCAAGGCCACGAAAAGTGCATTCATGCAAGATGAAAAGTTATGAAGGAAAAATATGACGATCTCTTCTCAAACTAAGTACATAAACAAAATTTATAGACCCATAGAAAATATCAAAGTTAAAAGATCACACAAAAACAATAATGTAATAAAACTATTGGCTCAATTACATTCCATGAACATAAATCCATATAATATAATGCACTTTGGAAAGAATAACTACACTCCAAATGTGAACACCAATAGCATTTATTATTTCATGAAAATAATGGTGACCTAGAATACATATTACATTTCTAAGTTTATAAGAAATCTTCTCCTTAACTTGTGTTTAGAGTGAAAGATAAATTTATGCAATCATATTATTCTAAACTAGTAAAACAAATCTATTTATGTATAAAATGACTCTCTAACTGCTGCTTAGTAGGATTCCATCCATATTTATATCCTTAATTAGATGCATGAGCCTTTACATTTCTTAAAACAAAGAAAACATGACAAAATAAGAATGACAGATCCTTCAGTTGATGTAGGAGTGTCTTCATCTCCACCTGCAGGGAAAGGTCATGCTCTTTCTGCATGAGCTATGACTTTAGTGCCTTCATGGATTCTTGATTTTGAGGCTTCTCACCACATCACAAACACTCCTAAGTTTCTTACCTCACTTGCTCCTTTTTCCAGCACATACATTGTAGTTGGGAACTCTTCACAACTTTTAGTTTTGGGTTCTGGCACTATTGCTTTGGCCAAGGGCTCTCTATAGGATGTACTTTGTGTTTCTAATATTTCAATGAACCTTCTATCTATCTATCAGATTTTCCACTTTGGCTCTAGGAAGATAGTTGAGTTCTTACCACACGATGTGGTTATTTGAGACTTGCATGATCCAGAGATGATTGTGGCCACTGGGAGTGTTGACTCTACATCTTGCCTCTATAGATTTGATGGATTTGAGTCTTCTGATGACATAGGTTCATGCTTAGTTGCACATGTAGATTCAGTAAGTAGACTTTGGCATGAACATTTTGCGCATGTCAATTATAGATATCTTCAACATATGAGCACACAGGAACTTATTCTTGGGCTTCCCTAGATTTCCTATCCAGATGGTGTTTGTCAGCGATGTGCACTTGGCAAGCAACATAGGGATTCTTTTCCACATGGATGAGCCACTCATGCTTTAACACCTTTGGAGTTGATTCATAGTGACCTCATGTCATTTCTTATTCCTTCTTTTTCAGGTGCTAGATATGTGCTTACATTTATTGATGACTTCTCCAGATGCACATGGGTGTACTTTCTTAAGTACAATTTTGACGCCTTCAACTCATTTCAAGTTTTTAAGGCATTTGTAGAGAAGCAATCTAAGCTTTCTATTCAGCAGATATGCACAGACAATGGGGGGGAGTATGTGAACCGAGATTTCAAAGATTTTTTTTTTAAAGCATGGTCTTCAGCATTAGATTTCAATGCCCTACACTCCTCAATAGAATGGTGTGATTGAGAGGAAGAACAGAACCCTTCAAGAGATGGAAAATTGCATGATTTAGTCTAGGTCCATGGATTCATGTTTTTGGGTAGAGGTAGTCAATTGTGCCAACTACATTCAGAATTAGATGCCTCACAAGGAAATTTGACATATGACTCCTAAAGAGGCTTGGTCCCATGTCAAGCCTGATGTGTCATAATTCAAAGTGTTTGGGAGTACAACATATGCTTTTGTGCCAGATGCTCAGAGGAAAGCTATGGAATGGAAGAGTTGACCACTGATTTTTGTTGGCTACTACAAGGATGTAAAGGCTTATAGGTTATTTGATATTGATTCCAGAGAGGTCCTATTTCGACGAGATGTCTAGTTTGATGATAGCCCTCCTTCCGTACATTCCTTGCCTCTAGCGACTCCTTCAGCTCCCACTACTCCCTCTTCATTTCTAGATGGTTTCATGGATGATGAGGATGATGATCATGGTGATCCTAATATACCTCCACCATAGGATCCTCCCCAAATGCCTAAATGGGCTTGAGCTATTGTTGAGGCTACAAGATCTCTAGCTAGTGACGCATCCACATCTCGTCGCACCCGTTCTCACACTACAGGTTCCAGTCTACTTAGTCATTCTATTAGTACTGATCCTTAGACATTTGTAGATGTGTTAAGACATTCAAAATGGGATAGTGCAATAGAGGAGGAATATTCTTCTTTGATGAAGAACCACACATGGAATCTTTGTTCTCTTCCTAAGGGGAGAAAACTTGTGCATTGTAAGTGGATTTACCACACTAAGTATGCTATTGATGGCTCCATTGATAAGTATAAGGCTCATCTTATTGTGAAGTTTTTTTCACAAGTCAAGGGTATTGATTACTCTGAGACATTTTCCCTTGTCACCAAGATGAATTCTATTCGCCTTGTCTTATCCCTCATAGCTTCACAGGGATGGTTAGTTTATCAGATGGATGTGAAAAGTGCCTTCCTGCATGGTGATATCACATATCAAATTTATATGGAGCAGCCTCCAAGTTTTGTGCAGGATCCCACCTTGGTTTGCAGGCTTCAGCATTTATTGTATGGTCTCAAGCAAGCCCCTATGGCTTAGTATGAGAAGATGGACTCATTTTTTATATCTACAGGCTTCACTCACTACCCTTCCAATCCCACAGTGTACATTCAGCATCTTGCTGATGAGATTCTAATTCATGTTTTGTATGTTGATGATCTTATCCTTACAGGTAGTTTGTCATCCATGCTCCAAGATGTTAAGTGTGCACTGATGGATCAGTTCAAGATGATTGATCTTGGTTTGCTACACTGCTTTCTTGGTCTTCAAATTCATCAGTCTCCTACTGGCATTTTTGTGTATCATCATAAGTATGCTCTTTCCATGCTTCATCTCTTTCACATGCTTGATTGTAAATTTTCTCCTACACCATTTCAGTTGGGTGTTACTTTGTCTACCTATTGCTACTCACCTTCAGTGGCTGCTACTTTGTATCGATAGTTGGTTGGTAGCCTATTGTACCTGACACACACACCCTTGATCTTTCTTTTGTAGTTGGCCTAGTCTCTTAGTTCTCTTAGGACCCTCATTAGAGTCATTGGAAAGCTACCAGGCATATTGTGTGCTACATTCAGGGCGCACTCATGTATGGAATTCACTATAATATGGGGACTCCACACATTGTTGGCTACACTAACTTCGATTGGGTTGGTGATGTTGATGATCGCAAGTCTACTTCTGGCTTTGTGTTTTTCCTTGGCTTAGGTCCTATCACATGGTCATGCAAAAAGCAACATGCTTGAGCACTTTCATCTACAAAGGCTAAGTACAAGGTTGTAGTTCTTGCTAGTCAAGAAGCTTTATGGCTTTTTTACTTGATGATTGATTTTGGATTTCCTCCTAATCATCCACTATTTTGTGGTACGATAATAAAAGTGCCATTCACATCTCTTGCAACCCAGTGGAACATCAATGTACCAAGCACATTGAGTTGCATATGCATTTCATCCATCAGCTGATCCAAGATGGTATTATTGCATTGGAGTACATTCCTACTACTAGACAAGTTGCTGACATCTTCACTAAGCCTTTTGCATCATCACATTTTCTTTAGTCATGGTCAATGCTTGGGGTTACGAAAGTTGTCCTTGGGGGATTTGGTTGAGGCCTTCCTTCCTTCCTTCACTTCATATTTTTTTCAGCATGTTGTTTTTCACCTCTTTTTAGGGGAGAGTTTTTCCCATGTGGTTTTCTCTCTTTCCCCATTTTATAGAGGTTGCATTTAGTTACATTGTACTTGGGTACCTAAAATGGCCTCGTTGCAAAGACCCATTTTGCATTTTTTCCTTTGTGTTGTGAGCTTAAGGTATTCCCCTAAGTTGCACTTAAGGGGGGGTGTTAGAGTAAATAATTAATTAATTTTTAATTATTTATTCTATTTACTTAAGCTTAATTAGGTTAATGTGTGTAGTTGAAGTTAGTTGTTGACAACACATGAGTTTTTTCCCTTTAGCATACTTATCTTTTCCACCTCTTGTGGATGTGTGCTTAGTTGTCAACCTTATCTCCTACCTCATTCCAACTTGTTCTACAAGCTTCCATGAGGCCTTTTTATTTTGTCTCTCATTCATTGTAAATTCATACCATTCACATATCAATTCTAATTTCCAATTGTGAAATATTATCTGGTGCAGTATTTGCTTCAAGCTCTTTGCTCCCTAGGTTTCTCTTGAGCAAGCTATTTGCATTGCAGGTGATCTTCGCACATTTTTAGAGTTGGATTCTCAACCCCTACAAGCCAAAAAAAAAAAAATTTTAATATAAAACCTAACTAAAAACAGCCTTCTGGATCCAATGGTAGCATCCATTTGACCCCAAAGTGCTTCAAAAAATCACTCTACCCCTAATTTGAAGAAAAATACACAAACAAACTAGGGTTTGTGACTCCAAATTAAGGCTTCAAAAATCCTTCGAACAAGAAGTAGTAGGTTGACTCAGATACCATGTAGGAGTTGAGAATCCAACTCCAAAAATGAGCCAAGATCACCTACAATACAAATAGCTTGTCAAAGAGAAACCTAGGGAGCAAAGAGCTTGAAGCAAATATCGCAAAAGGGAATATTTTACAATAGGAAATTGGAATTTCTATGTGAATGGTATGAATTTACAATGAATGAGAGACCAAATAAAAAGGCCTCATGGAAGCTTTTAGAACAAGCTAGAATGAGGTAGGAGATAAGGTTGACAACTAAGCACACATCCACAAGAGGTGGAAAAGATAAGTATGCTAAAAGGAACAAACTCCCATGTTGTCAACAATTAACCTCAACTACATGCATTAACCTAAGTAAGCTTAAGTAAATAGAATAAATAATTAACAATTAATTAATTATTTACTCTAACATCTAGAAGTGCCAAAAATAGAAGCTCCATCTTCACTAGGCATCTATCAGAGTTAAACTATTGCCAAACTATATTTCTGATGCATGGAAAGCTCTAAATTTAGAACTAATAGTTAACTATTGACATACCTTTGAATTCTTCAAAATCTTCTAGAACACCATTGAAAAAGTGCACATATGCACCTGGCACATTAGTGCACCAGCACACCTAAATTTTTTCTTCTGGGTTTTGTTACATTTTATACTAGACCTATGTCTAGATATTTTCCCTTCAATTTCTCAATGATCTTAGTAGCTTAAGTTGCAACTAGAAAATCTAAGACTTCATATTTATCTTTCATTTTCTGCCTATAATTTTCTACCTTGATCCGAGTTTCTGCAAAATCTCCTAATTTTACATCCAAGTCTAACAATAATTCTTCTATTCTAAATGCTTTCCTAATGTCATCATCATTAGCAGCCTCTTAAATTTTTTTCTAGAATTTCTCAACTACTATCTCTATAGCTAGTAACTTCTCAAATCATCCTCAAAAATTGTCCAAACACACAATCACTATAATGCTTCTCAGCTTCCAAAATTTGCTCTTGGACTTGATCCTTGAGCCTATGAATCTCCACATGTAATTTCTCCATTACTTTATTACCATCTACAATATTTTCTATCCAATCATCAATTTTTTCCAACTCCTTAGTGGTATATACCTCAATCAACATCTAATAGGTCTTTTTCCTTTGATAGATTGTAATGCCTGCAAATCTTTTCCCTAGGTATGTAATTCATCTATTAGGCATAAATTTTGATTAAAAATGGCTACAAGCCTATCTACATTCTCATACATAATGTGTAACAACTTTAGATTTTCTTGAATGATCTATACATTGTTTTCCTTGAAAAGTTCTCTCCAATGCTGAAAAGCTCTCAAAAAAGGGTTTAACTGTACTACTCCCTTATCCCTCTTCTCTAGTGCTAAGTTTAAGGTTTATTTGGGATTTGTGGGATCTAGGGGACCAACATATTTGTTTACATATCCTTTTAGGATCTCATTTTGTCACAAAAGTGTTATCAATTCTACCCCATCCTATTCTAAGCTCCTAAATACTTCTTTTATTCCTATTGTAACCATTAGCATAGCAATATCCAATGAAGGTTTCCCAAGCATAACCTCCCTAATCTAATATTCCCATGGATTTAATTCTTCAATGTTTGAATGCAAATGAGGGATAGCCTTGTGAGTAAACAAGTCCTAGCTCTGATCACTCATGATGAAGGCTAATGCTCATGCATCCTTTGAGGGTGATTTAGGCCTCCTTAGGAATTTGATCAATTCCATCCTATCCTCTTCCTCTATGGTGAATTATTTCTTTTTATTTCTTATTAATTCTTTCTTCAACCATCTTTGTATATGTTTCTCCACTTTTTGGAGGTCTCCCCTTTTGCACAAGATTTGTAGTGAGAGTCTATGTGCCCATAGAGTCCATAGTCCTTACCTTAGTGTCTTGGGAAGTTTGATGAGGTTGTTCACTTATCTACCCTTCAATTAACACTTCCTTAGTAGATGCTTGTTGTGGCTCTTCCTCTTTCTCTTTCTAAACCTACTCTCCTTTGGTGCTTGGAGGAAGAGGGATAGCTGATCCGTTGTCTACATAGAATGTGACTTGTATTGAGGATGATGGAACTACCTTTGGTCCTTGTGGTTTAGGTGGCAGTTGACTCCAATTCTCATGTTGAGGTTTATTAGTTGGAGTGTCTCTTATCTTATCCCCCACCAATTCAATACGCATAGGCATGAAATAAAAATTTTACATTTGAAAGACATCAATGCCCTCCATATCCTACTCATCTATCCATTGTTTCATCTCATCTTTTGATGTTGTAGTATGAATGGGTTGCTTATGAATAGATGGAGGTATGATGGTGGAGCTTCTTCTCCTTTCCAACTCTATAGTTCTTGCAAGATGAGTCCTTGTGTTCAAAGGTAGATTGTCCTCTTTGTCCTCATCATCCTCTTCTTCTTCTACTTTTGGGAAACATTTGGGGATTGATGGGAAAGGAATCACTTTCCTAGTGCCCTTTTGTCTCCTCTTTATTAGAGTCTCAATCTTTCTCTTCTTAGGCGTGGAGGGGGAGGCTTGTACTTCTCATAAAGAAACTTCTTATATTTTAATATCAGATTCTCCTTGGCCTTATTTAGCTAGTGGCACTTGAGGATCATCTTGAGTTTATGTGGCTTCTACATTCTTTGGAGGTGCTTGAGTTGTTTCTTCTTCTAGCTCAACCCATTGAGGAGAAGTTCTCTTCCTCTTCCCTTTACACTTTTGATCCCTATAATACCCAACTAGTAGATCAAGTTGGTGTACTATCTTGGGTCGCACTGGTGACTGGGCTATAAATGTAGGCACTATGACCTTAGCTCCTCAACCTTTGGCTAGGTGGGCTTAAGCATGATAGACCACTATTTGAGGAATTGGATCAAGTTTGAAAGGTCTCTTGATCTAATCCTTTATCAATTTTATGATGTTCTTCACCCTATGATTAATGTCAGAGTTCTCTTATTTATCAAGTCTATCACGAATCTTGTCCCTATTGAACAATGGATCGAGAAAATCCTCTATATCTTGTTGCGCAATCTTCAATGGACACTTCACCTTCAAAGAACATTCTACTAGATATAGAGTCATCCTACAATAATCCCTTATGTGGATATTGTAGTCACCCATTGCATTCATCCAGTGATCCTCAATTGCATCTTCATCCTAAAATGTCTTAGTAGCTAGATGTTGCACTCTTCCAATATTATCAAAGTATGACCAAGGAGAATTATATTCTTCTAAAAAATATTGATCACATTCACACTCAAAAGAAAAAATGTCTTCTCTTCACACCACACTGAAAGGTCGTATAGTAATAGGCCATATCTAACATATTTTGTGCTACTTCCTAACTCTATCATATTTGGACAAGATTATTGAGCGATCTCTAGTAGAATGAGTATATCATTGGGATACCTAGGGAGATTTTTAGGGTTGATATTTTTACCCACTACCCTCAAATATGTGAATGTTTGGAACTAGATGTAATAGTCTCCAACCTCTGATATCTTAGCAGCTACCTCTTCTGACATCAATTTTTCATAATCCCCCTCTATGAACTAGATTATTGTGAATATAAAAGCATCATTCACAATCCTATTTTCTTTTCTTTCCTCTAAAAGCTTATTCTTTACGAGTTGGGGGTATACAATGTAGGGCTATATGCTTGCATCCTACATGCTACCTTTCTTATAGAGCCTTGGGCAATCTATCGCCCTTGCAGCTAACAAGTACATCAAATATGATATCATGTAAAATTTTCCATTATTCTTCATCACCACTAGTTTCTCACCCAAGTTCTCACTAAGAATGGAAGACCAATCAATCAACATCTTTGTCATCTTGATAGTCTTAATGAAATAGAACATCCATATGTTCAAATGTCTAGAAGCGGACAAACCCATGACTCTACTCAAGAGTATTATTGAATATCTTATATCTTCCTTGCTACATCCTCTTTTCATGTTCACTTTGCCTACCATTTTCCCTAGAGGAGTCTTCTTAATGAGGTATAATGACTGTATGATTTTAGAAGCTTCATCAATATGTGTCCTATACCACCTCTTAGCTTGGTGATAAGTCAATCTAATAAATTGATCCACCCTTGGAAGATGGAACATCTTCTCTATATTACTGGGTTGAAGACCAAGGATGATCTCTCTAGTTATGCTCTTCACAACCCTTTCTTTAGGAACATATTTCTCTCCTAGTGTCATGACCAATTTTGAGGATTGCACTAAAATTGGATGTGATGCTGCATTAACTAGTCTAGAGTGAATTAGAGCAGATATCATCAGTGATCTTTTTTTGGGTTTATTGCACAATGTCAGGAATACACCCAAATCTATGTAACCCAATTCAGTGTCTCAGATCTCTCAATAGTCATCTTGAAACCATAACTTGGTTATAATGCCTTGAAACTTGAATACTATGGGCTTCAGTACCATCTTTGTGATGAGGGAGGATGATGAGGAAGCCATTGAATCTACATAAAAATGATGCCCATTAGTTTAAATTTGAAGCAAAATTGATTAAATCAAACCCTAAAATAGACAAAAAAAAACCCTAAAAACCTAATTGTTTGAAAATACTCAAAAACCTAATTTTATGACCCTAGCTTGCAAAAAAAATTTGTGCACTTGGCACTCCTCTGAGGTGTGCTTGGTGTGCCTTTCATCATTTACAAACTTTATAATATGGGGTGTGCTGATGCACACCCTATATTGACTAAGGCACAAAAAGGTGTTTATTACTTAAGCATGTCTAGCAGTGTACCTAATTAGGTGCACTACTATGCACCCTAAGTTGCTATTTGCTTATATTTTTGAAGCTTCTTAATTTTTTTAAAGGTTTTTTTTGTTTTGCAATAAAAGGGTGCATAGTAGTGCACCTAATTAGGTGCACTATTGTGCACCTGAAGTGGGGTTCTAATGTTATTTTATTTTTTTGTGTAGGAGGAATGAAGATGAGGAGTACCTCAACTAGTGCACAGGTATGGTGCAAGATTCTTGTAGAGGAAGAGAAAAAAGTGAGGAGGGAGAAGGATCCCCAAGTTTTATAGACCTGGGTCCATACACACCACATTGTGTTGTGCAGCTATGCTACTATGCATCACCAAGTGATGATGATTTTTTCACTACTTTGGCACACCAGCACACCTAATAAGGTGCCTTTGTTTGCATTTTTTTCCTTGTGAAAGGACCTATCCTCCTTAGAATTTTGACCTTCAAAAACTAGGTTTTCTATTCGGGACCTAGATTTGACAAAGGACACTAGAAAAAACCCTAGAAATGACTTGGACACTAGAGTAGAGTTCCAGAAGGCCAAAAAAGTAAAGTATTAGGTCCGCATTTCTAGTCAAAATGGGGCATCCAGTATGTAACCATAACATCAAATAGGAAAGGATGTTGTATTTACACTATTGCAAATGTTTAAGCTATAGTCAAGTTCCATGTAGTGAAGTTGGGAAATGGTGGTGATGGTCAACCTAGCCATGTTTGCAATATTGAAATGTTAAAATATGTCTAATTTCTAGTGTTCATGAGGTAGTTATAAAGGGTAAAATGGATGACTTATCATCATCACATTGTTAAAACAATGTTAAGTCCAAACCATGATAAGAGCATCAGCAAACTAGTTCTATAGTGTTAGTAGGGTCACAATAGTTAGAGAAATAAGGTGATAAAGAGCTCAGAAGTAGTGATAAGGCTTTAGATGAAGACATTGTGGTTTCAAAAGGCTAAACAATTAATGAAGAATATAAGTTATGAATCTGTGAATAGGCGTAAACACAGGTCAACAAGATAGTTAGAACACTAGGTGAGCTAGAAAAATATTTTGAGTATAAAGCCACATGGAAAAATGAATGGTTGAATGTAGTTGACTTGCTAATATGGTTGATCTGGCATGATGCGGATGTAATCCATGCAAAAGTTGGAAAGACTAATTAGAAATTATTTTTTGGTCTGCAACCATTTTTTATGTCATCGACTTCACTACACTTCGTTCTTCTTAAATACATATCATGATTGATTATGCTTTGATTTGATCTCTTGTGGTTGAGTGCATTATTTTCCTTGTTCTTTATATCATTTCTTGCATTCATTTGCACTCCATGATCAAATTTTCTTCTGATACTCAGTTATTTCTCTCACATGTAATCTAATCTTATGGTCATGTGAGTTTAAAATCAATATTGTACTTGGGTTATTCCTACATCCTATAAAGGAAATTTGTGTTGTTGTTGAAAAGATCTCTCTTTTTCTGGTCTTCTACAGATATTCTCTATAAATGTTCTTTCCTCTTATTCAATAGAAATTACTACTATCATATCCATTCTCAACTAGTTAAGTTTGTGTAATCTTTTATCTGTCATTTTCCTAGATGTATTTGGTAGAGTAAATAATTAATCATTTATTATTTATTCTATTTACTTAAGTTTACTTAGGTTAATGCATTTAGTTAATAGTTGTAGTGATGAGTTGTTGACAACATGGAATTTTGTTCCCTTCTAGCATGTTCCACCTTTTTGTGGAAGTGTGCTTAGTTTTCAACCTTATCTTCTACCACCTTCTAGCTTGTTCTACAAGCTTCCATAAGGACTTTATATTTAGGCTCTCTCATTTTATTTTCACATCTAACATCTCATTTTCAATTGTAATTACATTTTCCTTGTTTGCAATATTTTTTTCTCTAATGTCTGTTTAGGGTTTTTCCAAGCTCCACCTCTTCCTTCTTTGTTTCCCTTCAAAAGGTTATTTTCATGCAAGTGATCTTGGCAAGCTATAGAGTTCAATTTTATCAACTCCTACATGGTATCAAAGCTTCTTTGCTACTTCTTTGTTGAAGGATTTAAAGCCATGATTCAGAGAAACAAACCATAGCTCTTTTGTGTA
The DNA here is from genome assembly GCA_028749045.1 of Cupressus sempervirens. Classification (NCBI taxonomy): domain Eukaryota; kingdom Viridiplantae; phylum Streptophyta; class Pinopsida; order Cupressales; family Cupressaceae; genus Cupressus; species Cupressus sempervirens. Next base: position 279,544,612 of record CM053783.1, on the reverse strand, counting down.
TTTTTCTTCAATCGAGGGGAAGAGCATTTTTTTGGAGCACTTTGGGCCTAAATGGACACTGCCATTAGATCTGGAAGGCCATTTACAATCTAGATTCATATAAAATTTGTCAACTTTGGTGATAGGAACTTTGGGAGGAAAAATTTTTTTGGTTCGAGGGCTGTATGGACCTATACAGACGAATTTATTGTGTAATTTTTTTAAAAAAATTGTGTAGCACTAGATGGCCACCACCATGCCACCACAACTATGCATGTGTGTTGCACAAGTGCCACTGCTACTAGCAACACAGCCATGAGACAGTCACTCCATGGCCACTACTACTCAGTCAGCCCACCGCCCTCACGGCAACACCCTTGTCTTCTCTGCCATGACACTTCTGTTCGTGCCACCCCTATGTAGCTCCTCCACTTGTCCACAACCCTTTGGTAACCTTCGCTCTACTTCCGAACTCAACCACCTATTCAATGACTACATGGAAGTTTAGCAGCACTTGGAAAGTTTTGGGGCTGCCATGTTGGCATCTACCATGTGTACCATTCTATCTCACCCACCACATCAGCGCTTTACCACATGGCATCCATGTGGAACTACCATGTGGCTTAATTTTTGTTTCAACATCTTGGAGGCAATCAATTTTTTTCCAGTAAAATGCTGACATCAACACCTCTCTAGGTCCTTTTTGACCTACAATTGGTTTTTTTTCCATATCTTGAGCATATGGAGGTATTTTTCTAATCCGAAAAAAATACCAAAATGATAGTTCTTAGACAAAAACATTAAAGTAGGTATTTTAAGGTTTTGATGTAGTTTTGTTGCTCATTTTTGTAGTTGAAGTACAAATTTTTTTTTTTAATCTGGCATGCATATCTTTTCTATCCAATGTCCATTTTTTGAAAATGTTATATTTTTGGAAAGTTGGTTTTCTCATCTTTTCAGAAATGCTATCATTTTCCTCAAATTTTGGCCCACACTTTTTCTAACATTTTTTTGGCATTTTTTCTCCATGGTGGATATCTTGGGTGTTCTAGGCCTGAGGATTGTTTTCATGGCATGGGATCCATTTTTTTGGTTTGTACTACCTTTTTTATCAACTTTTTTCCTTTTCTGATAATTGTAGGTATCATTTGTAAGCACTTTTATGTAAAAACACACTGAGATAAAGTGCCACTCTGACATTTTGGTTTCATGAATGTTGTTTTGAGATAGTTGTACTTACACTATTTTATAAAGCACCATAGGGGGGTAGTTATTTTCCATTTTTGTGCCTTCTTCCTTTTGTTTTCCCATGCAATGTTACTGTGACTATGTCTTTATAGGTGTTTTTACCTCTTCCACTCTCTCATTATTCTTGATTTTGTTTGTAGGGAATATTGGCTCACCTTCTTATTTTCCTATCACCTCACCTTGTCTGCATTAAGGGGGGTTGTTCTATTGTTCTAATGCATCCTTGGTTTGATGGTTTGATAGTGTGAGCTATGTATTCAATGGTTGATCCTATATATGAGGCAATTGTAGTGGCTAGCTTCCTATGCATTCTAGTGAGATGAATCATCTACTATATAGACACACTTGGTTTGTACCTTCTTCTTCCACAGAGGTTATTTAGATCAATATTTTCTTTTTGATGGAAGAATTTTTGTCTTCTTCATGCTTCATTGATGCTCTTCATTATCACCTTTTGTTCCTATTTTATGGGGCATTCTTCTAGTTGGAGGCTTCTTTAGTCCTTCACTAGGTTCTTACCTCTTTATGGGGGAGGGTTTTTCCCATGATGTTATCTCTCTTTCCTCATTTTTAGAGGTTAAATTTCTTTGCATTGTACATGGATACCTAACATGGCCTCATTGCTGGGATCCTTTCTACATTTTCATCTTAAAGTTTTGTGAGCTTAAGTCATTCCCTTAATTTGCACTTAAGGTGGGGGGTGTTAGAGTAAATAATTAATTTTTAATTATTAATTCCATTTACTTAAGTTTATTTAGGTTAATGCATTTAGTTAATAGATGTAGTGATGAGTTGTTGACAACATAGGAGTTTGTTCCCTTCTAGCATGTTCCACCTTTTTGTGGAAGTGTGCTTAGTTGTCAACCTTATCTTCTACCACCTTCCAACTTGTTCTACAAGCTTCCATAAGGCCTTTATATTCAGGCTCTCTCATTTTATTTTCACATCTAACATCTCATTTTCATTTGCAAATACATTTTTCTTGTTTGCAATATTTTCTCTCTCATATTTGTTTAGGGTTTTTCCAAGATCCACCTCTTCCTTCTTGGTTTCCCTTCGACAAGTTATTTGTATGCAGGTGATCTTGGAAAGCTATGGAGTTAGATTTTATCAACTCCTATAGTATTTTAGTAGTTACAATACTATATTATTATGTGCATATCAATTAACTAATCTGTCAAGTGAATTCATTGTATTCCTTGCATGATTATGTTGTTTTTGGCTTGTTTGTGGTGTTAAGCCTGAAGGGATGCAGATAGTGATATATCTTATGAATTCTACTAGATTTTAGTCCAATTATTGGAAATAAGTATATCAAAATATTGTTTGGTATATCACCCCCTCTAATTTGGGATAGGTAGTTTGATTTTCATGCATCTCCTTCTCCCTTTTATTCTCAAGAAGTAGTTAGGTATACCATGATAATAAGGAAGTCACCCTTCTCTAGAGACTCAATCTCTGATTGTAAAGTCCCATACTTTTGAGAATGTTTCCATGTTACACAAGGTCACTTGAGGTTCATACCTTAAGAAAGAGGGTAGATTTATGTGTCAACAATTTTTGGCATGCCTGGTGGGATAAACATTAAAGCACTGCTTCAATCTACTAGTTCATTCGTGTTTGAGAAAAGAACTTCAAATTAATCTTAAAGAGGTAGTACTACACATAGCATTTGATCCTTCAAGAGGCTCCCATTCAAGTACTTGGTGACTCCATCTCTACATCTTGGTTTCCATACCAGAATTGTTGTATTTCATGCACAAGGCTCACACAAGCACCTCTTCTAGAGGTAATTTTCAATATACCAAACTTTCATTTTCAAATCCTAGAAGAAAGAGAAGTAGAATCTCTCTATCACTAGTTAGGAGTTTAGAACTAGCACATACACTTGCTAGATCCCTTTCTACTCCTCTTGTTGATAGATCACAACCTAGGGTACCATCTTTTCATCTAAATAGATCATTATTCCACATGGCCTTCCCTAGAAATCAATTTTTTCCACCTTTAATGGTGGGAGCCCTCTTATTTTAGCCCAAAGACATGATATCCTAGTAGCTACTCTTAAAATTCTATGAGTGTTTCCTAGTGAAACTTTAGTCTCCCCAAAAGAAAACATTAAGGAGATTTCAAATATCTCTAATATATTGTTGTTAGAATTTTAGTTTCATCTTTAAAGGGAAAAGTCTTACAGTGGAATAGTTGATTACCACAGAACTCTATCAATAATTGGGATGAGCTAGGGGAGAGATTATGTAAACATTTTGAAGATAAAAGTGATAACTTATTACTCTTTGAAAAACTAACCACAATAAATATGGCACCTCATGAGTTCATGCAAGATTTCAATTATAGATTCCAATAAACTTGGGATAGAATCCCTACTGCAATCAAGCCTACTCCTAGTAATGATTTCTTGAATTACCTTAGAGCCTTTAATATTGATATTGCTACCACACTACAAACCATGGGAGGGGATACTTTTCTAGATGCTTATGAAATTTCTATAAAGGCAGAGAACACTCTAATTCAAGAAGGAAAGCTAGCTCCAAGGCTTCCAATGACACTATTTCCTGACATGCCTATACACCAACCTACAATGAATCCCATCCCAACTATGACTACATGTCAATGTCTTGTTGTTGTTCCTCCAGCATCCACCCCTTCAAATGGGATGGATGAAATTAGGACTGTGATGTAGGCTATGATGCAAAACATAGAGAAACTTAAGGATCGTAACTATGATGTAGACAAAATATTTTAGGATGCAAATGCAATGATGCAAAAAGTGAATAATGTATTCACAAAAAGCTCAACATATAAAACCTTTTCAAACCAATTATCAAATTCCTCCATTCAATAGGCAGCCAAACTATGATCAAGCCACATATAACCAAAATATACTTATGTATAATGTCACCCCTATAAATGCAATTGCAAAACCTATAAGGATGGTAGTTTCTCAAAATAACTTGGCTCAAGAACAAGAATATTGTTTAGTTTGTAATTTCTCATATGATAAATGTGTTTTGCATAGAGTGGAACCTTCTCAAGCCTTAACTAGCTAAGAGAAAGCAATAAGGCATCAATATGATTCTAATCAGCCCACTACCAATTTTCAATCCCAACAACAAGGGGACTGCACTTTTATGATTTACTAGCTAGAAGATTGCTGCCATGTAAATCATGGTGGTAATGGTGGGATAGCTCAAAACACTAGAATCAAAAGGAAAGCTATAGAGGAAGCTCCATCCTCTTCATCAGTTTAGGCTACAACTTTGAAGACTGTTCCACAAGCCACAAGTGCAAATGTACAATAGAACATTTCTGCTCCCTTGCAAAATGAGAACTACAAAAATACCAAAGAGCCACATGTTTCTCTCAATCATATACCAGAATCTATAGTCACCAAGCTTCCTGCCAAGTTAGCATACACTCCTCTTAACATTGTAGATCAAATAAAGAGCACCAATATTAGTGTTCCAATGTGGGATATTCTTGCAATTCCATCTCAATTAGAACTATTGTAACAAGAATTAAAGACTGTCAAAGTGCAAGATAGACCAGCCATCATGGAAGGAATAACAAGCTTTGTGCAGGCTACAAGAGAGAAAGAAACAAGTATGAATAATAAGCCTTCCCCTTTTTATCTCTCTTTGATTATAGGAGATAAGCTAGTTCACAATTGCATAATACATTTTGGAGCTAGTAGATCCTTTATACCAAAGTGTGTAGTCGATGGCCTTGGTATTCAGTATGAGAAAATGGCTAAAGTGGTTCTTCAATTGGATGGTAGTTCTTTTACAATAGTTGGAGTGTTTAAGGATATGACAATGGCACTAAATACATGTCCTAGTTGTACTATCATACAAGACATTAGTTGTTGAGCTCCCTCAACATTTTTCTATTTTCTTATCTAGGGACTTTACTACACAAATTCATTTCTATATTGCATCTGACTAGTCCTACATGTTCTTCAGGACAAGATGTGGAACAAAGGCTTCCATAAAGTTTGATCCATTGGCCATTAGTCATATAGAAACTTAATCTCCTAACCCCATAAATATGAATTTTAGAATCTAAGAAGGGGAGGATGAAGAATGCATAACTCATGAGCATGCTACACTCTTCATAGGGAAATCCAATTGATGAATGGTGTAATGCTTTTAAAACTAACCTGATACAATAAATCAAGGAGATAGGTCTTGGGACTTATTGTAGACCTAAGGATGGTTCTCCTATTCCCAATCTTATGAAAGCAAAATAAGATACAAATAGATTGTGGAATGTTTTCTTTCATGGCACAAGGAATAAGCATGGTGTAGCTACTAGTGTAATGCTTTATTCCCCTAGTTTGGAGAAATATGACTTTTCATATAGACTCCAATTCAACTGTACTAACAATGTGGTAGTGTATGAAGCCTTGATCCAAGGTCTCCAACTTGTACAAAGGAGAGGTATTAAGCTATTAAAGTATTTGGGGACAACAAGTTGGTGGTAAATCAAATTAGTAATAAGAATATCAAAAAGAAAAATCTTCTCAAGTCATGCACACATAGAGTTTGGGATCTAATTGAAGGCTTCCAAACATTCAACATTCAAAATGTTCTTAGAAATAAAAACAAGCATGTTGATAGGCTTGTAACAATTGGTGCTCATTATGATATAACAAAACATGTTGCTGATGCAAATGAACAACAGATTGGACTTGTTGTAAGGCATATTGTCCCAGAAAATTACATAAATTTGAAAGTATTTTATTTTGATTTACAAATTATTAATTTCTAGTAAAATTTGGTAGAATTCTATACTAAAAATAAGTCTAAGCTATAATGTCAGCATGGGGATTATATTGTAAATTTTAATTACAGTAAATTTCCTAAAGGCCTAGTCACTTTGGAAGACCTATTCAACTCCAATGATCAAGCAAGAAGAAAGGTTCAAACTTGAATGCAAGGAGAGGTGACTATATTCTTATCGCCATTATTGATGGAAATACTCTTAACTTGGGAAAGGTATGCATTGAGGCTAAACAAGAAGTTTTCATTAATTTATGACAAGAATTTAGTGATGTTATTGCTTGGACATATAGATACTTAAAGGGTTTTGACCCAAGCTTATTCCAACATACTATATATTTAAACCATGATACAAAGCTTGTTAGACAAAAATAAATGCTAGTTAACCCTAAGATTGAACCATTAATGAGAAAATAATTGTATAGGCTCATAGAGGATAATATTATTTTCCTTTTCAAGCACTCCTCATGGATGGTTAATCTTGTTCCTATTAGGAAGAAGAATGGAGAAATTATGTTATGTGTAGATTTTAGGGACCTTAATAAGGCTATTATTAAAGATAACCATCCCCTTCCTTCTATGGAAAAAATACTATCCAAGGTTAGTGGTTCAAAGAGGATTTGTTTCCTAGATGGTTTTTTAGGCTATAACCATGCATTAGTCCAAGAGTTACCTCGATATAAGATAACCTTCAATACCAAATGGGGTACTTATGCATATTATAAAATGCCATTTGGACTAACCAATGTATGTGCTACATTTAAAAAGGAAATGGAGATGGTCTTCAAGGGTGTGTTAGAAAATTTTGTGCAATTATATCTTGATGATATAATTATCTTTTCAAGGCATGCTATGGATCACTTTGATCATTTGAAGAAAGTATTTATTAGATGCAGAGAGTATGGTGTGTCTCTAAAGCCAAAAAAGTGTGTGTTCACCACTTCTCAAGGAAATCTCATAGGAAACATTGTATCAAGAGATGAATTAGCCATAGATTCGAAAAGAGTAGAAGCAATTATCTCTCTCCAATCCCTAGCCATAGAAAATTATTGTAGAGGTTTTTGTGTAGGATCAACTTTGTGAGAAGGTTCATCCTTGATCTTGCTTCCATGGTGAAACCTCTCTTAGTGATGTTGAAGAAAGATATGATGTTCATCTAGACCAAGGAAGGGAAGGCCAATTTTGAAGATATCAAGAAATAAATTCATCATCTCCTATTCTTTTCAATCCTAAGTTTGATATAAATTTTATCCTTTACTCTCTTGGAGGAGGTTTGAGTATATCAATCATCCTAACACATCTAAATGAGGAGAATTTAGAGTAGCCCATTGCTTTCTTTAGTGAAGGGCTTAAAGATTATGAGGAAAAATATTGCTATGTAGAGAAGAAAGTCCTTTCTATTGTAAGGACCCTCAAAAATTATAAAAATCTCCTATTTCATAACAAGGTCCTACTCTTGGTCCCACAAGAAAGTGTGAAGGAGTTCCTTCTAAATAAGTATATCAATTAAAAGAGAGTTAGATTGATTACCAAAATCATGGACTATGACATTGATATTAAGATCACCAAGCTTGTGAGAGACAAAGGATTGAGTGAGAAAATGGCCTCATTTTTTGAGAGAAATGAAGAGGTTTCCCTCTTAATATATGGTTAGTAAAAAATAGAGAATAAAAATTGCAATGATTTGTTGTACAACATGACTGCCTTCTTGATAGAAGGAAGATATCCCCAAGGCCTAGATAGAGCCAAGAGAAGATAGTTCAGGTTATAGTGTATTTCTTATGTCTTGGTGGATGGAACATTATTTCACAAGGATTCTAATGGAATCCTATTGAGGTGTATCCAAACTAATTAGATCAACAAGTTATTAAAAGAGTTCCATGATGGTCCTACTGGTGGTCATTTCTCAGCTAGGATTACAACAATGAAGATAATGAGGGTTGGTTATTATTGGCTAACATTTTTCAATTATTCTTATAAGTGGGTCAGGAAATATGAGAAGTGTGCATTCTTCTTAGGAAAGCAAATATTGTCTTCCCTTCCTCTTCATCCCATTCAGGTGGACCAACCTTTTGCTCAATAGGGTTTCGATTTCATTGGTCCAATAAACCCCCCCTCTATTTTTAGTCACAAATTAATCTTGGTAGCTATAGATTACTTCACAAGATGAATAGAAGCAATAGCTCTAAGAGATACAACAACAACTTTAGTGGTCAAATTCCTTGATGGAATTTTTACTAGATTTTGTGCTCCTTCAACCATCATATCAGATAACACCAAGTCTTTTTTGGAAAATCATATATGCTCATGCGATCTTGAATATGTAATATATTGGAGTACTTCCTCAAATTATTACCCCCAAGGGAATGGTTTGGCTGAATCATCTAAAAATAATCTCATAAAAATAATAAAGATGAAAATTGAAGATAATCAAAAGTGGTGCCATGCTAAGTTAAAGACTTCCCTTTAGGCTGAAAAATTAGACACAAGTAAGAAATTGTGAACTCACACTTCATGTTGTTATATGGATGAGAAGTGAGGCTTCGTATTACACTTGAGTTCCCCTCTCTTGAACTGGCTCATCAATTGGAGCTAGCTAAGCACAATGCTATGTCAACAACAAGTCAAAAGAAGTTTGACAAGAAGGCTATGACTAGAGTTTTCAAATAAGGAGACCTTATTCTCAAGTGGGATGTAGATAGAGCCAAACTACACAGGCACTCCATATTTGAGTTTATGTGCAATGGCCCATATGTTATCATTAGTTGTAAGGAAAACAATTCTTTTTAGTTATCCATGCTTGATGGTGATATTCTACCAATTCTAGTTAATGGAATTCACCTTAAACCTTGCTTACAAAGAAGGTTGAGGTTTTTGTATATAATAGATTAGTTTTTTCTATTTTCAATAAGTGCACAAACACAAGCTATTTCTCTATGAGATTATAAATTTTTGAGTTTTGCAATTGTAGAGGTTGCAAGGGTTCTAGTTTTTTTGTAAAATAGGGCTTGTTTTGTCACTCCAACCCAATGGATTGTTCAAGACCACAAGTGCATGCATAGTAAGAAAGAATCCCATCAAATTCACCATAAATTTCAACCATTTTCATCCCCTTTCCTAAAAGTTAAACATCCAGGGTGACAACCATGTCTAAGTTCATTGATTTATTTTCTTATTGAAATGCAAACCTCATAGGGATACAAAAAAAGCCTTATTTCTCTTTGTATCCCCAAGTACCTTCTTCACTTTTTCAATTCTGTTAGCCAACTCAACTTGTGATAGTGCTATCTCACTTGATATCTTCTTATTAACTTTACCTTGGAATTTCTTTTTGGACCATTCCATGAGTTTTACATTAGTATCTTGGTCCTCATTTGTCACCTGCTCAACAATTTCTGATAGTTGTTCTAATATAGGCTTGGTTTCATCAATGTTTGCAAGCTAAAGGCATCTAAGAATATTTTTTTGATCTACTAAAGTGCTTGCCTCTATCTATACTCTTTTTTAAGTATCTCTTGATTCTTCTTTATTTCCAGTGCCTCTTGCATGATATTAATCTGCTCTAAATGCATGGTTGCATAATCATATTTTGGTATGATGTTGAGCTATCATTATGCATGATGCTAAATAGTAGGAATTCTTGCAAACTCCTCATTTGAAAAGATGATTTTGTGAATCAACACAAAGGTTCCAAGTTGATCTTGTGACCTACTAGAATCCATTTAGTTGAAGATAAATGTGATTGTTCACAAGGAGGCCTTTTCTAGCTCATTTTGATTTTGGATGAGATAAAGAATTTGCATGCTGCTTCAAAATAAAACATGCAAAAGAACTATATTTTTGTATGTTAAGTTTTTTTATGAATGCAATCTAACAATGTAACTAGAATGAATTCCCACTCTAACAGGGGGCTAGCAAAGCAAATAACATGAAATTAAAATTCCCAATGGACATAAGTTATGGAAAACAACACATCTGTTAGTTATACTTTCAAAGAAATTGGTAAATAACTAATGAAAGAAGGATCAACGCTTCATCGATTCCACTGATGCAATTATCAATGAGAAACTTAGTGATCGAATGATGTTTCACCATTCATCAAATCACAAGGCCATTGAAAGTGTGCTCATGTGAGATGAAAAGTTATCTAGGCACAATTAGATGATTTCTTCTCAAGCTAGTTACATCAGTGAAATTCCTTAAAAGCATAACAAAGACCAAAACTAATAAATCAGACAACTAGAAACAAAGCAATAAACCTTTGGCTCAATCGCAATTTCATCAACATAAATTCACAAAACAATGACACGTTTAAGCAAGAATTAATACTCCAAATGTGAGCACCAAAAGCATAATTTTATTGCAAAATAATGCTGGCCCCAATTACATATTACAATGGAGTATTTATAAGAAATAATCTCCTCAATTTGTGTTGAGAGTGAGAGATATCTTCATGCAATAAAGTGCTTTTAATTAATAAAACAAACTAATTATATACAAACTAACAATCTAACTGGTGCTAAACAGGACTCCGTCCATTTTTTATTCATTAATTGGATGCATGAGCCTTTACATGTTAAAAAATAAACAATTATGAGAAGAAAAAATGAGAAATCTATGAGTCAAAGTGGAAGTGTCTAGAAGTTCCAAAATTGGAAATTCATCCTTCACTAGCCATTTGTCAGAGTTAAACTGTTGTCAGAATGCATTTTTGATGCATGGAAAGCTCTATTTTTGGAATTGGAAATTAACTATTGGTGCACCTCTAGAAAAGTATACCTAGACACCTAGGCACCTACAGAGTTGTGGACTTACAGAGCTACACACCTCGAAATGGTCCAAAATCTCAAAATTGTACTGAGTGACAAACTTGAAATTCTAGCATTTGGGATTTGTTCTCCTTCATTCCAAGACTATGTCTAGATGTTTACCCTTGAATTTCTCTATGATCTCAATAATTTTGGCTGTATATAGTAAATCTAAAGCCTCATATTTTTCTTTGACCTTCTATCTATAATTGTCTACCTCAACTTGAGTGTCATCAAAATCCCCGAGTTTGGTATCTAATTCTAACAAGGCTTCCTTTGTTCTAAAATCTTGCCAGATATCTTTGTCATTAGTAGCTTCCTCAAAAACTTCTTAAAACTCTCTACTACTACCTCTATAGGGAAAAAATTCTCACTCTTCTTATCTTCAAAAAACTCTACACATACATCATTGTAATGCTTCTCTACTTCCAAAATGTTCTCTTGGGCTTGGTCCTTGAGCCTATGGATCTCTGCATTTAATGTTTCCTTTACTTTATTGATATTTTTAATCTTCTATATCCAATCATCAATAAAATCCAATTCCTTCACTATATAAACATCTACCAAAATTCTATACCTTTTCCCCTTTATTGCTTACAAAATTTGTGAATCCTTACTCTAGGCCCTTACCTCATCCATAATGCTAAAGTCTTGCTTCAAAATCTCCACTGATTTATTAATATTCTCTTGCATAGCATGCAGTAACTTCAAGTTCCCCTAAATTATCAAATTCCCTTATCTTCAAAACTTTCCTGCCACTATTGATAGGCTTTCAAAATGGATCTGAATGTATAGCTCCCCCTTCACTAAGTATGGTATTCAATGTATCTTTGGGGTGCTTAGGATCCAGAGGACCAACCACTTTGGCTAAATATCCTTTTAGGCTCTCATTTTGTCATTGAAGTGTTCAAAGTTTGACCTCTTCCTATTCCATGCTCCTAAAAAAATCCTTAATCCCCATGGTTACCATTAACCAGGCTATATCCCATGTGGGCCTCCCAAGCATGACCTCTTTGATTTGATAATCTTGAGGATCGAGGCTTTTTGCATCTATATCTTTAGGAGGGATAGCCACTTACGCAAACAAATTCTAGTCCCATGTATTGTTGATAAATGCCAACAGTCTTGCCTCATGTAATGGAGACTTAGGTTTGTTCAAAATCTTTGTGAACTCAAAAATGTCTTCCTCATCAACATGGAATTGAGGTTTTTTGCTCCTCATTATTCCTTTCCAAAGCCATCTTGGGATGCACTCCACTAAAGACCTTCCTCTCAAGGATGAAGGAGTATATTCAGCAACCTTTTTTCCCTTATCACTCCTCTTTGGAGTACTTTCTCTTTGTGAGGGCTCTTCTTCTATGGATTTTATTTCCGTAGACCTTCTAGTTTGCACCTTAGTGTCTTGGGAAGGTGGTTGAGAAAATTGCACCATTTTTCCTTCCTTCAACACTTCATTAGTCACCATTTGTTCTAGTTCCTCCTCTTGTGAAGGTCCCTTTTGAACCTATTCTTCTTCTAAATATTGGGATAGAGGAGTAATCCAGCTTTTATCTACCACCATGACTTGTGGTGGAGATGGGAGAGTAAGATTAGGACCCTATGAATCTAGCAACATCTATGTCCAATCTTCCTATTGGGGTTTAGTTGTAGGGTTAGCCTTGATATTATCCCTAACCAATTCTATCCCCATGACCATAAAATCAAAATTTGATATTTTGAAAATGTCATCGCCCTCTTCACAATAACACTACAATAACTCTACTCATTGTTCTACTTCATCTTCTAAAGAAGAGACTTCCAAGGATTCCTCTGAGGTAAATGGTAGTGTTATTTTGGAACTTCTCCTTTTTTGTTTTGTGGCTCAAGCTAGTCAAGTTCTTCCTTGTAAAGAAACCCGTTCCTCTTCATCTTCCTCTTCTTCCTCCTCCTCTCCTTCTAGAATGGTTTTAGGGAAAAATGGGAAAGCCACCATCATTTTGGTCACCCTTTTCCTCTTATTCATTTAGATCTTAATCCTTTTCTATTTCATAGAGGTAGAAGGGGATGTTGGCTCTTCTTGTTGAGGAGGATGGAAACCTATTGAGTCTCTCCTTCTAACTACCTAGGCTCAAATGGAGGCAATTGAGGGTCATCCTAGACTTGATTAGCTCTAGTATCCTCAAACCCTTGCATACCTTCTTGCTACTACTGGGGAGGTGCTTGTGCTTCACCCTCTTGTGTATTGACCTTTTAAGGAGAGTTCATTTTTCTCTAATTTTTTCCTTTCCTCTCTGGAGGGTGATAGTATCCAACTTAGTGGTCAAGTTGGAATACTATTTCAGGCCTAATGGGAGACTAGGCTGCAAAGGTAGGAATTGTAACTTTCTTTCCTCTACCTTTCTCTAGGTAGGCTTGTGCTTGAAATATCATGGTATCAAGTATTGGATCAAGTTGGAAAGGTTTCTTGATCCAATCCTTTGACATTCTAATTTCATATGTCACCCAATGATTATTATCATCACCCTCCTCCTTATCAACCACAAGATTCATGATGGGTCTCTCTTCAATTTTGTTTGAGTTGAATTAGGGGTCCAGTAGCTCATTAGAATCTTACTACCTTATTTCCTATGAAATGCTTAGTTTGAGAGCCTTCTCTGCTAAATACCAAGTCATCCTACAATAGTCCCTAATACAGACATCATAGTCATTTTTTGCATTCATCTAGTGGTCTTTGATGGCCTCCTCATGATGGAATTCTCTTCCAGCTAGACTCTCCACTTTGCCAATGTTATCAAAAATGAGGTTGGGGAGAGTTGTATTCTTCAAGGGGATAATGTTTCCACTCCCTCTCAAAAGATGGAATATCTTGCTTTTGCTTCACCCAGTATTGTCCTATGACAAGGGGCCATGTTCAACATGGTCTCTATTGCTTCCTAACCCTATCATATGTAGACTCAATCTATCATGCAATTTTCAACAAAACTAGTTTATCACTTGGATATCTAGGGAGCTTCTTAGGGTTCACAAAGGCACCAACTACTCTTAGATATGTGAATGTCTTAAACTAGATGTAGTAAGCCCCGAGAGATGTTATCTATGATATTGCCTCATCAGATAACCTCTTTGCATGGTCTCCCTCTATGAATTAGATGATTGAAAATATAAATGCATCATTCATAATTCTATATTCCTTGCTTTATGCCAAGAGCTTCTTCCTTACCAGTTGAGGGTAGACAATGTAGGGCTAGGCATTGGGATCCTCCATGTTGCCTCTTTTGTACAATCTAGGATAATTTGTGGCCCTTGCAACTAGAAAATATACCACATAGGAATTCATATTGAACTTCTTCTTATCCTTGCCTACCCCCAACTATTCACACAAGTTTTCACTTAACATTGTAGCCCAATCTAGTGGCACCTTTGCCATCTTGATAGTCTCGATAAAGTTGACCATAAAAATGTTGAGGTTATTAGCTACTGGTAGACCCATGACCCTACTTAGAAGAATAATAGAGTAGCCAATATCCTTCTTCATATATCCCCTAGTCATATTCACCATTCTTGTTATCCTCACTAGAGGAATCTTCTCAATGAGATAGGAGGATTGGATGATACAGGTCACCTCATTTATGTGTTCCCTATACCACCTCTTTATTGGTTCATAGGAGAGTCTTATGAATTGATCTGTCCTCAAGAGATGAAAGACCCTTTCAATGTTATTAGGTTAGAGGTCTAGTACACCTTCTCCTCTTACACTCTTAACCACTCTCTCCTCTACAACAAAGTGTTGTACTAGTGTCATGATTAACTATGCTAATTGTACTAATGTTGGCTGCAAACCTGTGCTCACCAACCTTGATCAAATCAAAGTGTATACTAGAGCTGATCCCTCTATGGGCTTGTTATAGATTTTGAGAAGCTCTCCCAAGTCAGTGTGTCCCAAATTAGTATCCTTAATTTCTATGTAGTAATCTTGAAATCTTGACTTAGATGGGACCCCTTGGAACTTGAAAACCATGGGTTTAAGTGTCATCTTCTTGCCAGATGTGGATGCCATTATATTTTTACAGTGAAAAGACATTTATTAGTTTAGAATAATGAAAACCTTAAAACATTAAAAAATGCAAAAACCATTCAATTCCCCTTCAATTATTTATTAATAAAAAATAAAAACAAGGTGCACACTGCGCACCAGACTAGGACACCTCATTTTCTATGTTTTACAACTTTTAAAAGTTTTTTAACATTTTAAATTTTGAAACACTTGGTTGAGTTGAGATGCAATAGTGGGCAGGGTGCGTAGTACATGATGCAATGTACACATGGCTTAGTGAGGTGTGCATGGCATGGTGAGCGCGATGTAGTGCAGTGATTTGGCATGGTGAGGGTGGCACAGTGTGCATAGTAGAAGGGTGCATGTAGTATGCGATGCACAAGACAATGCATGATAGTGGGCATAGAGTGCATAACATAGGGTGCATAGAATTCATAGTGATGAGGAGGTGCATGTAGCATGGGGTGTATGGGGCACATGATGGTGAGGAGGTGTGCACAATATAGGTCAAGCAAAGAAAATAATAGTGAGGAGGTGTGCACTCTATGCATGCATGACATAGAACACATACAACTATCAAAGTTATGTGAGTGTGAGGGTTTGAGTTTGGGGTGTGCAGTTGCACACCAGAGCAAGTGCACAACAATGCACCACTTTTACTTTTGCATATAGGGTTTCTGATTCTTAGAGGGCCCAGATGTGGAGGTTGGTGGGTGATGTGCACCTTAGTGTAGGTGAAGAATGGAAGAACACTATGTAGAGAGTGCGACATGTAGAGGGTGCAATTTGTTGAGGAGACAAATGCAAATAAAAGTGAAGTAAAAAGTTTGGAGGGGTTTGGGGGTTTATATAACCCCACCCACCATTGGTGGTGCACATAATGTGTAACTACATGGGTGCTTAGGTGTACACCTTATGCATCATCGATGGGTGTTGTGCTCTCTTAAACTGTGAACCAATGCAGGTGCACCAGTTTGCATGCTTTTTTCTTTTTAATTTTCCAATTTCCAATTTTTTTAGATTTTTTCAATTTTATGATTGTTTTCATTTTTTTTTATTTTTTGATGAGACTTAAGGCCTTATAATTAGCCCAAATCGAAAAAAAGTAGGGGGTCCTTATTTCCTTTAGGAAATGGGGTGTGCATTGTGGAACCACAACAAATAGCCTCAAAAAAAGTAAGAAATGACAAAGGCATTTCTTCATTGGAAAACATTCTTCCAACGTGTATCAAACACCAACTAAAATATAAACACCATGAGTGTAGTTTGAATGAGTTTGTAGTCAAATTATAGGATACAAAACCTTTGAGCTCAATTTCTAATTTGTATATTAATTTCCTTTGACATCCTAGGATGCAGTCTCTCAAAGTTTCCCAACAACATGGAAACAATCTTCCACCCTTCATGGCCCATCCATTGAGAATCTTTACGAAGGTTGTTTACCAATTTCTTGCTTGACTAGATGAGAGAATCATCTTAAGGGCTCTTAGTAGGCTATCACTTTCTTTTAATTTTCTGGCAAATTTTGAGGAATTGCTCCATGTAGCTTGTAATGTCACTATTTGATGAAGTACTATTTTAGTACAAAATACTTCACTTTGACATTGTATCTTTTTTCCATTTTAGATCTTTAGAATCCTTAAAACTTAACACCATCTTTTTCTTTTTTCCTTTTTCCTTTTTTTTCTTTATTCTATATCCTAACTATGCTTAGACTATATAGCTAGGACATCAATGTCATTTCTTGGATCTAATCTTTGGTGAACATCCATTGTGTTCCTCTTTTAGAACTTTTAGAAACTCTCACACCAAACAATGATCACATCAATCCTTCAAGAAGACCCATCCTATTTGAACCAATTGAAGTTTGAATCATTCCTTGTTGTCTTCAACCTTAACACCTTAGATTATTGATTCTTAAGTTCACAAGGTGTTGAGAGATCATTGATTTAGAACCCTAAATTTAAGACTAAAAGTCTCTCTATTTTTGCAAGCAATGTCCATTGCTCAGTTGGTATAAGAGAAACAATCGCCCAAATGTTTTGAAAAAGAAATACCTCTTCTTGAAATTAGAACCAAAGAGTGGTTAGTGAAATGTCTCAAGATAAAATATCAAGTGCACGTTACCACCTGGGATTGACACAACTTTGAAAGTAAACACATGACTAAAAGCAAACACACATCTAAAATAAAAACACACTTGTAGAAAATAAAAACACTTGTAGAAATAGAACCTAACTAATTGGTTAAACAAAATCTAGCTAAGCATAGATATAAAACCTAAATAACTTTTTTTTTTTTTGTCTTTTAGGCTTCGAAATAATGTTTTAGAAATTTCCCAGTTACTAGCAAGGGAAGGAATTCCCCCTATAAGGAACTAATCCTAAAATTGTTTTCTTTGAGGATTTCTGCAATTTGATAAGGACTAGTCCACAAGCACTAAAACTTGGCATGGATACCCCATTTTTCTTTTCCCTTATCCCAAAGTAGAACAAGGTAAAAAATCCTAAAGGATTTAATCGTGGCTCTCTTGTCAAACGATCTCTTCATGATAGCTTGACGTTTGGCCATATGCTCCAATGTAGCTGTCCATTTTTTGTCCATCTCTAAAAGATTCATCAATCTAATTTGGACTTTGTTGAAATCTTCAATGTATCCTCCCATGAACTTCAAAATAGGCATTTTGAGGTTGAGAAGGAATATTGGTTCTTTTCTGTAACCAAGAAAATATGGAGAAGTTCCCAAGGCATTTTTTACCCTCACTCAATCTGTCCATAAGGCATATTTAACCTACATATGCAAGTCTTTAGGGTTCTCCTTCAACAATCAACTTATTATTGTGATCAAGTTCTTGTTCATAGATTTTGGTACCCTATTTCCTTGTGTGTAGTAATTTGAAGAGAAATTTATAATAAGTTTATTTTCAAAAGAAAATTTGTTATCACACACAAGGGAAAATGGTATTCTGAATCTGGTAACAATATGTTCCTCCAAGAAATCTATAACTACCTTGGTAGTGCAATTTCTATAGGTTTCTATTTCTATCCATCTTGTACAATAATTAGTGGCCATAAGAATGTAGGTGTGTCCAGTTGATGATGGTGGGTTTACTGGACTAATGAAATCCAACTCCCCACTTTGTGAAAGGGCATACCTCGTATATAGGCTATTGTGGCATTGTTAGGTGTCTTTCTTGGTTAGAAATTGTTTGATAGACATTACAAGAGCACACATGCTCAAAAGTGTCCCTAAATAATATGGGCCAAAAATAACCTGATCTAAAAATCATATGAGTCATTGCTTCTGCCAAACAATGCCCTATACCATACTTATCATGAAATTGTTCTAAGAACTCTTTCACTTGTACGTGTCCTAAACATTTCAAGTAGATCCATTCATGGCTCCTTTTTTATAGCTTTTTGTCTTGTAGCATATAAAACTTGCATTTAATTTTAAGTCCTTTACATTATGAACTATTCATCCAACTGGGGCATCGATTCTGTAGGAGATAGTAAACAATATCCTGGTACCAAACATCAATGACTACATTTTGGTCAATATCAACTTGAGATCCTATCATTTTATTCTAATCTTTGTCACCTATTTCTTTCTCAAATTCAAATTTATTTTCATCACTAATCTAGTTATTAGCTATCATTCTTGACAATCCTTGACCTTTGAATAATTTCATTGTTTGGATCTCTAGGTCAAACTCTTGAAGTATCATCATCCATTTATCTTTCCTTTCCCCAAGTTCAATTTGTATGAAAAATGTTTTTACTACTAGGTTTAGGTACGATAACATACACCTTACTCCTTAATATGTAATGGAAAAAATTCTTCACTACCTTAACCAAGGAAAAATATTGTTTGTCGAGGTTAGAATAATTCAACTCAGCATTTCTCAATGGGCAACTCATAAAAGCAATAGATCTTTCATCTTCCTTCTCCTTATACTGGGTCAAGACTCCTGTGTAGGAATACTCTGAAGCAAAGGAATATATCTTAAAAGGAAGTATATAATTTGGACTTACCAATATCGAAGCCATGGAAATGGCTATGTTAATATCCTCAAATGATTTCTTTACCTCTAGAACCCATTCTATTTTAGCTCCCTTCTTGAGAAAATTATTAAGAGGATGCACAATCTTTGCAAACCTACTTATGAATTTTCAAACAAAATTTATCTTTCCAAAAAAGGACATGTGTTTCTTCTAACTGTTGGGAGTGATAACTTCAAAATGGCTTCAACTCTATTAGGCTATATGGAGATGCTAGCATCAAAAATGATATGACCTAGGATCTTTCCTTTAGTGACCCCAAATGAACACTTCTTGGGATTGAGAGATATGCCATATTAATGACCCCTATTGAACACCTGTCTTAGGTTAGCAATGTGTGTAGTTCGATTTTTTGAAAAGATAGTCAAGTCATCCATATAGATAATTATACATCTATTAATCAATCCCTTAAATACTTCATCCATGGCTTGCTGACATGTAGCCCCAACATTAATCAATACAAATGGCATTCTCCTATAGGTGAAGGTTCCTCATTTGGTTGTCAAGGTAGTCTTTAATTTGTCCTCTTCTTCTACCATTACCTGATTGTAACCAGAATATTTGTCCAAGAAAGACATCATTTTTGAACCATTCACAATTTGTAAGACTTCATCTAGTGAGGGCAATGGCTATTTATCCTTCTGAGAAGCCAAGTTGAAATTGCAAAAAAACTATGCAAAGTTGAATCTCTCTGGTCTTCTTTTGTATAGGAACTAAATTAGCCACCCACATAGAGTGACACACAGGGAAGATAATTTTCACATCCAACAATTTCTTTACTTCCTTCATTATTAGAGGATCAAGAATGGGATTGATGGGTCTTTTCCTTTTTCAAAAAGATCTGGCATTGGGTTTGAGTGGAATATCATGTGTAATGATCCAAGGATCATACATCTTCAGATCTTCATAGTTCCAAGAAATGACATCCTTATATTCTATGAGAAATTTGAGCATGTCTTACCTTTCCTATAAACTGCATGTCTTCCCAATCCTTACCATCTTAGGATAATCTTCTGTTCCTAAATTGTATGAATCACATTCATCAGTCCCCTTTTCTTCAAGAATTATTTTGTTGAGTGTTGATTCATCATGATCAAAGATAAATTCTAATTCAACCATTCCCTTTGGAATAGTATTGGTTTTCAAGTTCAAGATTCCATCTTTGTCTTGAATTGTGGTATCCTCAGGTTCATCATCTGGGGTGTCATATATTTCTTGTCTCTTAAAGTTACTACTGTACATAATATATTTTAGTATATGTTGATCATCTTGAAAAACTTGGAAGCTTGTGATATTGTCAGGAATAGATAGAGCAAAAACCAATTCAACTAAGAATTATTTCAACTTTGTTCATTCAATTGGCTAGAATGTGCTTGCTAAAATAGCAAGGGTATCTGCTATAATATTTTTCCTTCTTGGAATAGAATTTATGTTCAAAGCTTGGAATTCATCTAACAGATCCCATACCCTTTTCCTATAGGCAAGCAATCTCTTATCATTGCAAGAATACAATGATTTCACTTGTGAGATAAAGTATTGAGAATCCCCTTTGACAATGAGAGCTATAACTCCTTTCTCAAGTGCAAAGAGGATTCCTTGAATTAAGGCTTCATACTCTACAACATTGTTAGTGCATCCAAATTGCAATTGATATGTTGTGTAGAAAGATTTACCTTTTGGACCAACTAGCTCAATACCTGCACCGACTCTTGATTTACATTTGGAACCTTCAAAGCGAAGCATCCAAATTGGGTTTTCTAACCTTATTCTTGTTTTTCCTCAATTTTTCTTTTATCTGAGCTTTAAATGACTATTTCTTAAGAACCCATTGTAATTTTTTGGGAGGAAAACTTGATGATTCTCTAATGTTAATACTTGATAGAGGAGGTGTGTGTTTTTCTTATTTTTCTTAAATTTCCCCTATCAGTTCTTAAATTTCTTCAACTTTAGGCAGAGGAAAAACAACTGCAGAAGTCCATCCCTGGCCTTTTATGTACCATTTTCTTCTTTGTACTTTGATCATTTTAGGTGGAGGAGAAGACAAACCTCTACCATCTAAATAGGTATCACTATATGATGCATTCAAATCTTCAATTTCCCCTTCAATTTCTTCAACAACATTAGATGTGTTTGTAGGACTTTAGTTTTCTACAGGTTCATTTTGTGGATCATCAACTTTCTTTACTTTGACCATTTGCGTCAATACCTTAGCAACTACTTCTTGACATTATGAACATTCAAACTCTGAATGGCTAACTTTATTCAATCAAAAAAATCTCAAAGGGAGAAGAATATTGGGATCATCTTCTTCTCCAAGACATTGTAGATTAGCTATCATATGGTCTAGGAATTGTGTTACTACCTCATCCTTCGAGGATAAAATCATGGAGTCCATATCTTGATCATCTAGTTTTCTAGTCAACATTGTATCAAAAACCATCACCTTGTAGGAGCCTAAATCTATTTGTAAGAATTATACCTCATTAGGGGCATTGTAATCTATGGTCATATTTTTTAACTTGGGCTCCACATTTATCTTGATTTGATTTTTAAGACCTTTCCATGGTAACTAAAGCTAAGTTAAATCTATGGAAAACCATCCCCTTAAACACTTCATCCATTCTTTGCTGAGGAGTAATCAATATGTCTCTGGAATATCAACCACATGTATGTCAATGACATTATGAATTCGGGGGTTGAATATCACCTATATTTGCACATCCTTCAATACACCTATGACTTTCACCTCTATTTTGTCCAACTATATCACTATCTAGTTAATAGGTTGAGGGGTGACCCCTAACTTTTGTGCTATGGATAATGACATGACATTGCACAAAGCTCCTAAATCAATAAGGCAATTGTGAAGATTCTTCTTGTATATTTTGATACTAAGAAAAAATGGGGGCACCTCTACCTTGTCCTTAAATATAGTGGACAATTCCTTCACAACATTAACTTGTTGCAATACCATCTTTTGAGGGGTAGTATTCGCATTGTGAGAAGTCTTTGTGTGGTCCAGGGTCTTCATCAGTGCCTCTCATTTTTGTGGATAGTTTTACAACATGTGAAACATAGACATATTGGCCTTTGTTCATTTTAAGTCCTCTACAACACTGTATCTTTTGGTAGACCAAGCATGATTTTTCAATATCATTGGGACATTCACTTGGTTCTGACTATGTTTCCCTCCAAGGGTTGGTTTAACTAGTTCTAGATTGTTACTCACCCTTGGATCAAGAGGAGTTGGTTGTAGCACTAGATAATTCCATCCGTCAGATGTTCCTTTCTACTTCTCAAGTTGTATGTATTCTAATTGTCACTATGAAAGAAAAACATCTCTTCTTGCTAAAGGTTAGGTTCTTGGCTGAATGGGAATGAGAACTCTTCATCAATGGGTTGTTCTACTTGTGCTTTTTGCATGGGATAATAGGATTCTAATGGCATAGTATTGAATTGCACATGAGGAGTATTATCATTCACTTGTGAGCCTTGATTCATTTCTTGATTTCCATTACAATACAAAGCATCATTGTTAGATGCATTATGACCTTCATCATACTAATTGATATTTGCATATTCAATATTGTTGTTGTTGTTATTGGTAGGAATGCTTCGATTATTTAGATGGGTGTTAAACTATCAGTTCTATCTCTAGAAGATATTATTTTGATCAAGATGATTGAAGTTTTTTCCTCCATTATTGTTTCCTACATTGTTGTTGTTTTCATTGAAGTTTCTATTGTAACTTTGGCCCTAATCGTTGTTGTAAGGACCGAAATTATTTCTTTGGAAGTTTTTATTTTGTCCTTATGACAACCTAAGACATTTTAATTCATTGTTCATTTGTGACATAGTCTTTTTCATTTGGTCAAATTCTAAAATGAAGTCATTGTCTGCTTCTATAGGAACTATTGCCTCCTTTTCAAAGAAAGTAACCTTTGGAGGCTCATACCCTAGATATGTTAGCGTAGGGTTTTGTGGAGAAGGTACTTGCTATAGTGGAACTAGGTTCATAGCTATGAATTAACTAGGCACCAAGGATGCTCTAACTGGGTATGTTGGCATTACAGTGATAGCTTGGGCTAGAAGCATCAATCCTCCTCCATTAGTATTGGCTTGCTTAGTAAAAGTTATTGCTTCTACAAAGACCTTTTCTAATGTATCAATATTTGTTGGAGGAAGCCTTCTCAAAAATATAGCTGTAAGAGGGTCCATAGCATTCAGATAAATCTAAATAGCCACTTTAATTGGAATAGTGTATGGTGTTTCTAATCTATGATACACCATGTGAAAGTGATGATTGAAGCATGAAACTATCTCAGCTAGATCCCTTTTAATTGATATGAATTGTTGATGCATCACTGCTAGGTTGGCAAAAGTTTTAATTTATTCTAGGAATAATTTATTGAAGTTGTCCCAATCTCCAATACATCTAGGTGGAAAATTGACGTACCAATTGTACGTAACTTCACCCAAAGAGTAGGGGAATAAGTGAAGGACCACATCCTCATTGGCAATCTGCTTTCAATTGCAAATTTCTTTGAATACATTAATGTGGTCTTCATTAGTTCATGTTTTTTCATAAATGAACCTTGGGCAAAATTTTTTGAGATTCTTAGGGAGGTCATGGAGTTTACCTCTCAAGTTTATTGGTGAGTCTATAGTGTTTGCGAAAAAGGCCATCGAGGGATTTGGAAGACCTAAAGGTGGTTATTGTGGAGGTGGAACTATTGGAGTATGTGGTGGTCCACCAAGTGGTCGGAGTGGAGGTGGAGTTGAAGAAGATGATGAAATTTCAAATAAAAGTGGTTGAATTAGGGGAATCCCTTTATCATTGCATGGTTTATAGAAGTGGGTAAGCTCAAGAAACTCACGTGCCCTTGGTGAAGATCTTAATGCTTTTTGAAATGGGGATTCTAGATTAGAGCCATTCAGTTTGCACCAATTCTAGAAAAAGTGCACCTCACAAAAGTACACTTTCTAATAAATTAGGTGCACCATATAGTTTTGTGCACCTGTACACTTACGTAGCTACAAATCTACAAACCTGCATAGCTATGCACCTATGCACCTGAATTTTCCAAAAAATCAAAAAAAATTCTAAACTCGTAGAAAGCACATATTTTTGTAAAAAATGTAGAATTTTGAAACTTGGAAAAATTTTCATTCTTTTTTTGAGAATCAAAAGTGTGGCCCTCCTTCTAGTGCCACTTATGTTGAGTTGTCATTATGCACGATGCTAAATGACAAGAATTCTTGCAAACTCCTCTCTTGAAAAGCTGATTTTGTGAATCAACTCCAAGGTTTCTAGTTGATCTTGTGACCTACTAGAATTTGTTTAGTTGAAGATAAATGTAACTTTTTAGAAGGAGGCCTTTGCTACTTCATTTTGATTTTGGATGAGATGAAGAATCTGCACACTACTTCAAAATAAAACATGAAAAAAAACTATGTTTTTGTATTTTATGTTTTTTTATGAATGCAATGTAATAATGCAACTAGAATGAATTCCTACTCCAAGAGGTGAGTAAGAAAAGAAAATAACAAAAATTTAAAGCAAATAACATGAAATTTAAGTTCTTAATGGACATAAGTTATGGAAAATGACACATCTGGGAGTTAAACTTTTTAAAAGAAATCTGTAAATAACCAATGAACGAAGGAGCAACACTTCCTCGATTCCACTAATGTAATCATTGGTGATAAACTTAGTGAATGTATGATGTTTCACCCTTCATCAAATTTAAACACCATGGAAAGTATGCTTATGCAAGACAAAAAGTTATGTAGGCAAAATTTAATGATTTCTTCTCAAGCTAGTTACATCAGCAAAATTCATCAAAACCATAACAAACACCAGAACTAATGAATCACACAACTACAAACAAAGAAATAAACCTTTAGTTCAATCACAATTTTATGAACATAAATTCACAAAATAATGGCACATTTAGGCAAGAATTAGCACACTCCAATTGTGTGCACCAAAAGCATAATTTAATTACAAAATAATAGTAGCCCCAATTAAATATTACAATGGAGTATTTATAAGAAATTGTCTCCTCAATTTGTGTTGAGAGTGAGAGATATCTTCATGAAATTAAATACTTTTAATTAATAAAACAAACTAACAATCTAACTGGTGCTAAATAGGACTTCATCCATTTTTTATTCATTAATTGGATGCATGAGCCTTTACATGTTAAAAAGTAAAGACTTATGAGAGAAAAAAGAATGAGAAAGCTTTGAGTCAAAGTGGAAGTGTCTGAAAGTTCAAAAATTGGAAGTTGATCCTTCATTGGGAGTTTATTAGAGATAAATTGTCATCAGAATGTGTTTCTAATGCAAGGAAAGCTCTATTTTTGGAATTGGTAGTTAACTATTGGTGCACCTTTGGAAAAGTGGACCTATGCACCTATGGAGCTATGGAGCTGCATGCTTCAAAATGGTTCGAAATCTCAAAATTTTACTGAGTGACAAAATTGAAATTCTAGCATCTGGGTTTTGTTCCCCTTCATCCCAAAACTATGTCTAGATTTTTACACTTTAATTTATATATGATCTCAATAATTTTAGCCACATTAGGTAAATATAAAGCCTTACATTTTTCTTTGACCTTCTATCTATAATTGTCTACTTCAATTCGAGTGTTAGTAAAATCCTCGAGTTTGGTATCCAATTCTAACAAGCCTTCTTCTATTTTGAGCCTCGAGTTAAATTTGTGAAGATAAGGAGCATGCATCACTGCAATGCTTCTTTGCTTCCAAAATTCACCCTTAGGCTTGGTCCTTGAGCCTATGGATCTCCATGTGTAATGTTTATATTACTTTATTTCTATCTACAATCTTCTCTATCCAATCATCAATCAAATCTAATTCCTCCACTTATAAACATCTACAAAAATTCTATAACTTGTCCCATTTATTACTTGCAAAATTTTTAAATCCTTACTCTAGGACATTACTTCATCCATAATTTTGAAGTCCTCCTTCAAAATCACCATGATTTTATTCACATTCTCTTATGAAGCGTGTTGTAACTCTAGGTTCCCCTAGATTATCAAAATTCCCTTATCTTCAAAACTTTCTTGCCACTGTTGACAAGATTTCAAAAATGGATCTAAATGTATAGTTTTCCCTTCTTTGAGTATGGTGTTCAATGTATCTTTGGGGTGCTCAAGATCTAGAGGACAAACTACTTTAGCTAAATATCCCCTCAAGATCTCATTTTACAATTGAAGTGTTGGAAGTTTGACCTCTTCTTGTTACACGCTCCTAAAAACTTCCTTAATCCCCATGTTACCATTAACTAGGTTGTATCCTATGTTGGTCTCCCAAGCATGACCTCTTTGATCTAATAATCTTGAGGACTAGGGATTTCTACATTTGTTTCTTCAGGAGGGATAGCCACTTGGGAAAACAAATCCTAGTCCCATATATTATCTACAAATGCCAACAGTCTTGGCTCGTGTAACAAAGACTCAAGTTTGTTCAAAATATCTACCAACTCAAAAATTTCTTCCTCATCAGCACAAAATTGAGGTTTTTTGATCCTCATTATTTCTTTCTTGAGCTATCTTGGGATGCACTTAGCTGAAGACTTCCCCCTTGAGGATGAAGGAGTATGTTCTACTACCTCCTTTCTCTTATCACTCCTCAAAGTACTTTCTCTTTATGAGGGTTCTTCTTCTGTAGATTTTATTTTTGTAGACCCTACAGTCTGCATCTTAGTGTCTTGGGAAGGTGGTTCAGAATATTGCACCATTTTTCCTTCCTTTGACACTTCATCAATCACCATTTGTTCTTTTTCCTCCTCTTGTGAAGGTACCTTCTGAACCTATTCTTCTTCTAAACTTTGGGGTGGAGAAGTAACCAAGCCTTTATCTACCACTATGACTTATCATGGAGATGGGGGAGTAAGATCAAGACCCTTTGAATCTAGTGGCATCTATGTCCAATCTTCCTATTGGGATTCACCTATAGGGATATTCCTGATCTTATCCCCAATAAATTCTACCCCATGGGTACAGAATCAAAATTTTACATTTTGAAAATTTCGTCGCCCTCTTCACTCTACTCATCCATCCATCATTGTAATTCATCTTTTGAAGAAGAGACTTCCAAGGGTTTCTCTGAGGTAGATGGTGGTGTTATTGTCAAACTTCTTCTCCTATTGTTCAGTGGCTCTAGCTAGCCAAGCTCTTCCTTATAAAGGTACCTATTCCTCTTCATCTTCCTCTTCTTCCTTCTCTTCTTGTTCTAGAATGGTTTTAGGGATAGATGGGAAAGGCACGATCCTTTTAGTCACCCTTTGTCTCTTCTTCATTCAGATCTCAATCCTTTTCTATTTCATAGAGGTAGAAGGGGATGCCAGCTCTTCTTGTGAAGGAGGAATGAAAACCTATTGAATCTCTCCTTCTTCTAACTAGTCAGGAACAAATGGAGGCAATTGAGGGTCATCCTAGACTTGAGTAGCTCCAATATCCTTAGACCCTTGTAAATATTCTTCCTACTAATAGGGAGGTGCTTGCACTTCACCCTCTTGTGTATCAACCCTTTGAGGAGAGCTCCTTTTTCTCTTTTTCATTCCTTTCCTCTCTAGAGGATGATAGTATCCAACCAAGTAGGAATTGGGCCTTTCTTTCCTCTACCTTTCTTTGGGCAGGCTTGCACATGAAATATCATGGTATTATGTATTGGATCAAGTTGAAAAGTTTTATTGATCTAATCCTTTGTCATTCTAGTTACATGCCTCACCTAATGATTAATATCATCACCCTCCACACTGTCAACCTTGGCATTCATGATGGGTCTCTCTTTGATTTTGTCAAAGTTGAATAGGGGATCTAGTAGCTCCCTAGAATCTTGTTGCCTTATTTCCTATGGAATTCTTATTTTGAGAGCCTTCTCTACCAAATACAAAGCCATCCTACAATAGTCCCTAATATGGACATCGTAGTCAATTTTTGCATTCATCCAGTGATCTTCTATGGCCTCCTCATGGTGGAATTCTCTACCATCCAGACTA
The DNA here is from genome assembly GCA_028749045.1 of Cupressus sempervirens. Classification (NCBI taxonomy): domain Eukaryota; kingdom Viridiplantae; phylum Streptophyta; class Pinopsida; order Cupressales; family Cupressaceae; genus Cupressus; species Cupressus sempervirens. The sequence continues at coordinate 279,516,657 of CM053783.1, read as the reverse complement.
TCCACTTTGCTAATGTTATCAAAATAAGGCCAAGGAGAGTTGTATTCCTCAAGGGGATAATGTTACCACTCCCACTCAAAAGATAGAATATCTTGCTTCCACTTCATCTAGTATAGTCCTATGACCAGGGGCCATGTCCAACATGGTCTTCGTTGCTTCTTAACCCTGTCACACAAAAACTCAATTTGTCATGCAATCTCAAAAAAATCCAATTTATCACTTGGATATCTAGGGAGGTTCATAAGATTGACAAAGGAACTAGCTACCCTTAGATATGTGAATGTCTTAAACTAGATGTAGTAAGCCTTGAGTGATGTTATATGTGTTATTTCCTAATTAGATAACCTCTTTGCATACTCTCCCTCTATGAATAAAATGATTCTGAATATAAATGCATGATTTATGATTTTGTATTCCTTGCTCTATTCCAAGAGCTTCTTCTTTGCCAGTTGAGGGTAGACAATGTAGGGCCGGGCATTGGCATCCTACATTTTGCCTCTTTTGTATAGTCTAGGATAATTTTTGGCCCTTTCCGCTAGTAGATATACCATGTAGGAACTCATATAGAACTTCTTATTCTTGACTATCCCCAACTATTCACATAGGTTTTTACTTAATGTCGTGGCCCAATCCAATGGCATCTTTGCTATCTTGATAGTCTCAATAGAGTTGAACATGAAAAAGTTGAGGTGCCCAGTTGTTGGTAGACCCATGGCCCTACTTAGAAGAATAATAGAGTAGCTAATATTCTCCTTCATATATCCCCTAGTCATATCCACCTTTCTTTTTATCCTTCCTAGAGGAGTCTTCTTAATGAGATAGGATGATTGGATGATACCCATCGCCTCCTTTATGTCTTCCATATACCACCTCTCTACTACTTCATAGGAGAGCCTTATGAATTGATTTTCCCTCAAGAGATGAAATACCCTTTCAATTTTTTCAAGTTGGAGATCTAGTTCAACTTCTCCTATTACACTCTTAACCACTCTCTCCTCCAAAAAAAAGTGTTTTGCCATTGTCATGGTTAACTCATCTGATTGTACTGATGGTGGGTGTGACGTTGCTCTCACCAAGCCTAATTGGATCAAAGAAGATACTAGAGCTAATATCTTTGTGGGTTTATTATAGATTTGAGGAACTACCCTAAGTCAGTGTGTCCCAAATCAATATCCTTAATTTTTGTGTAGTCATCTTGAAACTTTTACTTAGACGAGACCCCTTGGAACTTGAAAACCATGGGTTTAGGTGCCATCTTCTCGCTAGATGTGGATTCAATTATATTTGCACAAAGAAAAGATATTTATTAGTTAAGAATAATCAAAACCTTAACAAATTTTAAAATGCAAAAACTATTCAATTCCCCTTTGATTATTTATCAATAAAAAATAAAAACAAGGTGCGCACTACACACTAGACCAGGGGTACAATTTCCCACCTCATTTTTTGTCTTTTCCAATTTTTTTAAAGGTTTTTAAGTTTTTTAACATTTTTAAATTTTTTGCACTTGGATGAGTGGAGGTGTGGTAGTGGGTGGGGTGCATGGTGTGTGATGTGTAGTGTGCATGGCTTGGTGAGGTGTGCATGGCATGGTGAGTAGCGAGTTGGCATGGTGAGGGTAGTACAGTACACATGGCAGTGGAATGCATGCAACATGATGTTCACAGTATGTAGCAGTGGGCACAGAGTGCATGGCGACAAGGAGGTGTGTGTGGTTTATGGCACATAGAATGCACCTCAGCGAGGAGGTATGTGCAACATGGGGTGCGTGGTGGTGAGGAGGTGCATGGTGACAAGGAGGTGTGCACTCCATGGGTGCATTTTGTGGAGCACGCACAACTTTCAAAGTTATGTGAGTGTGAGGGTTTGAGTTTGGGGTGTGCAGTTGCACACTAGAGTGGGTGCACAATAGTGCACCCCTTTTACTTCTATGTGCAAGGTTTGTAATTCTTGGAGGGAAAATATTTGGACTTTGGGGGGTGATGTGCACCTTAGTGCAGGTGCAGAATTAGAGAATGCTAAGCAGAGAGTGTGACATGCAGATGGCACAATTCATTGTGGAAAAAAATGCAAATAAGAGTGAGGTGAAAAGTTTAGAGGGGGATGGGGGTTTATATAAACCCACCCACCATTGGTGGTGTGCACGATGTGCAACTACATGGTTGTTTGAGTATGCAACTTGTGCATCACTGAAAGGTGTTATCCTTTTTGAATCTACATACCAATGCAGGTGCACTAGTCTACATGCTTTTTAAAAAAAAAAATTCCCTATTTTTTATTTTTTTAGATTTTTTCAATTTTATGTATTTTTTTGTTTTTTCAAATTTTTGATGGGACTTAGGGCCTCATAATTGGCCTAAATCTAAGAAAAAGGTAGGGGGTCCCCATTTCCTTTAGGAAATGGGGCATGCATTGTGGAACCACAACATATAACTATTTCTTCATCTAGTGTTGGGTTTCCATAGTGAAGTACTCCGGTAACCTTTTTTGAGCTAGAGCTTGGTGCAAAAATCTGAAGTGGCATTGTATCAATGCTTGTCTCCTCAAGGACTTTGGTAGGATTACTAGTTGTTATTAAATTAACCAATGTTTGTATGGCTTCCTACTCCTTTTCCTTTGGTATATCCTTCTCTTCATCAAATTTTCTTAGATGAATTATGATCAATTGTGGTACACCTTGTTTTTTTGCTTTAGGTATAGAATCCTCTATCTATCCTACTTGATCATTTGTGGGCTCTTCTGTAGTCTGAGTCTATTGTTCAATCATAACAACTTTTATTGTGGTGTCAACTTTTGTTGATGTATCCTCTGATGTTTACACTGAAGGTTGACCACTTGTAGTTGCATGGATGATAGAAGGTGGTTCTTGTGTATTCATCTTATCCCTAGTCATGCTAGCTACTACTTTCTGTAGCTCATCCACACTGACCAATACTGGATTATCACACTATTTAACTTGTAATGTGGATTGGTTTAGGATCTTCTTTAGATCCTTTGTAGTTAGTGGATTGATGTTCTAAGATGATTTATCAAGAACAATTTTTACTTTTATTGTGTCTGTAAGTGTTTTTTTGTCATGTGGGGGGCTTAATTCTTGCAATTGTGTCTGTTGCACACTTTGTTCTATTTTTTGCTCCTCAACTGTTGCCATTTTATCCATTTTTCTGATGTGCCTCTTCCACTGTGTTATCTCCCTTTTCTTTCTCAATCTCTCCTTCCTTATCATTATCCTCATCTTCTCCATTATTCCTTACCTCAAAAGAATCCTCTTCTCCTTCCTTGACAATATTCAAGCCATATATCAACTTCCGCATTTGAGTGGATTTCTTTCTAACATCTTTAATCTTTTTTTTTAGAATGTTGAAAGCTCTATATTTGGCTGCAAATTTGCTACCATGTTTCTTATTTTCCTTTCTTATTTTCCCTATTGACAACTTTGGCATCACTTGTGCCAATGTAGATTCTCTTATTTCCTTTTCCATATTTAGGCAATAGTGTCATTTATTCTCGACACTTAAATACAAATCTTTAGGCATTGTGTTATCAAATTCAAGAGGTGTGTTCTTGAATTTTTCCATCAAGGCATACGCTAATTCTTCTAACATATTCTTGTCTTCTCTACTAATTCTATTAAATTTAATTTTTTAAATCCTATTAAGTCTACATTATCCCTAACATTATCACAAATATTTTCAAGATTAGATTTGGGAGCATGACTTACCACTCTAAACTGGCTTGTGTCTTTTGACTTAGTCCTTTCATCGTTATTCTCTACTTGTGCCACATATTTTCTCCTTAGTTTCTTCTACACAAGACCTTGTTGTTTAGTATCCTTTTCCTTTTCCTTTAATTGCTCCTTGGCCTTTTGAGTGGTGGACCTTATGCTAGCTCCACTAGCTAGAGTAGTAGGCTTTGTAAGACTTGGTTTTGTAATTTTCTTTCCTTTGGTTGTGATGTAGGCTATGTCTTAGCCTTTCTTTTCCTTGGTTCTTGTTTGGTTGGTGTTTCCTTGGCTTGTTTCTCCTCAGCATCTTCTTCTTTTGCATCTTTTCCAATGCCTTGGGTTAGTGCAAGAGGTTCTTGGTCTTGCTTTTCTTCTTCCTCTTCTTGTTCTTCATCATCTTCATCTTCAACACCTTCTCTAGATTTGGCTTTCAACTTCCTCACCATTTTAACTTACTTTTTCAAGGTTGAGGCTATTTTCAACTCCATTTCAACCTTTGATTTGACACATTATGAACTATGGTTTGAACATTCACCATCAGATAAGTATTTCAAATTTTTTGGTAGCAAATGTTATCTTAAGTGAGATGATGATATTGGTAAGTTTGATCCAAGAAGTAATCAAGGTATGTTTCTTGGCTATTAATTAAAAAGAAAGGCTTAAAGATGTTTCAAATATATAACTAACATAATATTTGAATGCAAAAATGTAAGTATTGATGAAAAATTTGGAAGTAAAGAGAATATGGTAGATTATAATTTATATTAAGAAGAGAATAACTATGGAATTGTTAGACAAAATGTTGAAGTTTTGTTTAAGACTAATAATGACTTGTAGAATGATATTGTAACTTTTTAGCATAGAGAAGAATAGAGTTTTGAACCTAGAGAAGAGATAATAGTTAAGATGTAAACTCCTATCCCCAATAGGAATTTGACAAACAATCACTCTCTCTAGTAGATAATTGGAAGTAAAGAGAAAGGCATGACGACAAGGAACAAAGTGAATGAGGAGATATGTCTGATATCTCAAGATAAGCCTAAAAGTGTAGATGAAGTATATAAAGATAATCATTGCATCCAATGAATTAAAGAAGAATTAGATTAGATAGTGAAGAATGATACATGTGAGTTAGCTCCTAGACCTAAAGACAATAATGTGATAGGAACAAAGTGGGTATTCAGAAATAAGACGAATGAGCAAGAAAAAGTTGTGAGGAATAAAGCTAGACTTGTATGCAAGGGTTATTCATAGAAAGAAGGAATATATTATGAGGAAACATATGCACCTATAGCTAGAATGGAAGAAATATGGATGTTCTTGGATTATGCAGTGAACAAGAAGTTTAAGGTTTATCAGATGGATGTTAAATCAGCCTTTTGGAATAGAGAACTTGAAGAAGAGGTATATATTGAGCAACATGAAGGTTTTCCTTTATCAGAAGACAATGACATGGTATGTAAATTAAAGAAAACTTTATATGGTCTGAAGCAATCACAAAGAATTTTGTATGTGAGATTAGACAACTACTTGGAAAAGCTTGGACTTGCTAAAGGTATGAAAAATAGTAACTTATATCTAAAAGAAGTTGAAAATTATTTATTGATTATTGTAATATTTGTCAATGACATCATTTTTGAAGTTAATGATGAATCTAGTGATAAATTTTCTCAAGAGATGAAGAATGAATTTGAAATGAACATGATAGGAGAAATGAAGATTTTCCTAGGATTGCAGATTGTGCAGAATAATGATGGTATATTCATTTCACAAGCTAAGTACCTAAAATATTTTTTGAAAACATTTGGTTTGGAAATTTGTAAACCTATGGGTACACCTATGATAACTAATCACAACTTATCTAGCCAATATGAAACACCTACAATTGAGCAGAAAAAGTATAGATCCATGATTGGAGGTTTGGAGTATCTAACTCATAGTAGACTATATATAGTAAATACAGTTGGCATTGTAGCTAGATTTCAAGCTGATCTTAAGGAATATCATTTTTCAACAATTAAGAGAATATTAAAATACCTAAAAGGGACATCTAACTATGGAATTTGATATGAAAGATTGAGTGATTTCGCTCTATGTGCATATACTAATGTGGATTGGGCAGGCAGTATGGACGATAGTAAGAGCACCAGTGGTCAAACATTCTTTCTTGGAGGAAGATTGGTTTCTTGGTTGAGCAAGAAAAAAAATTGTACTTCATAGAGTATTGCTAAGGAAAAGTATGTTGTAGCAATAAATAACTATAATCAAGTTATGTGGATGAAGTAGATGCTAAAGGATATCAAAATTGAGACTGAAGAAGATTTTGTAATTTATTTTTTGGATTTGATTATGTGAGTAATTTTTAACATCAATGTTTTGGATCACACTCTGTGATCCATCATCAAGATGCATGCAAAAGAAGAGAAGGAGAAAGGAGATAGATAGCATACCAAACTTCCAATAAAAAAGGGGTCGGGGAGAGGAGGAAGACTACACATGAAACAAGGATAGCAACCAATAAAAGGAAGACCCTTAAATCATAAAATAAATTTAAAACATAAAAGAAAAGGAATTAAAATAAGAAAGGCACATAGAGAAGACAAAAACCAGCAACCAAAATCCCTTATTAAATATAAAAATAAAAATAAATTAATTAATTAATTAAATAAATATAGTAATTAATTAATTAATCAATGAATTAATCAATTAATTAGTTAGTTCATTAACTAATTAATTAATTAATTAATTAATTGGTTAATAAATTAACTAAATATAAGAATAAATAAAGTAGAAATCTAAAAGAAAGATAAAAATATAACTATAAATAGAGAACAAAAAATAAAAAATAAAAATAAAAATAAAATAAAATAAAATAAAAATTAGTTTAGATTTCTTTTAATTTTTTACTTTATTTATTTTCATATTTAATTAATTTATTAACTAATTAATCAATCAATCAATTAATTAACTAAGTAATTGATTAATTAATTAACTAATTAACTAATTCGTTAATTAATTAATTTTTAATTTTTAATTTTAATAAGGGTCTTTGGTTTATGGTTTTTTTCTTCTCTATGTTCCTTTCTTATTTTAATTCTTGTTCTTTTATGTTTTTACTTTACTTTATGATTTAGGGATCTTCCTTTTATTGGTTGTTGTCCTTGTTCCATGTATAGTCTTCCTCCTCTCCCCCCACCCCTTTTTATTGCAATTTTGGCATGCTATCTATCTCCTTTCTCCTTCTCTTCTTTTGCATGCATATTGATGATGGATCATAGAGTGTGATCCGAAACATTGATGTACAAAATTGTTCATATAATCAAATCCAGAAAACAAATTACAATATTGATGGATTGTGGAAATCTAATAGCTCTAACTGAAGAACATGTTATCATTTACTATGATAACACAAGTCCAATGAGAATGTCTAAGAATCGGGTATTTCATTCTAAGACTAAGAATATATCTATTAAGTATCATGTGCTAAGAGAGAAGGCATCATAAAAGTAGACCAGGTTGCATATATTTTTACAAAGACTTTTCCTAAAGATACATCTGAGTACATGAGATGTATGCTTGGGGTTATGCCCCTACCTACTTTTGAGTAGATGATGCAGAGAGTGCATAAGTCTAGTGGTACAAAGGACTATTTTTTATTGGACTGAATGTTGATGCTTCCCACATGGGGGAGTACTTGTAATGGATTGAGTCATTAAGGACTCTTAGTATTTGGTATTGAACAATGTCTTTAGATACTCAAGCTAATTGAAGATTCTGTAGCATATTAACAATTGGTATTTAAAAATTAGTACATTGAGACTGAGGTCTTTGACATTGATGTCAATGGGGGAGAATATTCATGAAAAAATCTCCTAAGGCATGGGGAGAGTATGTATGAGAAGAACTCCTAAGTTATGGGGGAGTGATATCTCTTTAGAGGAACAAGAAGAAGTAGTAGTAGAGTATTACTTGGTATTCTTAGAACTTAGATGTTTTTATCTATATTTCCATCAATGCCAAAGGAGGAGATTGTTAGCATGAATGCTAATGATACTAATTTGGGGGAGTATCCTAAGCACTAGAGAGTATTGATATGTTATATTCATGATTGTGTTTGTCATTGATGTCAACATAGCATGCTTTCTATAAAGACTGACTAAGTATTGGAAAGAGATTTTGATGGTACAGATAATGGTTTAATTATATGGTCATGCACAATTATGGACATGTTCAGTACAATGTCTTGATGATGTAGTCAAGTGCATAGAGTATAAGTCAAAGATGTAAAAAAATTGTATCTAATTTATAGAGAGCAGTTTAGAGACAAAGTATTAGAAAAGTAGTTCTTGATGATTGTTGGTTATCATACATATAGGACATAATGAAGAGATACACAGACATGTAGTGACAAGGGAGAGCCTATTGATGACATCAGTGAGGGTGTAAATCTTAGTATCACACATGTGAAATTTTGTATAGAATGTGAGCCAATAGTGATATTGTAATTGTAATTAATTAATTATCTTATTTTAGTTAATTGGGAAAGCCTGAAGGATGACTCAAGGAATTATTATCAAGATATGGTATAAAGGAAATATTTTTTCCTTGATTGTAAAATGTATGGTGTGTATTGAGATCATTATTAAAGTGTGAAGTGTGAAAATAAGTAGAGTTCTTACTAAATGCATGTAAGCAATCCAAGAGATTATTGGATGCAAGATTCAAGATCTAGTTACAAGATTTGAAGAAGTAGAAGTTTGGTTGACAAGACAAAGATAAAGGAAAAAAGTACATTTCAGTTCTATTATTCCACAAGGAATAATACAAAGATCATTTGGATAGTGGGTTCATTGGTCTTTCCCTTGAATTTGTTTGGGCAGTGGATTCATCTATCTTCCCCAACTCCTAGTAGGGTCGGAATCTCCTACCAGAGATTCAAAGTCTCCTAATAGGGACTCTTATGTACTAAATGTTGTAAAAAACTCCTAATAGAGTCTATCCTCTAACAAGAAATATTTGTATTAGTATATCATCTTGTGGGTACCATTTGCACCGATATTTTCCTATTAATCAAGGGTTTCCCTAGTTAACATATCTAGTTTTATTATATATGATTATCTTGTTGTGGTTTCAGTTTACATTACTCATATAGTTAAGATTATTTAATGTTGTTAATTGTGATATTAGTTTTGTAACTGATTTAAATTCCCTCCCCACCCCCACCCTCCCTGCCCTCCCAATTATATTAGTTGACTATATATTATAACACTATTATAATCAAATATACTACTGTATATGTGACTAAATATGATATTAAATATACTAGTAAATATACTAATAAATATACTATTATATATGATACTAAATATGTGACTAAATATTATATTGAATATACTACTAAATCTTTTACTATACATTGGACTAAATGTACTAATTATGTGGCCTAATGTATGACTAAATAAGCTACTAAATATACCACTAAATCAACTATCAAATATATGACTAAATATTTGCCTAAATCAATGATCAAAATAAGTGACTAAAATTATTTAGTAGTAAATTTAAGATATTAACTACTATTAGTCACATGACGAACTTTAGCCACTTATATATAAATTTTAGTATTATTTTTAATCACATATTTCTATTTTTGTACTGGTGTACATACCTTCTACTATTGAATCTATATTTAAGTCATAGTTGATCCTTCACAAAAAGAAAGTAAAATATGTGAAGAGTGACAATGACAGTTCTTATGATGAAATTGATGAACTTGAAGCCCTTAATGAAAAAATATTTGCAAGAGGAAAAGGTAAATACAAAGGTAAACTACTTATTATCTATTTTTCATGCACCAAAGTAGGTCATATTGGTGCTAGGTGTCCTGACAGAGAGGATAAGGATGAAAGGAAGGAAAGAAAGTACAAAGGAAGAAGAGATGATCGAGACTTCAAGAGAAATAAGGATGAAAAAGGGAAGAAATCATGTTATATTATTGAAAAATAAATTGATAATGAATATGAAAGTAATGATGATGAAGTAATCTTTGTTGCTATGAAATAAGACTTTGATGAAGATGAGAAAATTGCATTGATTTTATATGTGAACAAAAGTGATAGATGTATATCTTATAGTGGATGTTCAAATCATATGACTAGTTATAAAGAAAAATTTGAGGATATTGGTCCATACAAAAGTAGATGCATAAGATTTGGTAATGATATTCCATGCTTGTAAAAGGTAAAGGGACTATTCAACTAACTACTAATATAAAATGTGACAATGTTTAAACTCGGTTGAAGAACTCAACTATCATTTGTTGAGTGTTTTAGAACTAAAAAAATTAGGTTACAGAGTTGAATTTCACAATAGGAAGGCCAAGATACATGATGATGATAGTAAGCTAGTTGGAAGTGGTGAACAAAAAGGAAGTAACTTTTTTCTATCTATATTTATCAAATGAGACACGTTTGTTTATACAATAAGAATATGTTTGGTTATGGAACAAGAGATTATGTCATGTGAATTTTGATAATCTAGTGGACATAAGTAAAATGAAGAAAGTAAGAGGGTTTCCTAAACTAAAGAAGCCTAAAAATGCTATGTGTAAGTAGTGTCAATTGGGAAAAATTACCAAGTCTAGTTTTAAGAGAAAAATATATACTTCTAATGATATTTTGGAATTGGTTCATACTGACCTATGTGGACCCATTGATGTTTAAAGTTACTATGGGGATAAATATTTCATTCTATTTGTTGATGATTACTCTAGGAATATGAAAGTGGTGTTTCTTAAAGCTAAATCTGATTTTAATACTTAAGTAAATTCCAATACTTAGTCTTACTAAATTTAACTCCTCTAAAGAGCCCAATAATACAACAATGAAGATTGATTTATCAATACAATATCACTTTTTTTTTCAAACACTGAAATCACTTATTGCATTCAATCAATTAAAGTAAATTTAAAATCTAATCTAAGAAGACACAGTAAATGAGACAAAAATGATAACACTAAAAGATTAATTGAGCACATGAAATTCTTGTATTGAACTTGAAATGCTTTTACCAGAAATACATGTGTTATTGGTGCATACAGATAACAAATTCTAAGGTAGACAATAAGATTGACCTTCTATAAAATGTATAAAAAAAAATATATGGTAGTGAATCTTATATTGATGTCTATTTCCAAACTCATTCCTTATAACTATATACATTGAATTGGTTACAAAATGAAGGGGTATGACCCTTTATTTACAAAATTTGAACTAATCAACTAACTAATAATCAACTATCAGGTGAGGAAAACAAGTTTATAAAGAGAAAGATTAATTATGTTGACTCTAATGATGATTCCTTAGTAAAATCATTGCATTTATTAATGTGTTCATGATAATTATTATCCTCTATAAAATTTGCATCATGGATCACCTCTTCAGCTTTTATTTCAATCTTGAACATTCACTCCATTTGCTCACTTTTTTTTGTCATCTCTAGGTCATCATTTTTGTTGCTCACAAGGCCTAGTCCCAAATCACATGAAACATCCCCATCCATGTCTCCTAGTCAATTATATTTATGTTTACATTATGCCAAGATAAAACCCCATGCTCTATTACCAATTCTTCAAATAAATTCAAAGTTGTCTTAAAATCTTATATAGTGTGATCGTTCATCAATTTATCTACTTCCTAGATGTTGTCATCCTCTACAATATTGTTATTTTCCTCAACTAGTTTTTTTTATACCTCATTATGTTTTACGACCATAGGTCTATATCCATTATATAGATCCAAGACCTATTGTAATTTGATTAGCAACATTCTAAAATGTTTTCTCAATATTGTGCCAAAAATTTCTCTTTGAATCATAGATACATCCTTCAATTTTTTATTTTCTTCATATAAAATTTTCAATTCAATTTTTGAAGCATCATTAGATGATTAAATGATGGGTTATACTTGTGACTTTCCTTCTTTCAGCATGCTTTCATACATTTCTCTCCAATTGTCCTTGTCAAATATTACTTGCTTCATTTGGGCTTGGTTAAACAAAGCCATGTTAACCTACATGCATGTTTTCTTATTAGGGTCTATCACCCCTACTTTTATTATCATCAAATATCCAAAATCTTGATCTACATCAATAATCTATGGCCTTTTGTGTGGAGGGTATAGAGCCCATAACAACATTAATCTTTCATCTTCAACAAACCTAGAACCAATAATCACATCTTTTACACCCTACACACCTAGCATCATGTCTTGCTTTCCAGATTTGATCAAGCTATCAAAAATATAAGAGATAGTCAAATCCCATCCAATAAAAACCATCATCCATGTTTCATTCAGTAATTGTCTCCCTCTAACTGGAGTCATGTTTTCCAATTCCTTTTTGATATATTCCTTTGGATTGGCCATTAACTCATGCTCATTCTCTAGAGAAATATTTTAGACTACCTCAATATTTTCCCTCTATAGTTATATAAAACAAAAATTAATTCTTTGGATTTAATGAAGGCATCATCACTTAGAAATTTAATAAATTTAAGGAATCTTTCATCCTTTTCAACATTTACTCTATCAATTATTTGAACATAATGTTCCTAGGCTTGAAGTACTAGCTTATCCATAGTCCTAGTTATTGGAACAAGGAAGTCTGATATATTTTGAATATCATCTTTAAATTTCTTCTATTCCTATTGCCTTTGCTCTTCCAATTCTTTATTTTGATCTTGTAGCTTTAGTTGTACTTCCTACCATTCCATATTCTTAAAACTTTCTTCATACTCAATGCCCTAATGAATGTAATCACCCAATTTTTGTGATTTTCTACATGCATGAACATATCCCTCTAGATCATAATGAATCCATCAATCCATAGTATACATGTGATACTCATTTTACAAATTTTCACCAATCTTATCATAAGATTTGGTGGCACAAACAGTAAAATCTCCAAAACATAGAGTGGTTGGAAGAGAAGTTTATTTTCTTTTCTTCTCTCCAAAATGTTGCTTACTAGACTTGAACATCTACCTTATAATCTCTAGATATGAAATTCTATTTGGCACTAATGCTGGCAATCTAAATGGTTTCCCTTCAAACCAAAAAATTTCATACCAATCTCCCCAATTATGCCTGATTTTCTCTCCTAGCCCATTGTACGTAGGTCTCAAGAATCACTTGATATTAGGGCTAATGGATGGAAAACCTCAATGCCCAAATAAAGTGTACAGAGGCTAGATGAAGTAATCCTCAAAGCGGGATAGCAAGAGGCACTATATCTATAATCCCATAGTGATGTCCACATTTGAATTGGCCTCTCTTCTCCATTAGTTTCCCACACATTTAATTTCAAATTTTCATGCCATAATCCTCTTAATTGAATATAGTAAAAAATCATATGCATAAGAAGAAAATAATGCCTAAAATTTGGATACTAAACATCATTAAAATTTACAAAAGAAGTATGAATGTTATCAAAAACATACTCTACACAATCATAAGGTTTGGGCCCCAACATTTGAATGTCATATGCTAACACCATAGGTCCAATCTCCATCAAGTAAAGAATTCCCATTCCTCCTACTTGTCCACAAGATTGATATGTCATGTCTAAGTATGTTTTGAATATATTGATATTGAATGGAGGTCCATCTGCTACAATTAAAGGCTCTTTGATTTTTTTATGTAACATTAGTTTCTATGGCATAAATGAGATGTATGATCTCTCATATTCATTCTTAAACTTTGTGAATGATAACTTCTTAGTGAGACTATCTGTTAATTTGAAAACTTCATTTAAAAATTCAATTTATATCTCCATGAATTTCTCCCTAGTATTATCATACATACATTTTTCATCACCATTGTACTTGTTGATGATGACCTTAAGAAATTCCATGTTCAGAAATACATTAACCATTGTCAACTTCCCTAAATTCATCTCCCAAGGATGACAAATAGGTGCTTTATGGTTTCTTTTCACATAGTGGTAAAGAAAAATCTCATATCCTCTATTCCTTGTCTAGACATCTCCAACCTCACTATATTTCTCTTCTATTTTTTGTAAAGAAGTAAACTTGCTTCTTCTGGACTTTGGCTTGACAAAATCCATTTGCTCAATGAAATTTTCATTTAGCTTTCTGGGAGGGACTTCATCCTCCACTTTTTGTATGTGAGTAGAAAATCCTCTGGGAGGGACTTCATCTCCATGTTTCTCTAAAAAAATTCTCTACAACAATTTTCTACAAAAGTCTATATGCGAATAAAAAATCCTACAGCTTCTCCTAAAATTTTGTGTATAGAACAAGGAATGATTTCCCTTTTATTACAAAACACTCAACGCTTACGCATTTAGTTTACCACATAATAAAAATCATAAATATTTTTTGATCTTATCACTCAACACTAAATTTTAGAAGTTACTTCATGTAATTACATTTGTGCCTTGTAAAATGTATTCAAATATTTGATCATTGTAACTCTGAGAAAAAATATATGCATGCCTCTAATCTCTATGTGTTGGTCCTCAAATTAAATTATTTTTAAAAAAAAAATTATTTATCACTATAAATGGTGATAAATCCATCTCTCGTCACTATACTAAAATTCCTCTATCTATGATCTCTGATAAATGTTCTTGCTATTAGGTATGGCAATCAAGAACCTTAGTCTTCGATACAAGTTTTACCCTTTCTCTATAACACATAGTGATATGCAAAATCTCATCGGCAATCACTATATCTCTATTACTCCAAATGTGATCCATGATCATTCTTGATCTATCACTATAATACATAGTGATGCCTTCTTAAAATTCTATCTCTTTATCACTATAGAATATAACAACCACCTAACTTCATCGTTGATCTTTGCAACACAAATTGTCTTCCTTTGATCGCTGAAAACATTGATCACTATATGATATAGTGATATCTTCCATCTTATCACTTATCACCAAGACCAAAACCATATTACTTTGATTACTAATAATCATTGAAGGTCATAGAAATGTACTTCCTTTTATTGCTCATTGTTATATTCTCATTATGTCTTCCCCACATAGAAATGAACCTTGATCATTGTATGATATAGCGATGCCTCACAAAAATTTAAAACTAACCCTACTATTATCACTATAGATTATAGTGATACTAGATATTTCATCACTATAATTATAGTAATATGCAAAAAAATAAAGATATCTCTTTGAATTTAAATAAGATCAAAACTAGGATCAATTAATAAGGATTTCCTTGTGATGAGTAAGCCCTAGGATTGCAATTAAAATTAGGAGCGTTTGACTTTAGATGGTAAATTATAATTTTCTACTAACATAATGAAATGCAATAAGTGGTTCTTTTATTTGATCACAAGAATACAATCAACCTCAGGCATGTAAATGGTAAGTAATTTACAATACTAATAGTAAATTAAAAGATGCATGATAATCAAAGAAAATAAAAGGTGGAAAATGTTTATAAAATATTGTGTTTTAGTACTCCTAATGTGAAATATTTCAAAATCTTTGGAAGTAGATGCTATATACTTAAAGACAATAGTGTTGGATACAATTGTTTAATTGTGTCTTTCTTTGATGTCACACAAATGTCATATCAATTATCAGTTAGTGCTTACCAAGCTCACTTGGTCAGCAATATAGTTTTCCTTTTCTACCAAGCATTCCTAAAGTTTACTCTATGAAGATAGTGTCTACAGAGCTCACTTGAGCATCGAAGGAAATTATGGTAGAAAATAATGTTAATTGACTTCACTTGGTTAACAAAGGAAAGTTTGACAGAGTTAGTGCTAACTGAGTTCACTTGGTTATCAAAGAATTTTTTGCAAGTTCGTAGTGTTAACCAAGATTTTGTTGGTTAACATAGGAAATTGTCTCAAAACTAGTGTTTATTGAGTAGGGTTGACTAATAAAGGATTTTGTTTTTTTTGCATGAAAAGCTTAATTATTTTGAGTATTGATAGCCAACTATGGTAATGATTAGTGGTCATTCTAATTTGTATTAAGCTGAATTGACAATCTGGTAGGTATAAATAAAAGGTCAAGTTGAGATTTCTAGTGGGTGTGCAAGTGTGTTGATTGAATTAAGAAGGAAAGAGTGAGAGGGAAACTGAAGGATAAACAGATATCCCTGTGGACTAGAAAAGTAATATCCAATTAGGAAGGATCAAGTTTAAGAAAAAAAGAGATTTGGATTCAGCAATTCAGTTACATCATAATCAGGTCATTTCATTGTTACTTTCTAACCATCATAGCAGTGATCTAAAATCTCTTAACAAAGTTGGTCTAACAGCTAGTTGTAAATCCTCTAACAAGGTGGCAATTCCATTGAATTGTTTTAAGACTTCTTGCAAGGCCACTCCTAACAGGGTGATTAAATCCTCTAACAAGGTCACACCTAACAATGTGCTTTGTAACCTTTAACAGGGCTAGCTTCTAACAGAGCTCACTTCAAAAAAGTGAAAAATAGTAACTAGTTATGTTGGTGGTTTTTCCCAAATTGGGTTTCCACATTAAATCTTGGTGTCTCATGTGTTCATGTTATTTCTCTTATGATTGAAAATTAATTACTGTAAATGTTTTAAGATCTGCTAAAAGTAATTCACTCTTAGCATTTACCGAGCAAAAGTACTAATCAATTTTCTCAATCTAAATTTTATTGTTGACATCCAAGGGATCTACTGATTCACCCCCCCTCTCCATTACTCCTATATTTATAACAATTGGTATTATAGATTTTGGTGCTTGTAGGAAAGGTTTCAAGGACCTAAGCTAAAGATCAGGATGTCTTACAAGAGAAAGATTCCAAAGCTAAAGAGAAACAACTTTTTAGCATGGCAGGGACTCATGAGTGTTCATCTAGCCACCATTAGTGATTCAAGCTACAAATACCTTGATGAAGAATACAAAACTCCTACTAGTACATTATCTATTGGAGATCTTGCTGAGAAAAAGAACCATAACATCATGATGATTGATATTTCATCTACTCTCAAGGAAAAACTACTTTTGATATGCAGAACAAGCTAAAGGACATCTATGGTGGTGATGCCAATGTAAGGAGAGCCAAAGTAGAAAGCCTTAGAGGAAAGTTTGATCAAATGAGAATGAGAGAAGATGAAAATGTTGCCAAATATGTGGAAATAATCAAAGCTAGTGTCAGTGAAATTAGAGCTTTTGGAGGAGAAATCAAGGAAGAAACTATTGTAAGTAAAGTTCTTAGAACATTGCTTCCTATCTATGCAATTAGAGTATCTACTATTCAAGAAAAGAGGTGTGATCCAAATCACAAATTAAGTTTGGATGCCTTGGTATGAAGATTGATAGCATTTGAGCTAGACAACTTTGACAATTATGTTCTAGCTTCCAAAAATATTGAATTTGCATTTGAGGCTAAACTTTCACTCAAAGAGAAAGGTAAGAAAATAAAGAACATTTAGTCAAAAAGTGAAAAGGAAATAGAGAAAATTTCTAATAGTGATCTTGAAGTTTTTGAAGCTTTACTTGTAAAGAAATATTCTAGAGGAAGAGGAAATTATAAAGGTAAAGTTCCTTTAATGTGTTTTTCATGTGAAGAAATTGGTCATATTTCTACCAAGTGCCCAAACAAAGAGAGCAAGGATGAGAAGAAGAGTCAAAAGTACAAAGGAAAGAAGGAATCCAAAAGTCACAAATCCTTCAAAGAAAAAGGTAAGAAGACTTGTTTTATGGCTAAAGATTCTAATAATAGTGAAGATTAGATAGTATGCATTGTTGTAAAAGATGAATCTAATGAAGAAGAAGATAAGATGGCACTTATCTCTCATGTTAGTAAAAATGACACATGGATCATAGATAGTGGACATTCACATCATATGACTAGAGACAAAATAAAATTTGAACACTTTGAACTCTATGATGGAGGTAGTGTAAGGTTTGGAAATAATGAACCTTGGTGCATAAAAGGGAAAGGCCGAATTTCATTAACCAATGAACTTGTATGTGACAATGCCTATTGGGTTGAAGGACTAAAACATAACCTAATAAGTGTGGCATAGCTAATCGACATTGGATTCAAGGTATAAATCATGCATGGCAAGGCAAGACTACTGGATGACAAAGGAAATCTTATTGGATCAGGCAAACAAACAAGAGGTAATTTATTTTATCTTGATCTTGGTGATTACTCATGTTTTATTGTTTAAATGGAAGAAAGTTGGTTATAGCACAGAAGACTATTTCATGTAAACTTTGATAATATAGTCAAGATAAGAAAACTTAGAATAGTAAGAGGTATCCCTAGTTTCAAAAAAACAAATGTTGGTTTATGCAAAAATTTTCAGATTAGCAAAATGGGAAAGACTAGTTTTAAAAGAAAAAACTATCAATCTAAAGGTGTCTTTGAAATTGTGCATACTAATTTATGTGGACCCATTGGAATAGAAAGTTATAGTGGAGAAAAATTCTTTATTCTTTTTGTTAATGACTATTCTAGAATGATGACTATTATGTATCTTACAGAGAAGTTAGAAGCATTTGAGAGATTCAAATGGTATCTAGCAATAGAAGAGAAGGAAGTAGGGAAAAGATTGAAATGTTTGAGATCAAACAGAGGTATCAACCCATGGTACTCTGAAGAAAAATGGAATAGCTAAAAGAAGAAACAAATCCATCATGGATTGTGCAAGGACTCTAATGATTGAAAAGAATTTTTCTATCAAATACTAGAAGGAAGCCATCAGTATTGTAGTTCATAATTTGAACTGAGTTCAGTTGAAGAAGGACTCATATAAAACTCCCTATGAATTATGGTATGGCTACAAACCCAATTTAAGTTACCTAAAAGTATTTTGTAGTAAATGTTATATCTTGAAAGAGTCTAGAAAAGGAAAGTTTGATGTGAAAGGTGATGAAGTTATATTATTAGGATATTCTTGTAGAAGTAAGGCATATAAATGTTTGAATTTGTCTACTAATAAAATCATAGAAATTGCACATGTGAGAATTGATGAGTTTGTAAAAAAGATTGAAGAAGAAAGCAAAAAGGAACTAGAAGATTACAAAAGATTTTTTTACTTCGAACCTGATACATTGCTAGGAAAATCTAACAATAAGGAGACTTCATCTCTTAAATCTTCCTTAGCTATTGAGTTGCAAAAGGTACAAACTGAGTCACAGGGACCCGAGTCACATTTTGAGGCTACTAAGCCAATGTTTACTAAGTCTGAATGACCCAAGCTAGAAATTGAAATTTAAAATGAAAATTGTGCAATTCATTCGAAAGGTAAAGAACCTGTATTGGCCAAGTATGTCAAAAGGCATCATACACATGATCAAATTATTGGACATAAATCAAAAGGTACCATGACAAGAAGCAAGATAAAAGGTACATGTTTACTTGCTAATTTTGAACCTAGAAGTGTTAAGGATGCTATAGAAAATGAAAGTTGGAATGAGGCAATGAATGAAGAAATAGAACAAATAGAGAAGAACAAAACTTGGACCCTTGTACCTAGACCTAAATATAAAAATGTGATTGGAACAAAATGGGTATTTAGAAATAAGCTAAATGAAGGTGGACAAGTATCAAGAAATAAAGCTAGACTAGTGTACAAAGGATATTCTCAAGAAGGAAAAATTGATTATGGTGAGACTTTTTCTCTTGTTGCAAGATTAGAAGGTGTCAGGACCCTACTTGCATATGCTACTCATAGAGGATTTAAAGTATATTAAATGGATGTTAAATCTACATTCCTTAATGGAATTCTTGATGAAGAAGTCTACATTTAATAGCTAGAAGGATTTGTTGATCTAGGGAAAAGGGACATGGTCTACAAATTACACAAGGCACTATATGGTTTGAAACAAGCTCCTAGAGAATGGTATGAAAGGTTATGTAACTATATGATAAAGATTGGTTTTTAGAGAACTAATGATAATAGTAGTTTGTATGTCAAGGAAGGACCAGATAACAAGATTGTATTGGCGCATATATTTGTGTAGATACTCTATTTATAGGGAATGATGATCTATGCAAAGAATTTTCATAACAAATGAACAAAGAGTTTAAAATGTCCCTATTTGGTGAGATAAAATTATTTTTTGGATTATAGATACAATAGAACAAGAATGCTATCTACATTACTCAATCCAAGTATATCAAGGAGATACTCAAGAAATTTGGAATGGAAGATTCAAAAATAGTTGGAACCCCCATGTGTATTAGACTAAAGCTTACAAAAGATGATGACTCCAAAGAGGTATATCAAACCTTATATAGATCAATGATTGGGAAATTACAGTATGTAGTTCATACAAGACCTAACATTGCCTTAGCAGTTGGAATTGTGACAAGATTCTTATTGAAACCTAGAGAAAATCAAATGATGGCAGTCAAAAGAATCTTGAGATATTTAAAATGTACTAAAGACTATGGTTTATGGTACAAACTTGGAGGAAACTTAGACCTAAAGGTATTCACTGATGTTGATTGGGTAGGAAATCCTAATAATAGAAAAAGCACAAGTTTTGGACCATTCTTTCTTGGTAAAAGGTTAGTATCTTGGACAAGCAAGAAGCAAAATTAAACATCCCAATCCATGGCAAAAGAAAAATATGTTGCAGCAGTAGTGAATTGTTCTAACATTGTTTGGTTTAAATAATTTTTGGAAGGTACAAAGGTTGAGATCAAAGAACCAGTTATCATGTTTTTTGATAACACCAGCACAATAAACATATCAAAGAACGCAATGATGCATTCCAAAACAAAGCACATTGCTATAACATATCACTTTGTCAAAGAATTGGTGCAAGACAATAAAATTAGATTGGAATGTGTTCATACAAAAGAAAAAATTGTAGACATATTCACCAAGCCATTACCTAAGGATGCATTCTTGTGTCTAAGAGGTAAGTTAGGGGTCATTCCCCTATCTGAAGCTCACTAAATGAAGTTTAGTTGGTGCATCAATATAAACCAAGTTGAAGATCAATCAGTTGATGTAGCATGGAGAATATTGCATATGAATCAGTACTCAAGGTACATTGATACTAATTTGGTATGTGTTGTCTTTGGCATGTGTTGTCAAAAAGGGAGAATTTTTTTTTTTTTTTTTAGACTGTAGGAATCGGTGCAACACGACCCCCCTATAAACTGCAGTGCGCCTGGTAAACTTTTTAATGTGACCGGTAGTGCTGGCGCGACACGCCCGCTGGTACCACAAGGACGGGGGAGACTAGAACCCATGACCAACCCCCTGCAACATGGAAGATTTAGCCAACGGAGCTAGGTCCCCACCCTAACAAAAAGGGAGAAGATTACTGTCATATCTTTCTGAAATTTGTTTTTGTCATTTCAAGAGGGAGAAGTTATGTAATTCCTTCACACTAGGAGATTCCTACATGAAAGGAAAAAAAATTTATTGCATGAAAAATATAAGAGGGAGAAAATTTCTATCAAAGAAAGTCTTGTTCTCAAATTTGATTGTGCCATGACATGTAGTGTTGCCATCAATGCCAAAGAGGGAGATTGTTGGATACAATTGTTTAATTGTGTGTTATCTTTGATGTCACACAAATGTCATATCAATTGTCAATTAGTTCTTACCAAGCTCACTTGGTCAGCAAGATAGTTTTTCTTGTCTACTAACTATTCCTAAATTTTACTCTATGAATATAGTACCTACAGAGCTTGCTAGGGCATCGAAGGAAATTATGGTAGAAAATAGTGTTAACCAAGTTCACTTGGTTAACAAAGGAAAGTTGGAATGAGTTAGTGTTAATTGAGTTTACTTAGTTACTAAAGGATTTTTTGTAAGTTCGCAATGTTAACTGAACTTCTATTGGTTAACATAGGTAATTGTCTCAAAACCAATATTTATTGAGCAAGGTCAGCTAATAAAGGATTTTTTTGGTTTTGGCATGAGAAGCTTAATTATTTTAAGTATTGATTCTAGCTGACTATGGTAATGATTAGTGGTCATTCTTATTTTTACTAAGCCAACTTGAGAATCTGACAAGTATATATAAAATGTCAAGTTGACATTTCTAGTGTGTGTGTGTAAGTGTGTTGATTGAATTAAGAAGGAAAGAGTGAGAGAGAACTTGAAGGATAAGAAGATATCCTTATGGAATAGAAAAGTAATATTTGATCAGGAAGGATCAAGTTTAAGAAGAAAAGAGATCTAGATTTAGAAATTCAGTTGCATCACAATTAGGTCATTTCATTGTTACTTTCTAACCATTGTAGCAGTGATGTACAATCTCTTAATAGATTTGGTCTAATAGCCAGTTTTAAATCCTCTAACAAGGTGGCAATTCCATTGAATTATTTTAAGACCTCTTGCAAGGCCACTCCTAACAAGGTGATTAAATCCTCTAACAAGGTCACACCTAATAGTGTGTTTTGTAACATTTAACAAGGTTGGCTCCTAATAGGGCTCACTATAGAAGAGTGAAAAAAAAATAACCAGTTACATTGGTGGTTTTTTCCAAATTGGGTTTCCACATTAAATCTTGGTGTCTCATGTGTTCATATTATTTCTCTTATGATTGCAAATTAATTATTGTTAATGTTTTAAGATCCGCTAAAAGTAATTCACTCTCAACATTTATTGAGTTACAACATTTTTAGTATGTTTACCAAGTAATAGCAATAATCAATTTTCTTAGTCTAAATTTTATTGTTGACATCCAAGGGATCTAGAATTTACTTTAGTAGTAACTGATTCACCCCCCCTCTTAATTACTCCTAAATTGACAATAAATAGGAATGGATAAATTGATACAAAGAGTGAGGAGGGTATATTCTTGGGATATTCTACTAAGAGAAAAGCTTATAACTTTCTGAACTCTAACAATAACAAAGTTGTCGAAAGTGCAAATGTCAAAAATTGATGAGTTTGTAGAAAGAAGTGATACTGCATGCAGAGAAGAACCCAAAGACTATATTACATTCATCTATGTGGATAATGCTGCTCCAAGCACTCCTAATGAACAAGCAAAACAAGAAAAGAGTGGGTGTTGAGTAATATATAGGGAATGTCAGCCATTAGATTGCAAATATCGAGCATACAAAAGCTAGACAAGAACATGAACAAGGAAGAGAAAATGAGCTTGAGATTAATTTTCAAGATGAACTTGTAGAAGAACAAAGAAAGAAACTACATGTGTTAGAAAAATATGTGAGAAGACATCACAAACCTAATGAAATCATTGGTAATGTTAAATCAAGTGTTATAACAAGAAATAAACTCAAAGATGACACATGCTTACTCTATGAATTTAAGCCCAAAATAGTGAAAGATTCTTTGAAGCATGAAGATTCGATTTAGGAAATGAATGAGGAAATTGAATAGATTGAGAAGAATAATAGTTAGACTTTGGTGCCAAGACCTAAAGACAAAAATTTCATTGGGACAAAGTGGGATTTTAGAAACAAACTCAATGAGAATGGTGAAGTAACAAGAAATAAGGAAAGACTAGTCTGCAAGGGTTATGCTAAAGAAGAAGGAGTTGATTATGGAGAAACATTTTATCCTATGGCAAGACTTGAAGGAGTCAAAACTGTGCTTGCATATTCAGCCTACAAGACAAGTGCACCAAGTTGTGGTGCCAAAAGGGGGGTATAAGTGGCCACTTTTTTTTTTGAAATCAACAATTTCTAAACTTTGACAAGAATTTGAAGATAGTCACACTCAAAAATTTAAGATATGACAAAAGCAAAAGTAGTTGTCCTTTGAATTTAGTTTCTAAACTAATAATTTTTTTCAAAATTATTTAGTTTTAGATCCTCAAAAAAGGGGGCCACAAAAAATGATCCTATTTTTGAAAAAAATCCATAACATAGTGCAAAGTGTGGCCCACCTAAAATTTTAACTTTTTTTTGAAATATTTTAACTACTCTAGTCAAAAGTTACCTAACACCATGTAGTTTATCCTAGATTTTTGGGGTAATTTTATAATGTGTATTTTTTTATGAATTTTGTAATTGGACATATCCTAAAAACCTAAAATATCAGTATGCTCCCTCTAGAAATGATTGAAAACTAATCTAAAATCAAAACTTTTTTTTTCAAAGTGTGTAGAATGGAGTCTAGTTTCTAAAAAACTAAGTTGTTTTGAAATTTGATGAACATGCTAAACTCTACACCCCAATTAGTACATGTTTTTGAAAGAAAATGGACATACATTCAAAAGAAATTATAGTTGAAAAGATTGAAATAGTTCAAATTCAAAATAAATTATATGGTTATATAGCTAACACGGAGATCTACAATATCATGTAACCTGATTTTATTGATGCTCAACAATAAGGAAACTTGAAGGAGAGCACATAAAAAAAAATCAATCATTTTTTGTATGCTTGTTGCAAAACATGTCTCAGACCAATTTAGAGACTCCAATCCTTTGGTTTGGATCCCCATGAAAAATCTAAGCCTTAGGCTTGGTAGAATCCAAATCTTTAAATAGCATGTGTGGGCCATAGTGTGTGCGCACTATTTAAACCATTTTTAAATTCAAGCTTACATAGTGGGTATGTGCTATAGTGTGCATGCACTTTGTATGCCTAAATTTCAATAGAGAGGGAAGGGGAGAGGGTATCTATAGTGAGAGAGAGTAGAGGAAGGGGAGAGAGTAGGAGATGGGAGAGGGTGATATAGAGAGAGAGGGAGGGAGAAATGGAGAGAGAGAGTAAGGGACCAAAGAAGGTAGGAGAGAGAGAGAGAGAGTAGGGGATGGGAGAGAATGGGATAGAGAGAGATAGAGGGAGAAATGGAGAGGTGGAGAGAGAGTAGGGGATGGGAGAGGGTGGGATAGAGAGAGACAAAGGGAGAAATGAATAAGGACAAAGACTGGGGGGGGGGGAGAGAGAGAGAGAGAGAGAGAGAGTATGGGCATATTTGAACAAGGCAAGGCTACGTAGAGGACATACCAAGTTGTGGATGAGGAAAATAAGGCCATGTCAAATATTGTACAAATTTAGAAAAAAATCTTATGAAAATTCATTGCCTCCTAACATATCAATCTCCCCTATCTTTAATGTTGATGATCTCACCCTTTTCAAAGGTGACATAGGTACTAATTATGTCATGTAGGATACTAAAAGATTTAGGCAGAATGGATCAAGGATCTACCACCTAGCCAACCACTTTAGTTTGAAAATATTTTGGATTCAAAGGTAGCCAAGAAGATAATGAAGAATACCTATACTAACTATTTGGTCAAATGGAAGGGTCTACCAGTCATAGGTACTACATGGATGAATAAAGAATGCATTGCACGGCATGGAACATCTGTTGAACAATTATCCTCAAGTGGGACTTGATTTTTTAAAGCAAGGGAGTATGGTGTAGGAGAACCTAACCTTCCATTTATCATTAAATTTATAATTTTAACTCTTCATGACTTCTACTCAAAGGAATTTATTCCCAAGAGACATTGATAATAAGCTAGTAATAGTTATTCAATGATATGAGCCTAATTGTAAGACCTAGTCCCCATTTGATACTTTATAAACCATGGGTTTTAATTATGGTAAAGAGGAATTTCTTAGACCTATAATAGGATATGAGTGTATTTAGGTTTCTAAACATATTCAAGGCCCCTAAGGAACAAGGAAAAGGTCCTAGATGGGTTAGATTGTAGAATTTGTAAAAGTTGCAAAAAGTTGCTAAATGCAACAAAAAGTTGCGTGACAACTTTTGCTAAAAGTTGTCATTTTTTCTTAAAATGCCCCCCAACAATCAAAACCTTTGAATATTAGTTGGTATGGTGGGGAAGGACTTAAAATATCACTTCTAGGTAGGCGGAAGCCATATAATGTAATTTTTCCTTTCAAATCAAAAAAAGGTCTTATTTTTCCTTATAAAATGTTACAATTTCTGAGTGTACAAATAGGTACATATTAGCACATGTGAATAACCCCTTATTCTAGAATATTGGAAATCATAGTTGGTAAATGCAATATATTTGAGGGTTTGAAGTGATCTACAACTCAAGATATTCAAAGTTCTTTCTCAAGTGCATCAAAACCCTCCTTTTGGTGGCTAGTTTTACAAATGAAGCCCTAACTTGCATTCCCACCTTGGGATTTTCAAACCACTTGGTAAAATTCAAGATAGGAATTTGTATTATAAGATTCTTGAGGGATGGGAGATGGAATTCAAGGATCCTAATTTTGCTAGCAAGCCCTAGGCCAAACATCTCTTTGTGTTTGGTGCAGGACAATAGGTATTAGAGTGTTGCAGGCACTTGGGGATGGACGAAGCCAACCTAAGGGTAGATATTGAAGTCCAATAGTTTCCTATATGTTTCCTAATTAATATTTTTTCATGGTCAAATATCTATTCAAAATTTCCTCATCAAACCTTAGCAAGAAGGCTATAACAAGGGACTCCATGCATTTTTGGTTAGGAGATAATTTGACAAGTCTAGAGTCTATAAGTTTGGAATCTCAAAATTCTTCCAAAAGGGTATCCATATGTACAATTTTTTTATGGACCCTTTGGAGGAATTTCAAACCATGTCCTAATTACCTTGTTGATAGGGCTAATAAGGGCTCTTGGCCTAAAAGGCAATATATCTATTTGTGACCTTTGGGAACAAAATGGGCTAACCAAACTCACTATTTTGAGATGGTTGATCATTAAGGAACCTTTCTATTTCCCTACTAAACTCATAGGTTCTATATCTAAGTAAAAACCTAGTTTGTGTAGATTTTGTGGTTTGGAAGTGTAGTTGTGTAATTTTGGTTCCTAGGCTATGTTTTGGAGTAAAGTTGTTTCAAAGGTGTAGAGCCCTCTCTTGACTCTATTTTGCAGTACTAAAAAGTGTCTAAAGGCCACACTACATTATTTTTTCTATTTAAGGTATAGATTTGCATCAAGTGGTATCAAAGCATATGTAAGATCACTTAGGCTAACAATTCTTTTTACACCATGGTAGAAGAAGTTGAAGGAGAGTTATCTTCAAGGATGACTAATGCAAAGATTGTAAAATACTTGAGAGAACATATATTAAGGTGAGATGAGAAAAGAGACAAAGAGATGCAGTCAACAAGGCAAAAAATGAATAAACTTAAGTAGGAATTTCATAACAAGAGTAGTGAAATCTCTGAAGAAGTTAGATAAGGGAGTGATGAAGAACACCTTGAGAAGGAGGAAGAATAATCCCCTATTGAATAGAGGCTACTTGTGAAGACTCTAAAATCAATGGAGAGGAGAACCATGGATGTTAAGTTTGTCTTGTCCACATTCAATGAGAAGATGGACCTATATGAAATAATGGATTGGGTGGATTCCCTAAATAGTTTCTCTGATTGTGAAGACATCCCTAAGAATCAAAGGGTGAATATTGCCAAGTCTAGACTCTAGGGCTTCGCACTCACATGGTGGAACTTCATCCAAGATGATAGGATGAAGAATGAGAAGAATCTAGTCACCACATGGAAGAAGATGTTAGCCTTACTCAGAGAAACATATATACCCTGAGGATTATGAAGTTCAACTTCATAAGAAAAGAATGAGTTTGAGGTAGAAAGAGATGTACATCCCTACATACACTGAGGAATTATAAAGGTTACTGATGAAATCCAAACTTGTTGAACCTAAAAGTGTGAAGCTTGCAAGGTATATGCAAGGATTATGGCTTTCCATCCAAGATGAACTAAGTTTGACAAGCCCTACCACTTTAAATCAGTTCTATAAATTAAAACTTAAAGTTGAGCAGATGTTCAAAAGAAGAAATGAATAAAGTGGTAGAAACAAAGGGAAAAATGATAGGGGAAAAGGAAATTCAGTAAAGGAAAAAAAAGAAAAAAAAACCAAGGTGAGACTAGTACAAGAGGGGGATACAAAGGAAGGAGAGGTAATGATAGAGGTAGGAGTGGTGGAAGTAACAATGGGAAGATCAAGTGCTATAACTATAATCAAATGGACCACTACATAAATAAGTGTCTTGAGAACCAAAACAACCAAGGAGAAATAAGGACTACTATTATTCAATAAGATGATGATGATGAAGGTGTCAAAGATTGTATTGGTGAAGAGGGGGCTACTCTCATGATGAAGAGGACATTTATTCAAGCACCTATGCCAGTGGAAAGGCATATAAAGTTGTCATTAATTTTGGTTTTACTAAAAATCTGGAAAAATTGAATCTTGAAAGGATACCACACACAAACCCCTCCCATGTATCTCAGTTAACAAAAGGCCAACAAACCTTGATCAATGAACAAGCTTGGGTAGATTTCACAATCAAAGACTATAGGGATAGGGTTATCTATCATATTGTGGACATGGACATATGTCACCTTCTTCTAGGTTGTCCATGGTAGTATAACCTCAAAGAAAAACATGGTGGGATCACAAAAAATACCAAATTGTGAAAGATGGTCAAAAATTCAATATTCTTCCCAACTTTGACCCTAACCAAAAGAATCCCAAGGAAAAATTAGTTGTTATGGATGGTGAACAAGAAATGATACAAACTATTTAGGACTCTCAGATTGGGTATGCACTAGTTCTCAAGCCAAAGATAAAAGAAGTTCATCAAGAAGTACAAAAAAGAGGTCAATAACCTACTATAGAAGTATAAGGGAATCCTTGCAGGGGACACACTAGATGAACTCCCATGATTAGGGGACATTTCACATTAGATTGACTTCATAGCAAGTGCCTCTCTTCCTAATAAGGTTTCATATAAATTGACCCCTAATCTGAATGTAGAGGTGTCAAGGAAGATCAAAGATCTATTCTCCAAAGGATTCATCCAAAAGAGTCTTAGCCCTTATATGGTCCCTACTGCCCTAGCCCCTAATAAATATGGAAAATGGAGGCTATGCACCAACTCTAGAAAAATAAGCAAAATAGCTATTAGGTATAGGTTCCCTATACCTAGAATTGAAGATTTACTTGATCAACTAGGAGGAGCATGCAATTTCATCAAAATAGACCTTAAATTAGGCTACCATTAGATAAGGATCAGGCCTAGAGATGAGTGGAAAATTTCATTTAAGACCATTGAATGGTTGTATAAATGTCTTGACATGCCATTTGGTCTAAGTAATGCCACTAACACCTTAATGAGATTGATGAATGAAGTATTGCATGACTTCATTAGAAAAATTTTAGTTGTCTATTTTTATGACATATTGATCTTTAGTAGTAGTAAGGACGAATATTTGAAACATGTTGAACAAGTATTGAAAAGGCTACATGACAAAAAAATAGAAATAAACCTTGAAAAATGCTTATTCCTATAGATAGAGTTGACATTCCTGGGTTTCGTCATCTCAAAGGGTATATTGAAGATAGATCCTAAAAAGATAGAACCACATATTCAAAGTACTTCTTGTATAATGGTATTCTATTGGAGGAGGACAAATTTGCATTCCTAAGATCTCCATGAAGGAAAACTTGATCAGAGAGAAGTACTATGGTAATTTAGGAGGAAATTTTAGGACTGACAAAACTTTAGAATTGGTAAGAAGAAACTATTTTTGGCCCAAACTACCTACTAATTTAAGAAAATTTCTTAAATTTTGTATAATATGCTAAGGAGAAAGAGAAAGGATAAATTAGGGACTTTACCAACCCCTACCTATTCCAACAAAGCCATGGGACAATGTGAGTATGGAGTTTTTGTCTTAGGCTTCCCAAGGACAAGAAAGGGATTTGAAAGAATTTTTTTCATTGTTGATAGATTTAGCAAAATGGCTCACTTTGTTCCTTGTAAGAGCTCTAATGATGCTTCTCATATAGCTAACTTGTTTTTTAAGGAAGTTATCAAGATACGTGGATTTCCAACATCCATAATATAAGACAGAAATGTTAAATTCCAAGGTCATTTTTGGAGGACCTTATGGAAAAAACTAGGCAATAACTTATCCTTTAGTTCTACCTACCATCCACAAATAGATGAGAAAGCTAAAGGAGTGAACAGATCATTGGGAAACCTTTTGAGGTACCTTAGCAAAAGACATGAGTAGACATGGGATTTGATTCTCACTCAAGAAGAGTTTTCATTTAATAATTCATTCAATAGATCTAGAGGGAAAAATCCATTTCAAATCAATTATGGATTCCATCCTAGAGGATTCATGGAACTAAGAGACTTTCCTAAAGATGCAAGAACTAGTGCACAAGGTGAAGAATTCTCAACATGGATAAAATAGATCCCTGATCAAGTTAGAGATACTCTGAATCAAAACACTGCCAAGTACAAGAAGAAAGTAGACAAGAAAGGAAGACATTTATCATTTAAAGTGGGAGATCAATTATGGGCATAACTAAACAAGGAAAGGCTTCCTAGAGGACATACCAAGTTGTAGATGAGGAAAATTGGGCCATGTTAGATACTGCACAAATTTGGAGAAAATGCTTATGAAATTTTATTACCTCCTAACATATCAATTTTCCCTACCTTTAATATGGTTGATCTCACCCTTTTCAAAGGTGATGTAGCTACTAATGATGTCATGCAAGATACTAATGAGATTCAGGTAGAATGGATCAAGGATCTACCACCTAGCCAACCACTTTAGTTGGAAAATATTTTAGATTCAAAGGTAGCCAAGAAGACAAGGAAGAAGACCTATACTAACTATTTTGTTAAACAAAAGGTTCAATAAGACATGTATTCTACATGTATGAATGAACAATGCATTGTCAAGCATGGTACATCTATTGAACAACTATCCTCAAGTGGGACTTGAGTTTTTCAAGAAAGGGAGTATGGTGCAGGAACACCTAACCCTCTATTTCCTATTGCATCTACAACTTTAACTCTTCATGAGTTGTACTAAAATTAATTTATGAAAAAGATACATTTATATTAAGGTACTAATAGTTATTTAATAATATAAGCCTAATTGTAAGACCTAGTCCCCATTTGGTACTTTATAAACCATGGGTTTTGACTATGGTTAAGAGAATTTCTTAGACTTAGCATATAATAAGAGTTTCTTTAGGTTTCTAAACATATTATATGCCCCTAAGGCATAAGAAAAAGGTCTTAGATGGGTCAAATTGTGGAATTTCTAAAAGTTACAAAAAGTTGCTTGACAACTTTTTCAAAATATTGACATTTTTTGTTAAAACACTCCCCAATGGTCACAAAATTTGAATATTGGTTGGTATCATTAGTGAAGGACTTAAAATAGACCTTTTAGATAGGAGGAAGTCATAGAATGTAATTTTTCCTTTCAAATCTAATCAAGATCCTATTTTCCTTGTAAAATGCTGCAAGTTTTGAGTGTATAGACAACTACAGATTGGAACATGTGAATAACCCATTTTTCTAGAATCCTAGACATCATATTTGGTCAATTAAAATAATTTTATAGTTTGAAATTATTTTCAAATCAAGATATTCAAAGTTCTTTCTCCAGTGCATCAAAACCCTCCTTTTTGTTAGGAAATAATATGAATAGTCTAGAGTCAGTAAGTCTGGTATCTTAGACTTCCTCCAAAAGGGTATCCATATGCATAAAAAAATTTTATGGTTCCTTTGGAGGAATTCCAAATGAAGTCCTAATTACCTTGTTCATAGGGCTAATAAGGGCTCGTTTTCCTTAAAGGCAATATATTTATTTGTGACCTTTGAGAATAAAATGGGCTAATCAAACTCACGAGTTTGAGATGGTTGATCATTAAGGAACCTTTCCACTTTCCCAATAAACTCATAGGTTTCATATGTAATAAAAAACCTATTTTTTGTAGATTTTGTGTTTTAGAAGCCTAGTTGTGCAATTTTGGTGCCTAGGCTATGTTTTGGAGTAAAGTTGTTTCAAAGGTGTAGAGCCCTATCTTGACTCTATTTTATAGTACTTAAAAGTGTCCTAAGGCCAAACCACATAAATTTTTATATTTAAGGGAGAGATATGTATCAAAAATTCTATTGAATTAGGATTCACAACTATGTCTAATCATGACATCAGATCTAGTCACTCAATCCATAAAATTTTGTACGCATAATAAATGCTTAGAAAATCTTCTTGTTTCTCCTTAAAATTGATTTATCCATATGGTAATTTACATCCCTTTTGTTTACATAGTTTTGATTCCTAGAAACATCATCCCCAATGGTTACAAGTGATATTTGAAATGTTGGGACTATTGGTTGAAAAGGTGCACTTTTTGAGAAAAAGTTGTCAACAAAAAAATTGCAAAGCAACAACGTTTAATATTTTTTACTCAAGGTCATATTACTTGATCATTTTCCTTTCTAAAAACCTTATTAAGTTAAATTGATGATTAAAACATAATAAAGACTCCTATTTACTAAGAATATGCAATTTGAGAATCATTTTGGACTAAGTGACGTTAATTTTATAAGCACACCTAAAGTTCCTTGACCAAACATAGGATCATTTCTTATTACATACCAAAATTAAATTAAAACATATTTTATGTGTATCATTTCATGTCTTCTACAAGGTTACCATATGCCTTTATCCACTTTTTTGTTAATTCAATCACCTTGGTGCCCTACACCATAATCCTCTAGCCAAAAGACACTCAAGTCCCTTGAGTGGGAATCTCTACAAATTTTACACCAGTCTTCTCAATATCCTTCATAGACATCCAAGTTACTTCCTCCAAGGATTTATCCCACCATTTGATCAAATTATCATAATAAGTATGCTTTCTAGTTTTCATTTTGATCCTCTTTTCTAAAATGCATCCAATACTCGGAGGGCTTTTCCTTGGTAGATCATGAAGTACATCCTAGAACCTACATCATCAATGTCAGCAATACTAGACGTCTTATATGCATAAATATTAGATACATTAAATATTTGTGAAAGGCATATATCAAGAGGTAAATCAATTTTGTGTGCATTTGGACCACATTGTTTGAGAGTCTAAAATGGTCCAATATTTTCCATGTGTAGTTTTGTATGCTTCCCTCTAGGAACACTTTCCTTCTTAAGGTGGACCATGACCATGTCCCCAACCTTAAAATTTATTTCTCTTATTCATGTTTGTTTCCTACTTTTATTTCTAAGAACTCTATTGCAATCTCCCCCTGACCTATTGGTGAATTTCTTTCATCACTTTAGCAAAATCATCTACCAATACACTCCTTTGACCAATTCTCTCTATAGATCTAAGTTCAAAAGACAGCCCTTGGATGAGAACCATACATGATTTGTAAGGGACTAAGGCCTATACTTCTATTGATAGAGTCATTATAGGAGCACTTAGCTTGAGGAAAGATGTTATACCACACAACACCATACTCCTTTGTCAAGAACCTAGGAAGGTTACCTAGGGATTTTTTTATGACCTCAATTTTCCCATTAGATGGTGGGTGATAGGTAAATGATATAGCAAGGTTAGTTCTCAATCTTTTCCACTAGGTATGCCAAAAATGTCCTACAAACTTAGGATCCCTATCTAAAACAATGGTTAGGGGTATTCCATGAAGTCTTATTATTTCTTTCAAGAATAGGCTTGGATAACTAGAAACATCATGTTTTTTTCTTACGAGGTAGAAAGTGTGACATCTTGGAGAATCTATCTACAACAACAAAGATACTATAATATCTAGATTTAGTCCTAGGAAGACCCAAGAAAATGTCCATGTTGGCTGAATCCCAAGGCTTTTTAGGTATTAGAAATTGTGTGTATAACCCCTAATTTGAAGTTGTTCCTTTAGCCTTCTAATAGATTAGGAAAGTCTGCACAAATTTTTTGATGTTATTCTATATTTTAGGCTAAAATTAGAATCTCCTTACTAACTCCAAGGTCTTATGAAGGCCAAAATGACCAAATGGGCTCCCTCAATGTTTCCTATTGATTATGTTTTCCCCTGTTGAGTATTTAGGTATACACAATTGACTACCTTTATGCAAAAGTCCTTTTTGAATGAGGTACTCTACAAAATTAGTGTGATACTTATCCCCTAACTCCAAACAAACCTGATAGGCTTCCTTAAAATCTTCATCATTGATGTACATGTCTTTTGAAGCGAGTATACTAACACTTTCCAACTGCACTTCTTGAATGGATAGGTTTCTCCTACTCAAATAATCAATAATTTGGTTAGACACTCATTTCTTGTGTTTGACTAAAAAACTATATGATTACATGTACTCCATCCATTTGATGTGCCTATGGTTTAACTTCTCATATCTATTCAAAAAACTCAATGCTTGATTGTTAGTGTAAACAATAAATTCCTTACATAGCAAATGATGCCTCTATTTCCTAAGGGTTTAAACCATTGCATACATCTCTATATCATAGTTAGATTATTTTTGTTTCACTTCATTTAGTTTTTCACTCAAAAAGGCCACTACATTTCCCCCTTGCTAGCATCACATTCTATGGTGAAGACCTTGTTAAAATTAGGAAAAACTAGTATTAGTTGTTGTGTTACCCTTGTCTTAAAGTATTCAAATGACTATTCTACATCCATAGTCCATTCAAATTGAAATTTTCTTCCCCACTTGACATTATTAATCATAGATGCACTTATCCCATTGAATTTCTTAACAAATTTTCTACAGAAACTAGCAAGGTCATTCCTCCACCTCACAATAGGTGTGTGATAATCATGCCCAAGGCCTTACTTGTGAATAGTATATTTAATCTAAGGATTATTCTACCTACCATGAGGTACATTAATTTTTTCAAGCCAGGGACATATTCTTGAAATGGTTGGCACAATATGTGGACTAGGTTTCTTAAAGAGTCATTATGCTTATGTTGTAGGAGAGTAAAATGCAAGGAAAGAACCTACACTAGTGTTGTAGGAAATTAACACACTTAACTCTTAACTAAAATGAATATTGAAAATGCAATTAAATGCTAACCTATATTTCAACTTAGACAATCCACTATAACTATTCTTGCAGATGTTGCAAGAACACTCACAAAGTATGATGTTGTAGGAGGAAACTGACAATTTCTATTTGAAATACTAGAAATGCTAGAAGTAGATCTACACTACTTTAGTCTAATCCACATCCCAAGTGGGCCACCTTGGTTAGCTTCTACTAATCTAATAACATAGAATGTAAACCAATAATTATTTCATTATATTCCAAAATTTCTTACATAAAATTGTAAAATAATTCACTATGAGAGTGAATAGTTTCTTTTCATAAATTTTCTTCCAACCTTCTAAAACTATCAATCCAATCCCTATAAATAAAGGATTGACACTTATTCTAAAATAGGAAGGAAAAAAAATTGACTAAAAATCTACCAAAGAAAAAGAAGGAAATATAATAGTTCATAGTAAAAACAATAAAGTCTA
The DNA here is from genome assembly GCA_028749045.1 of Cupressus sempervirens. Lineage (NCBI taxonomy): Eukaryota > Viridiplantae > Streptophyta > Pinopsida > Cupressales > Cupressaceae > Cupressus > Cupressus sempervirens. The sequence continues at coordinate 279,481,661 of CM053783.1, read as the reverse complement.
GATAACCAAGTCAACACAATAGTAAACATAGAGGAAATATAAGAAATTTTCATCCTTGCATTCATGGAATAATGGCTCCTCCTTTGTAGTGGTTGTGTCTCTTAATACCATTATGGTTCTTCCACCTTGATTGGACTTTAATGTTCCTCCTTAAATGTTGTTGACCATCTCCAGCTTCTTCCCTATCAAGTTAGTTAAGATGCAAAAATATTTGCAAAAAAGCATGATCAAATTAAATCCAAATATTAGAACACACATTCTGATGGTTATATGAAATACTACATTATATGTATAATATTAGCAAAATATGACATACTCTCTACCCATAGGTTAATGGTTCTATCTAGACTTAATCATAGGTTCAACTAAAAATAAGTTCACAAATGTCTTGGTAGTATTAAAATAGAGTATTTTAAAATTACCATAAAATATAGGCAATAATTAGCCTTATCATCTTCCCCCTAGAAATTTTGATGGTTATCCTCAAGCATTGTATCTTCTAGTCATTGATCAAAAATCTCCAACTTCAGTCCTCCCTCTCCTGCTACTTTTGAATGTATAGTAGAATCCTTGTGTTCTCTCCCAGACTTCCCTTTTATGGTCCTCTTGCAACCTGTCAAGTTGTTCAGAATTGATATCATACAGGGGCCACATGAGCATTGGTGGTTGTATTGTTAGTGGACACCATAGTTCTAGTCTAGTATGCTTTCCCAACTATATGTCTTTCAAAGATCAGTGAAGGGTTGCCTCTAAGTTGATAGGACTATGTGGCTTTGATCATTTGAGTCCTTCAGGTAGTCTTCCCCATCTACTTTTAACACCAAGCATGGCTCTCAGAAAGGTAAAGTAAGGTAGGTTATCATATTCCACATATACCTTTATTTTTCCTTCAAAGATTCATTTTCTTATCTTCATGTGCTTATCCCCATAGGTCAGTCTAAACCAATCCCTAAGGATTTCTTCTAGTTTATCACTCTCGGGTCTTAATGATAGGGATTCTCTTCTTTCCTCATCTCTGTAATTGTTCAATTGTCTATCACAATTAGTTACATCATGCATCCAAAATATTAGGGCCCTCATATGTATATCTCCTATGTAAGGTAAAGGATCCCATTGAGTTTCTATAGGGATAATGAAATTGTACACATACAATTCACAGAGTAAATTTTTCTACCAAGATGGAAGAGTTTGGTATAAACCATAGAATTCCTAAGCTAACTTAAATTCTACATTTATGTCTTTGAGGTTCAGCATAAGCTGGAATAAAAGGAATTGTTCTTTTAAATAAATAGCATAGATCCTAGGTGGTGGTCTAAAATTAATTATTTGATTAGCCAATTTGAGGGCATGATCCATGTTTTGTTTCTTTTTTGCCAATTGCTCTTTTAATTCTACAATTTCTCCACCTTGGTATGCTATAACCTTCTTCATCTCCTTTTTCTTCTCTTTCAATAGGGTTGCTCTCAACACATATTTATTATACAACCAAAAAAGAAGCATTTAAATGGTAATTGGGCCACTTTCTTCCTCATAGTTATTTTTCTTTTGTTCCCTACATGATTTTTCCAAGAAGTTTGTAAACCATGTTTGCTTGTAGGGAACTAGACCATTTTTTGAACAAGATAACTAATGCATTATTGGGGTATTTTCATCTTTATGGCCTAGAGTATCTTATTGGCTTGCTAAGGAATTATTTTAGCTTTCATTCACCTCAACCCTACATTCCTCTTCAATGTTTTGAGGAATGTCTAGAATTTTAGGTTGATTGGGGGAATCATCTGGGACAACTTGTACTAGGGATTTTTCATTAGATGGTTTGGGTGAAGTAGACTGAGTTTCTATGGATACTTTAGAATTTTGTCCTTTCATTATAGGTCTTTTTCACATAGGGGTCTCCTTAAGTACCATGACCTTATTCTTACTACCTTTTTTTAGTGTCTCTGCTGCAAGAGTGATAGTTGCAAGACTCGACTTTGTTTTCTTTTTCTTTGAGACTATATGGTTTTTTTTTTGCTACTGAAGCTAAGGTTTCTTCTTGCACTTTCTATTTTATCTTTTCTTAGGAAGAGGTAGGTAAATTTCTCTTTTGTGTGGGTAAAGAAAAATTATCTTTCATATTTCTAGTTTCATCATCTTGGGTGCTTTGCTTAATAGTTTCATTAATGGGGACTGCATTTCCTTCATTGGGTTGTTCATTAGGGGTACCCTAAGGTTGCAAGGTTTTACACTAGAAAAATTTGGCCCATGACATGGGAGAGGCATCTCTAAGAGATATCTCCATAAGAAATTTAATTAGGGCATTATGAGTACTAGAGTTGTCCTTCCCTTTTGGATTTCCTCAGCACTAATGTATAATATATTTTACAAGAAATTGGGAACATTCACTAGAGAATTATGACTTACACAACTAAGAAACTTAAAAGGATGTGAATGCAAATATGAAATTATTCCTTCATAGATAAAATAATGAATAATATGTACGGCTAACTCATTGTATGGTGGTAGAAGAGATGTTCTTTTGTAACCTTATTTGGTTATATCCAATGGAGGGTCAATTGGTATGAAAAAATGGGCCCTAATTGACCTTGCATCATTGGATTAGGGTAGTGTTCTCTAAGTATTGGTAACCCAGTTACTTATGCTATTTTCTCTTCTATGGCAACAACTGTCAATCCCCATACTATTTCTTCACCTTCCTCAAATGTACATATAAATTTAGTGGTTGCTTCATCATAAAACTCTATTAGTATTTTAAAAATACCCTAACTAGCCACATGCATTAAATCTTCTCACTACCTCTACATCTGAAAGTAAAACACTATGCTACACCAATTCATGTTGCTACAATTGTTCTCCCATTTGTGCTTGCCAAATTTTAGACTCTACTCAACTTGTACTATTACCTTCTTCCCTTTAACAAATTTAAGCTTTCTCTTCTTTTTGAAAATCACAAACTTTTTTCAAATTTCACATTCATTTTTGCTAATTTTTCATCATGAAAAATACACCATGAGTAATAATAATGTAGGTTTAATGAAAATAAATCATAGATATGCAAAAATCTTCCCAAAATTGAATTTGGGTCATGTCATAGCTTGATAGTGTGGAATTATTCAGGAATAAGAGTACAACACATGACACTTATGCACTATGGCAACTAAGTTTTAAAGAGAACGTACATATTTGACAATCTTTAATAAATAAATAGAAATTTCATTGGGAATTAGTAACCTTCCCTACCCCCTATGAAATATGGACAAGTGTCCTCACTTTTTATAATTGGCATGACATATGGAACTGGCATTACGCTGCAATAATATATGTAATGCAGTAATAGATATAACCAAAAAAATCTATATTCTATAAATGAATAAAATTTTGGAAAGCTTATACCTACTAATTGATCATTGCACTACAAAAAGGAGGCAAGATTTGAAGGTCAGCAGTGGTAGCATACATCAGCGAACTCTTTGTGTTATTGAAAGCATTGCAAAATTATGACATGGAATATGGGTCAATGGTAGAGAAAGAAATGAGATGAATTAAAAAAGAATAAATTGGAAGGTGAATAAATAATTTAAACTTTATGTAGATATAAAGTGTTTATTATGGGCATCCTCAAAGGAGTTGTTATTGAAGAGCTACAGGAAGTGTGTCAACTAGGAAATTATGTAGTTGGAACTGTTGGAGGAACTCTTCTTTGGTCTATGGTTTTCTATAGAGGTACAACCTATGGCTATTTAAAAGAAATTTGAAGTGGACAAGATCAATGGTTGTCAACTAGACTACTCGATTGTTAAATACATACTAAATTTCATAAGGCCCTAGCCATTGAGTCTAAAACTTCCCTAGATTCTCTTTGAAAGAAGATTTGTATAGGAGGGCCCAATCTCCCAATTAGAATTGTTTATTACTAATATGTGCATCATGCCACTTCTTTTTCTATTTTTAAATGATCTCTATTCTTTCTAATGTTGTCTTTCACATTTCATCTAGTGAGTTCAAGTGGAGAAGTATCTCTTATTGTATTATAGGAAGACTGATGTTCAATTCTAAAGTAGTGTGCAAGGTTTTATGTTCAATTTCAATAGGAAAAATTGGTGCTTTTCCATACACAAGTTCAAATGGAGTAAATCTAGTGGTTTTCTTCCATGTAGTTTGGTATGCCCATATATGTGCACTATCTTAATCAAAATAGCTTTAATTTCTCTGTTGTTGACCTCTGCTTTCCCATTTTCTTGAGGGTGATAGGCATTGGATTTTTAGTGGTGTATGTTGTATTCTTTCATAACTTCAATAATCAAGTTTGATGTGAACGGATCTTCTTGATCTATGACAAGTTCTTTAGGAACACCATAACAAGTGAATATTTCTTCATATAAGAATTTAGATACTTTCTCATCTCTTGCATTTTTCATTGCCCTAACTTCCACCCATCTAGTTAAATAAGCCATGCATACTAAGATGTGGGATTTATCATTTGATGGTGGGTCAATTGGACCTATAAAGTCCATATCCCACTTGTGAAAGGATGTTACAATAATCTATGGATTGAGTGGCATCTCATTTGACTTTTTTTGTTATCCCATCCTCTGGAATTTGTCACACTTGGTGGTATAATTTTTTGCATCCTTATGTAATGTTGGCCAATAATATCTAGTAGTAAACACCTTTTATGTTGTTCTCTTTCTTGCAAAATGGCCTCCATAGGGTTCATCATGATAGGCATCTAATATGTAATATAATTTATCCTCTCTGATACATCTCCTCATGATCTGATCTGGTCTAGTATAAAAGAGATTGTTATCTATCCATGAATAATGAAAACTTTTCTTTGCTAACTTCCTTTTGTCTTTGTGAGAGAAGTGTGGGGACATTATATTTGTAGCCAGATAGTTTTCTATGTCTACATACCAAGGTGTATGAGTTGCTATATGGAACAAGTTCTCATCTAGAAAGGTATCTTAAAGTATAGCTGGATCTTCATCAGCAATGTGCAGTCTAGAAAAATAATTAGCAACCATGTTGGACTTTTTTGGCTTATCAATAATGTTAATATCAAACTCCTGTAGCAATAAAAACCATCTTGCCAATCTAATAGTTACAACAGGTTTATTCATTAAGTACCTTATAGTTGAATGGTCAGTATGAACAAAAATAGGATAACTAGTTACATAATGTCTAAATTTGTTCAATGCATAGACTATGGCTAAAAGTTCCTTTCAAGTTACTATGTAATTCAATTTAGGTCCATGAAGGCTTTTACTAATATAGTAGATGGCATTTTCAAGATTAGCAGGCTTTTGTCCTAATATAGCACCTACAGCATAGTTTGATGCATTAGTATGGATATGGAATGGAATATACCAATTAGGTCCCTTTAAAATTGGTGCGATACTGAGGAGTTTCTTAAGCTACAGGAAGGCTTCATTACATTTGGGTGTCCAAATGAATTTAGCTTCTTTAGTCAAAAGTGTATACAAAGGACTAGCTATTTTACATAAATATTTTATGAAATGTCTATAATAGCCAGCATGACCTAAAAAAGAACTTACATCCTTTGGTTTTGTATGTATGCACAGTGTTAGAATTACCTCTATCTTAACCAGATCCACTTGTATTCCTACAACTGATATAAAATGACCAAGCACCACTCCTTCCTACATGAGCATGAAACATTTCTCATGATTGAGTGATAGATTGTGTTCTTTGCATCGAACAAGAACCTTTTCAAGATTCATCAAGACTTCTTCAAAGGTGACTCCAAATGTTATGAAATCATCCATGTATATTTCCATGCAATCATGCAATATATCAAGAAAAATGCTAATGACAGCTCTTTGAAATGTTGTGGGGGCATTACATAGGCCAAATGGCAAGACTGAATATGCAAAAGTATCCCATGGGCATGTAAATGTTGTTTTATCTTGATCTTTAGGAGCTATACTTATTTGATTATAACCATTCTACCCATCTAGGAAAGAAAAATATTTCTTACTAGCCAAAGTGTCTAGAACTTGATCAATGAAGGGTAAAGGAAAGTGATCCTTCTTGGTTGCCTTATTCAATTCTCTATAATCTACACAAGTTGACCATTCCCCTCCCCTTTTTAGGCACTATGACCAAAGGTGAAACCCATCTACTATAAGATATAGGGTATATAAAACCAATATCAAGAAACTTTTGCAGTTTAGTTTTAACTATTTCTCTAAGGGCTAGATTAATCTTTCTCTGGGGTTGATGGAGTGGCAAGCACCCTTCATTGATGTATATTCTATAAGTGCATAATGTAGGACTTAACCCTTTCATATCCCCATAATCCCATGCAAAATCATTTTCATATTTTTGAAGAAGCTCTGTTAACTATTTCATTTGTGTGGAAGGCAATTTGGGATTGACATGGAGATTATGACCCTTTGACAACTCAGTAGTTGTTGTGAGATCAACCATAGTAGCTTGAAAGATTGGACTTGTATATAGTTCACATGGTAAATGTTGATGGCTAATGTCTAGCTCCTTGGGTAAAAAAAAATGTCATTAAATTCCCCATATGTAGTTAATTCTAACATAGAACTATCAAATACATCTTTTTCTACCACACATGTATTATTAAGAATACTCTGAATTACTAAATCTTCTTCCTAGAGCTTTAGAAAAGACTATCTATGTAACATCATAAGCTATGCTATAGAGTTTAACTCTTCTTCTCCATCCACTAAATTTGGCATACAAATGTACTTACATCTGGTTGTGGTTGTGATGGAGGATATAGATCAATTTTTTTTTTGCATGTCCATCTAATATGGTCATACTCCCTAACCTACAACTTATATTTGCATCAGCTGTACCTAACCATGGTTTTCCTAAAATGATAGGATAACCAAATAAATTTATTTTTGGGGATAGAATCATGAAATATGCAAGGTACTCTAGAGAGTTTAGGGAGACTACTATGTCTTCTATCATCCCATCAGGAGTGACAGTAGAACTATCAGCAAGTTACATAATTGTTGGGGTAGCTCATAACCCTTCTAGATTCAAATTTTTCATAGTATCCTTAGTCATAATATTTATAGAAGCACCAAGATAAATTAAACCATTCTTAAAAGACTAATCATTTAAAATAACATTCACAACTAGACTTCCTGGATCAAAATATTTAGGAATAACAAATTTTCCTAACATAATATTAACCAATTTTCCTACAACATGGACTGTACTTGGGTCCTTTATTTTTATTCCAAGCTTCTCTAATGGATTTTCCATAAATAGGAACATATTTAATAGCTTGGAATAAAGGAATTTAGACATGCATGTTCTTTAGCTGATCAATGATATCAAAGGATTGTTCCTCTATTTGTGCAGGTTTGTGTGGTATGAGCTTTTCTAGAAAAGGAGGTTCAACTATTGTTTGAGTTTGAGATGAGCTAGTTACATTGGTTGGGTCAACCACTTGTGGTTGAGTCAACCACTTGTGGTTGAGAAGTTGCAAGTTCTAATTCTACAGGAGTATCTAGTATTTTAGTTATGAGAGATAGTTTAGGCACTAGTAGCGTTGTACTAGATCTCAAATGTATATCTACAATATTTAGAGCATAAACAAGGCATTGCTAATCATCAAAAAAATACATGGGTTGTTGTGATTTATGGTTATTTGGATTTGGCTAAGGTTGTGCAAGAAAATAAGTCTAATTTTGAGGTCTAGAACTTGCAGGTGGTTGCATTAGTCCAGGTTGTTGGAATGGAGGTGGTAATTATGGATTACCAGTATTATGGGTTGGTCATTGCTAAGGTCATCTCCATTAGTTTGTAGTCTATCAATTACCTTGGGGTGGTTACCATTTGTTCTACTATTTCTTCCATTGATTATTTTATGAGTTAGACCACTGATTATTTTGTTGGTTTGGTTAGGAAGGTTGGGAATTCTGAGGCCATTGAGGATATTATGGATTATTTTTCAAATCATTATTCCAATTAGGTTGACTATATTATGGAGGACCTTGGGTACTACAATTTTATCATTGATTACCATATAGATTTGAATTTTGTAAAGGGTCTTGAGCCATTCCTTGACATTGGGCCTGTGGATGACATTTAGTAATGAAGAATGCTTGCTCATCCTCTACATATATCTTGAGGTACTAAGTTGGAAGATGTTGGTTTTCCATGCTAGTGACCAATTTGCATTGATAATATTTCTTCTACTTCATACAATGTGGATAGCTCATTGCACCTTACCTTTTGCATGCTTCTTCTTTGCAATCATTGTGTCAAGATGTGTAGCAACATCATTTATGATGTCCTACTTAAAATCTAAGAGTAGATTAGATATCTTGATCTTTGAAATACCTTGATTGATTCCTTTAGTGGTTGTGGTCCAATGTTCCCTATCTTTCTTCATAGTTAACCTTGAGTAGTTGAGATAGATTTTCTTAAGGTCATCCCAAGAAGATTGATATACAACACCACCAACCATTAGGTCTAGTGCTTCTAGACAATTATCATTCACCTCTCTTAGGAAGACTAGTTTCTGTGAATCCTCTACTAGTACATGTTGGGAGTTCCTCTGGAGTGTATACAAGAAACATGAAATGTAGCCTTCCAATGTTTCATCCTCCTTTTGTGATATTCTAAAGATATCATCTCCTCTTGAATCATTTTCCTTGCAATACTATTTGTATTTCTCCAAAAATAAAGTTTTCATTTCATTCGAAGTACCTACTACATTGGCTCCTAAATCCATGAACCATCATAAAGCTAATTCTTTTAGTCTTGCTAGAAACAACTTGAGCTCATGGGCATCAGTGTTATAGTGTAAGCTATGATAAAGTATGTCAAACTCAAACAAGAAAGTATCAAGATCTTTAGTTTCAAGGCCATAGAACTTTGGAAGAGTAGTTGTAGGTATATTTTTGAGATTAAGATTGGTTATGAGGCTTGGGAGAGGAAATGGAAAAGTAGGTTATGCCATTATTGGAGGTATTTGATTATGGGGTTGCTGCTAAAAAGGAACATTGAGTACTGGATTGTTAATAATAGGTGGATTTGGACTAGAACTACCAAGAAATATAGCCAAAACCTAAGCAAAAGGTTGAAGACCACTTGTGTCCAAGGGTTTTTCTCTAGAGGAAGATTATGTAGGAAAAATAGGCCTTGCATCCTCAAAAGGAAACTCAACTTCTTTTTCAATTTCTTTGTTCAAATCAACAGACTCTAATGGAAGAAATCTACCATATTCATCTTGTTTTCTTTCTCTTTGATGCATGTAATTGGATTCTTCACACTCGTGAAGAAACTTTTAGGACTGCAAATCTCTAAAAAAACTCTGACCCAAAAATGTTCCTAGCATGACACCATCCCCGTGCCAAAAATGGTCTGCCTCACTATAGGTGTGTTATAATCATACCTAGGTTCTTACTTAGGAATAGTATATTCAATCTAATGATTATTCTCCCTACCATGAGGTGCATTTAATTTTTCAACCCAGGGACATATGCTTGAAATGGTTAGCATAGTATGTATACCAGGTTTCTTAAAGAGTCATTATGCTTATGTTGCAAGAAAGTAAAATGCAAGGGAAGAACCTACACTAGTGTTGTAGGAAATTAACACACTTAACTCTTTAGTGAAATGAATGCTAGAAATTAAATTAAATTCTAACCTATATTCCAACTTAGACCATCCCCTATAACTGTTCTCGTAGATGCTATAGGAACACTCACAAAGTTTGATACTGTAGGAGGAAACTTACAACTTCTATTTGAAATAATAGAAATGCTAGAAGTAAATCTACACTACTCTAGTCTAGTCCACCTCCCAAGTGGGCCCCCTTGGTCATCTTCTAGTAATCTACTAACACAAAATGTAAATTGAGAATTGTTTCATTATATTTCAAAATTCCTTACATGAGAACAATACATAAAACTGTAAAATAATTCACTACAAGAGTCAGCAGTTTCCTTTCATAGAATTTCTTCCAACCTTCCAAAAACTATCAATCTTATTCCTATAAATAGGTGATTGACACTTATTCTAAAATAAGAAAGAAAATAAACTGACTACAAATCTTCCAAAGAAAAAGAAGGAAATATAATAGTTCATGATACAATTAATAAAGTTTGGATAACCGAGTCAACACAATAGTAAACGTAGAGGAAATACAAAAACTTTTCATCCTTGTAATCATAGAATAATGGCTCCTCCTTTGTAGCAGCCATGTATCCTAATAACATTATGGTTCTTCCACTGTAGTTGGACTTTAATGTTCATCTTTGAATGTTATCGACCATCTCTAGCTTCTTCCCTATCATGTTAGTTATGATGCAAAAATATTTGCAAACAAGCATAATCAAATTAAATCCAAATATTAGAACACACATTCTGATGGTTATATGAAATATTGCATTATCTATATGATATTGGAAAAATATGACATACTATCTACCCATAGGTTAACGGTTCTATCATGACTTAATCATAGGTTCAACTAAAGATAAGTTCATAAATGTCTTGGTAGTGTTAAAATAAATTATTTTAAAATTATCATAAAATAGAGGCAATCATTAGCCTCATTAGCCATGGAAACATTTTACCTCACTAGATGATCTTGGAGTAGGCCAATTTAGTATGGCTTCTACCTTTGAGGGATCCATATTTAGGTTTGTCTTGGAGATGACATACCAAAGGAATACAAATTCCTCATATAAGAATGCACGCTTGTTGAAATTGATCTTTAACTGCTCCTCATGTAACCTCTTCTATCAAGATGCATTATATGTTCTTCTTTATCTTTACTAAAAATTAATATATCATCCAAGTAAACAATAATAATAATATTTATGAAAGGTTTGAGGCTTCTTTCATTAACCTCGTAAAGGTACTTGGAGCATTGGACGAGCCAAAGGACAATTCAACCCATTCAAACAATCCTTTATTAGTCTTGAAGGCACTTTTCCAATCATTCTCCTCTCGGATTCTTATCTGATGGTAGCCACTCTTCAAGTCAATTTTGGAAAAATACTTTGCACTCCCTAAGAAATCCATTATATCTTCAAATATAGGCATTGGGAACCTATATCTGATAGTTATCTTATTGATTTCTCTGGAATAAGTGCAAAATCTCCATGTACCTTCCTTCTTTGGAGCAAGTACTATTGGAATAGCACAAGAGCTGATACTTTCCTTATAAAACCCTTCTCTAGTAGACCTTGTATTTTCCTAGCCACTTCTACATTTTTCTTTGGTGTCAGTTTGTAGGCTACTTTATGAGGCAATGTGGAACTAGGGATGACCCAAGACCTTGTCTTTATACTATCCTATCTAAACTTCTACCCAAGATTGCTCATTTATTATGGTTTTTTGGTCCTTATTTGGCCAGGACACCTTGTAAGGGTTTGGCTATGGACATTTCTTCAAGCCAAGCTTATTAATCATGTGTATTGGTGTTAAGTTCTTTGTTGAACCAAAATCAACAATAACCTTACAAACCTTGCCATTTAACTTGAAGTGTGTCTTGAATAAGGTTTTCCTTAGGGGAGGCTCCTTATACATTGGCATCTTCAAGAGTGTTCTATTGAATAGGATGCATTCTCCTTGCTCTAGCTCAATAGGTCTAGAAATTCTTGAATGGTAAGAGGTCACACTTTGACAATCCTCCTCTTGGACAAGTTGTACTCCTTTTCCATTGCTTTGGTGGCTTGTGTTTGATCCACTATTGCTTGGAAATTTGAAGGACTGATGACCCATTTGGTTGTTGGAAAAACATCTTCCAGTGAACACATGATTGCCTCTCCCATTTGATTTCCCCCTACTATTTCCTCTTCCTCCTCTGAAGCTTCCTCTAGAGCTTGTGTCTTTATCATTATCCTAATTGTTTGACTCTCCTTGAGGTCTTGGTGTTGAAATGCTTCCTTGGAACCTTTCTCTACCTTTGAAGTTAGTTCTTGTCCCTTTATTATAATCATTATTCCTCTTGATTTGATCTTTAATCTTAAGAGCAAGTTGATAGCATTTGTGTACTAATTCCACTTATGCTAGATTTAGTTCATCTTGTATTTTGTACTTGAGGTCATTTATATACCTAATAATATATATTTTTTTAAAATCATATATCTTAGCCTAAGAGCCAATGTATAAAACTCTTGGGTGTAGGTGCTCACATCCATTTCCCTCTATTTAAGATTTTGCAATTTCATATGGATCATAACTCCATAGTCATCAAGAACAAATTGTTTCATCATCTCTTCTATCATCCTCTTCCATGTGGATATGGTTTGTTTTCCTCTTCCATCCTTTCAATTTGAAGGAAGTTCTACTAGCTCAATGTTGGTCCCTTCTGTGTACACTAATATGTTACCAAGAAACACTAATCTATTTATTTTTTTAAAAGCATTTATTAACAAAACTAATATAAACTTGAGATGAGACAAAGTGAGGTCCTCAAATGAGAATATGAGCCATGGATAGGCTCTCTCAATGAGGATGATCACTTGATTTGAAGAGGTGTCCTTTGATATGGATTTGGGATGTATGCTCAAGCTTCAAAATGCTTCAATGGAGATGGATTTAGGATTTTTGGTGTGGATATATGTAAAAGTATGGATTTGGCTTCTCAAACTGACATGGTAACTTTAGCTTGAAGATTGTGATAAAATTTCTTGGGAGGGGATCCAATTTATTGGCTAAGGACTACGATGCAAGGATGAGGAAAAGCTCATGGAAGGTTTATATTAAATGAGAGGAGAGCACATGGATTGTGCTTCCTTTCAGCCAATCAAGGAGTGACACATGTCACAGGGTCATTGGTTAGAGCAAGAGGGATTGAGGGGTCAACAAAGGAGGCTCAAAGCTCATAAAGACCCTCATAATGGCTTGTAAGAGCAATGAATGGGCTTGTAAGAGTCATTCATGTCTTTGTAAGAGATTTTATGGCTTGGTGGTTGGGATATTTTGAGGGGAGATGTTAGCTTGGTTTAGGGAAGTCTTTAGCTTTCTTAGGAATGTGCAAATGATTAGGGGATGGGTTAGGCTTGGGTTAGGATTATTTTAGAGATGTTAGAGATTTTCAAGTGGATGGTATTGATGAGGCTGGGTGAGTTAGTGGCTAAGCTTGGTTAGTATGGGTGGATGGGGTGGATTAGGCTAATGGAGGGATTTAGGATAGGGTTTAGGGATTATTAGTTTTGAGGGTTTTATTTATTTAAAATGATTTTAATAAATTTTGGATTTGGAAATAGATAGGAGAATAGGATTTAATTGATAAATGATGGGTTATTCTATTTATCAATTAGGACTATAGATGATTAATTAAATTAATAAGCTAGGGGATGGCAAAGGATTAATTAAATAGTAATTCAATTAATGATGCCTTTAGAGATAGCTAAATAGGATTACCAAAGTGGTGTAATCAAATTTCGATGTCTACACCTTCATTTTAGACTATTTTGTCTTCACTTTCTGACTTTGCAGGGATCTCATACTCAAAATAGTTTTCAAGGGCTTCTAGCAACTCCATGCATATTTCTAGCTCCATTTTCCCATAAAACATGGGAAAATCTCCTTTTTTCTTTCTTTCCTACCCTCTATAGGGATCTTACAATCATTCTCTAATCTTCAAGTACATGAGGCAAGTTATCTTCCTCCTCTTATTCTCCCTCAGATTCTCCATGGTCTCCTTTGCACACTTGCCCCTTAAACTTCTCAATCCTTATTCTCATAGTCTTGTTTTCTTTTATCATGGTTTTAATCTTATCCATATGCTCTTTAATAATCTTTTTCAATTCTATATTAGTGATCCTCAAGGGAACATACTCCTCTATCATTTCCACTAGACATTAGTGGCTCTAATACCACTTGGTGTAGAGGTCTTCAGCAAAAGTGTGAATGAGTTCATCGCTCAATCCTTCAAGGAAATCTTGTACCTTCACAAGACTAACTAAGACTCCATTTTTCCACACTTATACTTTCCAAAAAATTCTAGAAAAACTTCTTTTAACTTCTCCACAAACATCACCAAGTGACTCTAAAAGCCAACCTTGGATCTTAGGGCACAGACTTAGAAATTGTCACTACCCAACTCCCTAACTCCAACCAATGTTTGAAACACTTCAATAGATACACAAGGACCAAGATTCCACTCTAGTTTGGATTCCCCAAATTTTACAATTATCAAATGTACAAAGAGGCCTAATTATTCTTAGTTTTACTTTTATGAGTTTTCGGGAAATAACTTAGAAATTTTCCAAATAACTTGACAAACAAATTATAGCTTCAATTACCCTTTTTAGCCTTTTATCTATTCCCCCAACTTTGAATTCTCTAACATACTCTAGAACCCCTAAACTCACACATCCTTCTTAGGCCTAATTAACTAAAAAGAGGCTTGGAACACCTAGAAAATAGAAAGAATGGGTTCCTATGAACAAGAATTGATGTGGAAGGTCTTGATCTAACTTATGTAAACTTGAAACAATCATCTACCAAGTTCTATAATTCCATCTCTTCATATACCCTACAAAACCTCACCAAATTGGTTGAATATATTTGAATATTCAACCTAGGACTCGATCATAGGACCTTTAGATCTTCTAATACAAAACTACAACTTAGGAATCTATTAGTATATCTCCTAACCTTGTAAAATCTAGGAGGCCATTGAATTTTAACCATGGAGTTATAAGCTAGGACTAAAATCCATTAAAACCCTCAATTTTAGGGTTTACTCAACCAATCTTATAAAAAAATTAAATCAAATGCTATGGAATTAGGATTCAGAACTCTATCTAATCATGACATCAAATCTAGTCACCCAATTTATACAATTTTGTTCACAAATTAAATACTCAAAAAATCTACTTGTTTCTCCTTAAAATTGACTTCTCTATAAAATAATTCATACCCCTATTGTTTTGAGAGTGTGGATGCCTAAATACATCATTTCCACTAGTTACAACTAATATATGAAAGGTTGGGACTGTTGGGTGAAAAATTGCACCTTTTGATAAACTGTTGTCAACAACAAAAATTGCAAATTAACAACTTTTACAATTTTTCACTTATGGCCTTATTACTTGATCATTTACCTTTCTACAAACCTTATTAAGTGAAATTTATTATAAAAATATATTAAAGACTCCTATTTACTATAAATATATAATTTTAGAATCCTTTTGGACTAAGTGAAGTTAGGTTTATAAGCACACCTAAAGTTTTGTGACCAAACATAGGATCATTTCTTATTACATACAAAAACAAAATCAAAACATTTTTTAGTGGGATCATTACATGTCTTACACAAGGTCACTATATGCCTTGATCCACTTTGTTTTCAGTTTAATCACCTTGCTACCTGAGAGAGAGAGAGAGAGAGAGAGAGAGAGAGAGAGAGAGAGAGAGAGAGAGAGAGAGAGAGAGAGAGAGAGAGTAGGGGAAAAGGGAGAGGGAGAGGGAGAGGGAAAGGGAGAGGGAGAGTGGGACAGAGAGAGAGATTAGGGTATGGGAGAGGATGGGATAGGGAGAGAGAGAATTTTCACATAGTGTATATGCACTATAGTGCATGTGCACTTTATAGTGCATACACACTATATGAAAACACCAAAAAATGACTATAATGAAAGTTTGGGTCACCATTGTCATGCCCAAAAAGTAAGGGGCAAAAACACACACAAAAACAATAATTTTTTTTTAAAAAGTACTATGATCCAATAAAATAATACAATTGACAAGGGTTTAGATGTTTAACCACAATGGAGTGGATTGCAGGAGGGGTGGTTTTTTTTTTTAGGATTCAAATATTCAAGGTACTAAGAAGCTAAAAGCAAGATTACCATAGAAAATTAACAAGATTTGGACTCCGCTAGATCTTTTCGAGAAAGAGATTAATTGGGTGAACTGAAAGTCTTTAAGTAATTCCATTAATGAAATTAGATGATTAATCTATTTAACCAAAGTCATTATTCATCAATTTTTTTTAATGATGAAATTTAATTATGGGAATTAAATCACTAACCCTAAAGGTGGTCAATTCAGTTAGGATCCCTAATAACTTTAATAACTTGATCAACATGAAATTCTAAACCATTAACCATGCTGGGAAATCCCAAAATTTTAGAAGATCAGATAAAATTTTACTATTCAACCAAGCTAACTACGTGAATAACTTAAACCAAACCTAACTAACTCATTAACTTATCATTTACAATAGACATTTCGACTAGGTTTAATTCAATTAAATCTATAATTTAAACTAACCTTTATTCAAATTGTCGCAATTTAAGTCCATATTAAAATTAATCAATGAAGCTCGTAATGGAATAAAACTAATTAATGAGACCTCAATTTTTTTTAAATTACTATATTCAATTTTCCAAGTTAAAACTTTTAAAATAACTAATTTAATATTAACATCATTTCTTACATCAATACATTACCTCCTAATGCTATCAAATTACAATTTAGTTTACCGATTAATGCCATACTTAATTTAAAATGACCAATCTATAACTTAATTAAACATCTAATACACTAGCATAGAATACTACTGGTCAAAATAAAAATAACAACTAATCCAAATTTAAATTAACATATATCTCTACTAACTAAACATAAACATTAACCAGAACGAACCTTGACTACTAAAATAAATTAACTTAAATTAAATTTTAAACTATCCTAATTATACTTAAAATTGAAACAACTTAATCTAATCTTAAATAATAAATTTAACTAAAAACAAAAATAAAGTAAAACAAATACTAATAAATATAATGTTAACCTAACATCTAAGCAAACTAACATACTAACCTAAACAACTAACATACTAACTAAACCATCCCAGCCTGAACTATACCCTAGCCACCCTAAGTCCATATACATACCCTACACGCCACCCCATACTGTCCTACACGCTAACAATGACTCCAACGCAGGCCTGACTCTACTGCACCTACCCCACGCTAAACCCAGGCTATGCCCGCCCACCCTAGGCCTGTTCCTTGTGGGTCCAAAGCCTGTGCATGGTAGGCCTGTCCCCCGTCCCGTGTGGGAAGATGTCACATAGGGGGAAGACCTTGCATTGGGGAAGATCATGGGGGACAGGGAGTAAGTACATCCCTTCTTACAAATTTAAACATCACTTGCCCCCCCCACTCCTTCTTTTAAATGAAGCAAGGTCAGCGCTAATTCCAGAGAAGACATGACGTGCGTTAAATGAAAGGAGATTTTAACCTAATTCTGCACTCCCTCATGATGGGTCGACCCCCTGTGGTAGCTGACAGATGGGTGTAAAGTTTAATTTTTAATCTTTTCTATGTGATTCGACTAGCATCAAGTTCTATGGAATTAAATGCCAAAAGTTTTATAGTTGAGAGATGTATTTTGAAAGCAATAACATATATAAATATAGATGCTTTATATTCAAACTTATTAAAGTTATATTATAAAATGGAATAACAATGATTTTTAATTTGCAATGCAAGGAAGGATATTACATGGAATATTCTCTGCGACATGGGAATATTAAGGCTTCTCCATAAATTTTCCAGAGAGGGTTTTTTTGGCCTGTAGGTGCACATTTTGAAAGCCAATTTTACTAAGTGTTGGCATAGATCTCTTTGATATATATTCATCTTTATCTCATTAGTGCATTCTAATCTAATGAAAACGTGGATTGCTATAACAAGTATCATATTCCAAGGTTATGCAAGGGGTATGTTTGTGTCTTACATCTTATAATTTATGATTTATTTGTTCACTACATCACAAGGTGAATCTTCCTTCTTTATGAATTTAAGGAATACATGATCTTTAGATCAATTTTTTATATTCAAAATGAAACTTGGCAATGAAAGAGTTAACTTTGTGAATCCTATCAAGGAATCATGAACCTAAATTTAGAATTAAAAAAAAAAGTGATGAATAATTCTTATCAAACTCAATTGTATTACTAATGGAACTTAACAATGAATGTACCATCTTGGTGATCACAATGTAAGATTATTATTATAACATCTTATTGTTCAAAAAATTGAAATGAAACTTCAACACGTCCATTTGCCTTTCATTATCATAATTGAAACTCAGAATTTCCCAATTCAAGAGATTTACTATCATTCTAATTTTCTCACATACATATGCCAAAGTTTGGAAATGCATGAGAGCATTGCAAGAAGAATTTCATAATCTTTTTCTTTCCTCTATTATTCATCCTAGTTCAAGGCTCCATCGGGAAATAACCAGTAAGAAAACCTGATGTCTTTGCCACTACATCAAAATCAATTACAACTTACAAAATATTACAATTCAATGAGTTTTCTTCAACGATTCCACAAGAGAACTTTTGTCAAATGTCTACATTTCATCAAGGAAAAACATGAAAGAGACAAGAACCAACATGGAGATAACAACACAAGGAGATAAGAAAAATGAACATGCATTCCCACCCGGTTGCACAATAGGTCCAACAATGAACCAATATAGGGGAAAAGTGGATTTTCTCAATAGGAGAAGTCAATCACCATACCTTCACTTAGCCCTTTCGGGGCTAAAACTTCAAGAACTTCCATTCTTTCACAGGGCCCTTTCGAGGCTATATCCACAAGGATTTCCATTATTTTCCACATTCAATAATTCTCAATAACAACAAGGTATGGGATGAAAAGTAGGGGCCCATACACCCTACCCTTTCTCCCTTCTCTCTCCATGAGAGGAGACTCTACACTATTGAGGTCCAACTAATGCCCTTTCCCCAAGCATGGTCACTTCTTCCCTATCCAAGGGTGAGTGTTGCCAAAAAAATCCCCATGAAAAACTCTCAAAAACAATCAACACACCAAGAAGGCATACGAATAACATCAACAGAAACAAGATAAAATCCCTCCCAAATCCATCCCCAACACACAAACAAGAAATGCATATCTACTCAATGTCTCAAACATGATTCAAGCAAGATTTAAAACAAGAACACACATAAAGAACCATTCATGGAGTGAAGAACTCCTACCTTCATAAAAAAAAAAAGTTATGGCAATGGTGGTTTGAGAAGAGCTTCCCTTTCTTTCTTCAATCTTCAAGACTTCCTCCAAAACTAGAGGATTGGGTGACAAAACTAAACTCCCCCAAAAATGCCTCTAAGTATGGTCCTTAACTCCACTAAGCTTCAAGTAACTCAAGATGGAGGTTTGGTTTCACTAACCCAAGTAAAGAGCAACCCATTTTCGAAATCAGCCTATAATAGGGTTTTTAAGAGACCCTAAGAGTCAACTTAGGAGGCTAAAGGGTTGGAAAGTACCCCCACCCATACCCTTACCCATAGGGGTACTTAAATTTAATGTTTCTAAGCCTTTAAAGGCTTATTAGGAACAATTAAAAGTTAGGATAATAGTAAGATCAATTTACAACCTTTAAAGAATTACAATATACGGTTAGTACAAAATTAACAAGTAATCTAGCTCCGCTTTTCTGTTGAGTTGTCTCAGCTAATTTTCCTACACACTCATTGCACACATCAGTAGGTCCAAAACCACATGCATAATGTGAATTACATATTAGAGGAATTATATAAATTAAAGCATCCATTTCTCAATAAATAATTTTTTATCTAATTCTACTCATATTTCCAACCTTCCGACTTGCATAACTAAATGTGTTAGCATTGCATACATTTTCCTCATCATTATACATATTTATAAGAATTAAATGGCAAAATCAAATAACTGAAGTAAGCATCACACATCATAAAATAGCTTAACAATGTTCAATGTATCCAATAATGTTTTGTCATAACAAAGCAAGAGTATCAAAATAATAATGTATCCTCGGTGCTAGGATGGGTCGGGGCAAGGCCTCACATCCTCCCCCACTAGGCATAAACTTCCTCCTGGAGTTCATCAAAAAGATAAGGGTACTATGCTCACATCTCTGCTGCATCCTCCCAAGAAGCCGTAACCTCATCGTAGCAATCCCACTGGACTCTAACCTGGTCCAGCTCTCGACCTCGAAGTGCTAGGGTCCATCGGGCAATAATACAGATGGGCTGTAGCGCTAACTGGCCATCCAACTCCACCTGCAAAGCATCCCAATTTATAATATGAGACTCATCATAAATATATTCTCTAAGTACAGAAATGTGAAACACATCATGGATGCATGATAGGCTAGGTGGTAGGGCTAAACGGTAGGCAACTGGTCCTATCCACTCTAGGATCTCGAACAGTCCAACGAACTGGGCTGCCAACTTAGAGCCCTTTCCAAATCAAATTGGACTCTTATGTGGTTGCTCCCTCAAGAAAACTCTATTGCCAACCTGATATTCTCGATCTATCCTATTCGCATCTGCATACTTCTTCTGTCGATCATGTGCCTCTCTTAGGTGTTGTCTAATCAGAGTCACCTACTGCTCCATCTCCTTAACCAACTAAGGGCCAATAGATATTCGGTCCTCGATCCTGTCCCAACTCAATGACATCCTGCAAGGTCTTCCATACAAGGCCTCATAAGGTGGCATACCTATGGAAGAATGGTGCCCATTGTTATAGGCAAACTCAACAAGATGTAGGTATTCCTCCCACTTGACCTGATGGTCCATCACGTACATACGTAACATGTCCTCCAAAACCTGATTCACTCACTCGGTCTTCCCATCAGTTTGAGGATGGTATGCTATACTAAAATTGAGCCTAGTGCCCAATGCTAACTGCAACTCTCTCCAAAAAGATGAGGTGAACAAAGGGTCCCTATCAGAGATGATCTTATGGGGAACGCCATGAAGTCTAACAATATCCCATAGAAATACCTGCGCTATGTTTCATGATGTATATGTAGTACACACGAGAGAGAAGTGGGAAACCTTGGTCAATGTGTCAACTGTCACTAAAATGGCATCATGGCGATGAGATGACAAGGGGAGACCAACAATAAAGTCCATAGATATAACATTTCACTTCCACTCAACGATCTCATGAGGCTGAAGGAGCCCATTAGGATGCCGATGCTCTAACTTCACCCTCTGACACTCGAGGCATCTCGCAACTATGTTAGCAATATGCACTCTCATGCTTGGCCAATGATATAACTGCCTCAAATCTGCATGTAACTTCTTAACACTGGGGTGTGCTGCATAAGGTACTCTATGAGCCTCAAGTATAATGAACTCATGCAACTCCCCAGTGAGGGGTACATACACACATCTTCTATGGCACAAGAGTTCATCGGACTCCAAGGAATACTCTGAAATACTTCCCTTCTGAGGGTCTCTGATAACTAATCACCTAACTAACCTCTGAATAAAGCTCATCCACTGGCAAGTGCTGAAGAATCCTTTCCCTCAAATCAGTACAAGTAGTCATAGATGATAACTCATGGTGCCTTCTACTTAAGGCATCTGCAAATACATTCTATTTCCTTTTGATGTAATGAACATCAAAATCGTACTCACAAAGGAACTCCATCCACCTTCTCTGCCTAGCATTAAGGTTTGGTTGTGTGAATATGTACTGTAAGCTCTGGTGGTCAGAATGAAGCTCAAATCTATGACTTAGAAGAAAGTGTCGCCACCTCACTAAGCCATGAACTACTGCCGCAAGCTCTAGGTTGTGGGTAGGGTAGTTGAGTTCATGAGTCTTCAACTTCCTAGACCCAAAGGAAATGGGTCGGCCATCCTACATAAGGACTACCCCTATACCATCCAAAGATGCATTAGTGCACACCATGAAATCTGCGGATGGGTCGAGTACTACAAGAATCGATGCACTAGTGAGGGCTCTCTTGAGCTCTATCACACTTCTCTGTCCACTCATACTTCTTTCCCTTCCTTTGAAGAGATGTGATGGGATGTGCCAATCTAAAGAATCCTGCAATGAAGCATTGATAATACCCTACTAGTCCCATAAAGCTCCTCACCTCAATGACACTGGTGGGTGCTGGCCAATCCATGATGGCCCTAATCTTTGATGGGTCCACTGAGACACCATCACTTGATATGACATGACCCAAATAATGTATCTCAAGTCTAAAGAATGCACACTTTGACAAGCTGCCAAACAACTGGTTCTCCCTCAATTTTTGCAATACCTGTCTCAAGTGCTCTTCGTGCTCCTTCTCATCACGTGAATAAATGAAGATGTCATCCAAGAAAACAACCATGAACTTATCCAAAAAGGTATGAAATACTCCATTCATGAGGCTCATGAATACAACTGGAGCATTCGTGAGGCCAAATGGTACCACAGTGAACTTGTAGTGACCATACCTAGTACGAAATGCAGTCTTAGGAATATCAATATCCATAATCCTCAACTGATGATAGCCTGACTTGAGATCAATCTTTGAAAATACTCGAGCGCCCTGCAACTAATCAAAGAGGTCATCAATCCTAGGAAGAGGGTATCAGTTCTTGATGGTTACTTTGTTCAATTGCCGATAATCAATACACAACCTAAGTGACCCATTCTTCTTCTTAACGAAGATCACTAGTGTGCCCCAAGGTGACACACTGGGTTGAATATGCCCCTTCTCTAAGAGTTCCTCTAACTGAATCTTAAGTTCACTAAGCTCATGAGTAGTCATCCTGTACGGTGCTCTCGACACTAGCTCTACTCTTGGCACAAGATCAATATGAAAATCCACTACTCTAGGTGGAGGCCTACCAGGGAGCTCTGAAGGAAATACATCTGCAAACTCGTACAAAATAGGAAAATCATCAAGGGATGGCTCCCCCTCAAGATCTTCCTCCCTGTCACTGATGGTGATAGCGAACAACTGACATCCCTTCCGCATGCACCGTCCAAGCTGCATAGCGGAGATCATATGAAGGGATATGAGTCTCTCAACCCCAAGGATCACTTTAGAGATACCATACTCATCCACAAATTCCACTCTCTTTTGTCAACAATCCATCTTGGTGCTGTGGGCATACAACCAATCCATGTCAAGAACAACATCATAAGAACCTAGAGGGGTAATACGTAGATCAGACATCGTAGACATGTCTCCAATCTGAATCGGGAAACTATGCACTATGGAACTGACTGACACTCTGGCTCATGAGGCTAACTCTACCTCCTAGCTGACATCCTGACTAACTACCACAAGCCCGCAATGCTCCACGATGAAAGGAGATATAAATGAATCAGTAGCTCCAGAATCAAATAAAATAGTAACCATGTTACCTCGTATACTACCTGTAGCCTCAATAACTATGGCTTGATGCTCGGCCTGGCAGTTATCAACCACTGCAAACACTCTGTGAGATCTGCCTACATCACCAACTATCAGCTCTGAAAATGCCCCTCTCTAACCACTAAAGGATTGTCCCTGAGAACACTCTCTATAAATATGCCCCATGCCACCACAAATGTAACATGGACCTCATGTATAGGATCGGGTACCCTGTGATCTAGATTGCTATGGGCCTCCTGACCTGCTAGATCTACTGAATCCACCCCTAGAAGACTAGTGAGTCTTCACTGGCTATGACTGTGGGGCCTATACTTTTTGATCCTACCTCAAACCCTGTGAATGCCACTACTTGGGCTTGGAGCCCTGATAACCCTGTGAGGGTTTCTGCTGCTGCTGGGGTTTCTACTGCTGAGGCTGTTGGCCCTTAGAGGACCCTGCCGAGTAGTTCTAATTCCCTTTCCAAGGGGGTTTTTGTTGGGTAGAGTTTCGGTTCTGAGACCGATCCCGTGACTCTTGTCTACCTCGAGTGTCCTCTGCCACTAGTGCCATCTCAACA
This sequence comes from Cupressus sempervirens, assembly GCA_028749045.1. NCBI lineage: Eukaryota > Viridiplantae > Streptophyta > Pinopsida > Cupressales > Cupressaceae > Cupressus > Cupressus sempervirens. Next base: position 279,457,933 of record CM053783.1, on the reverse strand, counting down.
ACCTGTCTAAAGGTGGTAGGAAAGGCCATGCGAACTGGACCTTGAAGTTAAAAATTCAGGCCCATGATAAATCAATGCACTCGTAGTTTCTCATCTTTCATGTACTCGACATAAGGAAGGAACTCGAGAAACCTTCTCTCATACTGAGCCACGGTGAGACCCCTCTGATGTAGTGAATGAAATTCCTCTATCTGCTTCTGCCTGAAGTGCTCAGACAGGTACCTCTCCCTGAACCTCTCTAGGAATGACTCCCAGGTGAGGGTATCCATGCTCACTCCTCCAATGGTCTCCTCCTAATGCCACCAATTGGAGGCATCTCCTCTCAACTGATGAACTGCTAGTCATGCCTTTAGATTACTCCCATACGGACGTAATTCAAAGCACTGTTGTAGGCTCTATAACCATGCCTCTGCTGCTATCCCCTCAGTGGAACTAGTAAATCAAGGTGGCCTGAGTCGAATCAATTCTCTATCATCTCCTATATGTCTAGGAGGTCTGTCTAGTGGTTGTATTCTCTGGTGCATTGACTCTTCCTCGTGCTCACCCTGTCCCTCTAACTCTCTCGGTGGGGGACTCCTAGTCCTCTCTCAAACTCTAGGTCTGCCTCCTCCAAGTCCCTCTACTTCCACAACTAGGATCTACTGACCTGGCTAAACTACAAGTACTACTCTCTCTTGAACTACACAGATCAAAGTCTGAAGTGCATCTATAATGTCCTAGTTCAGGTTCGGTGGTGGTGGAGGTTGAGGTGGTGGCAGAGGTGGAGGTCCATCCTCTTGTCCTGCTCTACCACCTCTCACCCTATAACCTCTACCTTGTCGATTGCTCCGTGTAATAGGAGACATCCTTCATAAAAAAAAAAAATTTAGTTAAGTTCAGAAGCATAATAGTTTTAGGTTCCTAGTGTTGAAACACGGGCTTTGATACCAAAATATCATGCCCAAAAAGTAAGGGGCAAAAACAAACACAATTTTTTTTTTTTTTTTTTTTAAAGTACTATGATCCAATAAAATAATACAGTCAACAAGGGTTTAGATGTTTAACCATAATGGAGTGGATTGCCAGAGGGGTGGTTTTTTTTTAGGATTCAAATAGTCAAGGTACTAAGAAGCTAAAAGCAAGATTACCATAGACAATTAACAAGATTAGGACTTTGCTAGATCTTTTCGAGAAAGAGATTAATCGGGTGAACTGAAAGTCTTTAAGTAATTCCATTAATTAAATTAGATGATTAATCTATTTAACCAAGTCATAATTCATCAATTTGTTTTAATGATGCAATTTAATTATGGGAATTAAATCACCAACCCTAAAGGCGGTCAATTCAGTTAGGCTCTCTAATAACTTTAATAACTTGATCAACATGAAATTCTAAACCATTAACCATACTGGGAAATCCCAAAATTTTAGAAGATCAGATAAAATTTTACTATTCAACCAAGCTAACTACATGAATAACTTAAACCAAACCTAACTAACTCATTAACTTATCATTTACAATAGACATTTCGACTAGGTTTAATTCAATTAAATCTATAATTTAAACTAAGCTTTATTCAAATTGTCGCAATTTAAGTCCATATTAAAATTAATCAATGAAGCTCATAATGGAATAAAACTAATTAATGAGACCTCAATTTTGTTTAAATTACTATATTCAATTTTCCAAGTTAAAACTTTTAAAATAACTAATTTAATATTAACATCATTTCTTACATCAATACATTACCTCCTAATGCTATCAAATTACAATTTAGTTTACCGATTAATGCCATACTTAATTTAAAATGACCAATCTATAACTTAATTAAACATCTAATACACTAGCATAGAATACTACTGGTCAAAATAACAATAACAACTAATCCATGTTTAAATTAACATATATCTCTACTAACTAAACATAAACATTAACCAGAATGAACCTTGACTACTAAAATAAATTAACTTAAATTAAATTTTAACCTATCCTAATTATACTTAAAATTGAAACAACTTAATCTAATCTTAAATAATAAATTTAACTAAAAACCAAAAGAAACTAAAATAAATACTAATAAATATAATGTTAACCTAACATCTAAGAAAACTAACATACTAACCTAAACAACTAACATACTAACTAAACCGTCCTGGCCTGAACTATACCCTAGCCACCCAAAGTCCATATACGTACCCTACATGCCACCCCATACTGTCCTGCGCGCTGACAATGACTCCACCGCAGGCCTAACTCTACTGCACCTACCCCACGCTAAACCTAGGCTATGCCTACCCACCCTAGGCCTGTTCCATGTGGGCCCAAAGCTTGCGTGTGGTAGGCATGTCCCCCATCTCATGTGGGAAGACGTCACACAGGAGGAAGATAGTGCGTTGGGGAAGATCATGGGGGACAGTGAGTAAGTACGTCCCTTTCACAAATTTAAACATTACTTGCCCCCCCCCTTCCCTCTTTTAAATGAAGCAAGGTCGGCGCTAATTGCAGAGAAGACATGACGTGCGCTAAATGAAAGGAGATTTTAACCTAATTCTGCCCTCCCTCATGATGGGTCGACCCCCTGTGCTAGCTGACAGGTGGGTGTAAAGTTTAATTTATAATCTTTTCTATGTGATTAAACTAGCATCAAGTTCTATGGAATTAAATGCCAAAAGTTTTATAGTTGAGAGATGTATTTTAAAAGCAATAACATATATAAATATAGATGCTTTATATTCAAACTTATTAAAGTTATATTATAAAATGAAATAACAATGATTTTTAATTTGCAATACAAGGAAGGATATTAAATGGAATATTCTCTGTGACATGGGAATTTTAAGGCTTCTCCATACATTTTCCAAAGAGGGTTTTTTTGGCCTGTAGGTTCACATTTGGAAAGCCAATTTTACTAAGTGTTGGCATAGATCCCTTTGATATATATTCATCTTTATCTCATTAGTGCATTCTAATCTAATGACAACATGGACTTCTATAACAAGTATCATATTCCAAGGTTATGCAAGGGGTATGTTTGTGTCTTACATCTTATAATTTATGATTTATTTGTTCACTACATCACAAGGTGAATCTTCCTTCTTTTTGAATTTATGGAATACATGATCTTTAGATCAATTTTTTATATTCAAAATGAAACTTGGCAATGAAGTATTTAACTTTGTGAATCCTATCAAGGAATCATGAACCTAAATTAAGAATTAAAGAAAAAGTGATGAATAATTCTTATCAAACTCAATTGTATTACTAATGGAACTTAACAATGAATGTACCAGCTTGGTGATCACAATGTGAGATTATTATTCTAACATGTTATTGTTCAAAACATTGAAATGAAACTTCAACACGTCCATTTTCCTTTCATTATCATAATTGAAACTCAGAATTTCCCAATTCAAGACATTTACTATCATTCTAATTTTCTCACATACATATGCCAAAGTTTGGAAATGCATGAGAGCATTGCAAGAAGAATTTCATAATCTTTTTCTTTCCTCTATTATTCATCTTGGTTCAAGGCTCCATCGGGAAAGAACTAGTAAGAAAACTTGATGTCTTTGCCACTACATCAAAATCAATTACAACTTACAAAATATTACAATTCAATGAGTTTTCTTCAAGGATTCCACAAGAGAACTTTTGTCAAATGTCTACATTTCATCAAGGAAAAACATGAAAGAGACAAGAACCAACATGGAGATAACAACACAAGGAGATAAGCAAAATGAACATGCATTCCCACCCGGTTGCACAATAGGTCCAACAATGAACCAATATAGGGGAAAGGTGGATTTTCTCAATAGGAGAAGTCAATCACCATACCTTCACTTAGCCCTTTCAGGGCTAAAACTTCAAGAACTTCCATTCCTTCACAAGGCCCTTTCGAGGCTATATTCCCAAGGATTTTCATTCTTTTCCACATTCAAGAATTCTCAATAACAACAAGGTATGGGATGACAAGTAGGGGCCCATACACCCTACCCTTTCTCCCTCCTCTCTCCATGAGAGGAGAGTCTACACTATTGAGTTCCAACTAATGCCCTTTCCCCAACATGGCCATTTCTTCCCTATCCAAGGGTGAGTGTTGCCAAAAACATCCCCATGAAAACCTCTCAAAAACAATCAACACACCAAGAAGGCATATGAATAACATCAAAAGAAACAAGATAAAATCCCTCCCAAATCCATCCCCAACACACAAACAAGAAATACATATCTACACAATGTCTCAAACATGATTCAAGCAAGATTTAAAACAAGAACACACATAAAGAACCATTCATGGAGTGAAGAACTCCTACCTTCATAAAAAAAAAGTTATGGCAATGGTGGTTTGAGAAGAGTTTCCCTTTCTTCCTTCAATCTTCAAGACTTCCTCCAAAACTAGAGGATTGGGTGACAAAACTAAACTCCCCCAAAAATGCCTCTAAGTATGGTCCTTAACTCCACTAAGCTTCAAGTAACTCAAGATGGAGGTTTGGTTTCACTAACCCAAGTAAAGAGCAACCCATTTTCGAAATCAGCCTATAATAGGGTTTTTAAGAGACCCGAAGAGTCAACTTAGGAGGCTAAAGGGTTGGAAAGTACCCCCACCCATACCCTTACCCATAGGGGTACTTAAATTTAATTTTTCTAAGCTTTTAAAGGCTTATTAGGAACAATTAAAAGTTAGGAGAATAGTAAGATCAATTTACAACCTTTAAATAATTACAATATATGGTTAGCACAAAATTAACAAGTAGTCTAGCTCCGCTTTTCCGTTGAGTTGTCTCGGCTAATTTTCTTGCACACTCATTGCACACATCAGTAGGTCCAAAACCACATGCATAATGTGAATTACATATTAGTGGAATTATATAAATTAAAGCATCCATTTCTCAATAAATAATTATTTATCTAATTCTACTCATATTTCTAACCTTCTGACTTGCATAACTAAATGTGTTAGCATTGCATACATTTTCTTCATCATTATACATATTTATAAGCATTAAATGGAAAAATCAAATAACTTAAGTAAGCATCACACATCGTAAAATAACTTAACAATGTTCAATGTATCCAATAATGTTCTGTCATAACAAAGCATGAGTATCAAGATAATAATGTATCCTCGGTGCTAGGATGGGTCGGGGCGAGGCCTCACAACTATTGACCCATATTATCTTTTTTATCTATTTCCTACTCAACTCTTCCAATAGAAAACATTGGTTTCATGATATTGGAAGCTAGCAAACACCAAATTTAATCATTGGATACCCTATTTGAAAGCTTTCTTAACATTCTTTCATGCTATTGGAAGCTAGAAAATATCAAATTCAAGCATTCGATACACTATTTGAAGGCTTTTGGAGCATTCTTTTTACAGAAAAGGTTAGTGTTGTCCTTTTTAAATATTATTTTTTTCTATAGAGAGAAATTACATTATAAGTTGACAAGTTGTTTAATATATAGTGAATTCATTAAAATTTGTATGTTTGAATGAATTTTTTTTTGAAAATGGTTAGAAATTTGATAAGTTGTTTGATATATATTGTGTATTCATTGAAATTATTATAATTTGTATATGTATTTGAATGATTTTTTATTTACAAATTGTAAGTAATTTAGATGTTTGAATAATTTAACATATCGAAATCATCATCAAGCAATGGAAGAAACCAAAAACTCAAACAAGGGAAGAGGGGGTAACATATGAAAATTAAAAGAGATAAAATGAAACTACTATATGGGCAAAGAAAATTGCAATGAAATAATGAAGAATTGTTTTTCAAAAAGGAACACAAACCACCAATACAAAGAAACAAAGAGGAAGAATTGGAAAGACAAAGGGAATAAATGAGACTCTTGTGCTCAAGAAGACAAATTAACTACAAAGCTACACCATCTTTCAATGTTGGAGTCATATCATCATCTCATGTTCAAGAGAAACTAATTTCTACATTTGACAATTTACACACTCCATCATGTCATGTTGAAGGCACAACACCAACATATCAAGTAGGTGATATTCCATCTTTTGCATCTTGTTGCCAGGGCACATCATCTTCAATCCAGGGTACACAAAATACTTGACCTTATTTTGATGTTCAAAATGTTGAGGGAATGGAAGAGATTATAACACCTTCTAGAATTCATTTTAGAAGATCAAAATATTTGATTGATATTGATACTAACATTTTGAAATCAATTATTGACAAGATTAGAAAGTGTACTTGGCAAAGAAAATTTAATCATATGTGGAGATTATTCATTGAAGAATTAAATATAATAGGTCAATGCCAATTATTTTTTGAAATGATGAGAAATTTGAAGTTTAGGCCCATCATGAAGATTCTTGGGCTAAGAACGATGGATAATTGAAATTAAAAAAGTATTGTAATCATTTGAATGAGTTCATATGACAAAGTGGGTTCTAAATCATGCACCAAAGATAGTAATATCACAAGAAATGACCTTATATTGACAATAATAAGTACCCAAATGAAGAAAGTTGGACTTGTGAGAAAGACAAGTAAAATATTGAAAATTGGAAGATGTACTTTAAGGAGAGCCATGGTAAGGTGTGACAAATTAAAAGATCCAACAAAAAATGAGTTATGGATATTTAGCAATGGACTACTATGAAAGGATAAAGAAATTAGAGAAGCTATGAAATCATTGATTGAAGGTTTTGGGACAAATAACACACATATTTTCTCTAATCAAAGAGATGTTGTAAGGAGGATTAGTAGCCAAAATCATGATCCACATGCGAAACATTTTTTTGCAAAAGTATGTATCCTCAAACTCAAATAAGTCAAAAGAAATTTTGATGGATAAACCTTTTTATGTGAAGCTAAATCACACACATACAACTTGTTGTTGTAGGATACATATTGAATTTTCTAACCATTTTTACAAAAACAAAAATTTCAAATTAAGAACTTTTACAATTTTTCACTTAGGGTCTTATTACTTGATAATTTGCCTTTCTACAAACCTTATTAACTGAAATTGATTATAAAAATATATTAAAGACTCCTATTTACTCAAAATATACAATTTTAGGATCCTTTTGGACTAAGTGAACTTAGGTTTATAAGAACACCTGAAGTTATGTTTCCAAACATAGGATTATTGCTTGTTATATACCAAAACAAAATTAAAACATCTTTTTTGTGGATCATTACATGTCTTACACAAGGACACCATATGCCTTGATCCACTTTGTTTTTAGTTTAATCACCTTGGTGCCGAGAGACCGAGAGAGAGAGAGAGAGAGAGAGAGAGAGAGATTAGGGGATGGGAGAGTGTGGGATAGGGAGAGAGATATTTTCACATAGTGTGTGTGTGTGTGCTTTATAGTGCATACGCACTAAATGAAAACATCAAAAAATGGTTATAACAAAAGTTTGGGTCCCTACTAACCCATATTCTCTATTTTATTTGTTGTCTACTCTACTATTCCAATAGAAATTCATGATATTAGAAGTTAGCAAAAACCAAATTTGATCATTGGATACATTATTTGAAGGCTTTTTTAACATTCTTTCTATAGAAAAGGTAGTGTTATCCTTTTTAAATATTCTTTGTTACTATAGAGATAAATTTCATTATAATTTGACAAGTTGTTTAATAAATAGTGAATTGATTAAAGTTTGTATGTTTGAATGATTTGTTATTAACAAATTGTAAGTAATTTAGATGCTTGAATAATTTGACACTTAGAAATCATCATCATGCAATGGAGGGAACCAAAAACTCAAACAACAGAAGAGAGGGAGAGATGTATGGAAATTAAAAGAGATAAATTGAAACTACTACATGGGCAAAGAAAATTGCAATTAAATAATGAAGAATTTTATTTTGAAGAGGAACACAAACCACCAATATAAAAAAACAAAGAGGAAGAATTGGAAAGACAAAGAGAATGAATGAGACTCTTACACTCAAGAACACAATTTAATTGTAAAGCTATGTCATCTTCCAATGTTGGAGTCATATCATCATATCATATTGAAGAGACACTAATTTTTACATCTAACGATGTACACACTCCATCATGTCATGTTGAAGGAACAACATCAACACATCAAGTAAGTGATATTCCATCATTTGCATCTTATTGCTAAGGCACATCCTCTTTAGTCCAAGCTACAAAAAATACTTAACCTTATGTTGATGTTAAAAATGGTGAGGAAATGGAAGAGATTATAACACCTTCTAGAATTCATTTTAGAAGATCAAAATATTTGATTGATATTGATACTAACATTTTGAAATCAATTCCTAATAAGATTATCAAGTGTACTTGTCAAAGAAAATTTAATCATGTTTGAAAATTATTCTTTGAAGAGTTAAATATTATAGGTCAATGCCAATTTTTTTTGAAATAATGAGGAATTTGAAATTTAGGCCCATCATGAAGGTTTTTGGGCTATGAACGATGGATAATTCAAATGAAAAAAGTATTGTAAACATTCAAATGAGTTCATATGACAAAGTGAGTTCTAAATCATCCACCAATGATAGTGATATCACAAGACATGTACTTACATTGACAATAACAAGTACCCAAATGAAGAAAGTTGGACTCATGAGAAAGACAAGAAAAACATCAAAAATTGGTAGAGGTACTTTAAGGAGAGCCATGGTAAGGTGTGACAAAGTAGAAGATCCAACAAAAAATGAGTTATGGATATTTAGCAAGAGACTACTATGAAAGGATAAAGAAATTAGAGAATCTAAGAACTCATTGATTGAAGATTTTGGGACAAATAACATGTGTTTTTTCCCTAATCAAAGAGATGTTGTGAAAAGAGGATTATTAGCTGAAATCATGATCCACATGCGAAACATTTTTTTGGACTCAATTAAGACACAATTTTTTGCAAAATTTATTGGTATATAGCCTCAAATTCAAATAAGTCAAAAAAAATTTGAGATGGATAAAACTTTTTATGTGAAGATAAATCACACATGCAGAACTTGTTGTAGGATACATATTGAATTTTCTAACCATTTTACAACAAAAATTACAAATTTACAACTTTTAAAAATTTTCACTTAGGGCCTTATTACTTGAACATTTTCGTTTCTACAAACCTTATTGAATTGATTATAAAATTATATTGAAGACTACTATTTACTCAAAATATACAATTTTAGGATCCTTTTGGACTAAGCCAGCTTAGTTTTATAAACACAACTGAATTTTTGTTACCAAATAGAGGATCATTTCTTATTACATACCAAACTGAAATTAAAACATCTTTTTTATGGATCATTACATTTCAAAGACAAGGTCACCATATGCCTTGATCCACATTGATTTTAGTTTAATCACTTTGGTTCCCTAAGAGAGAGAGAAAGGAAAAGAGAGAGAGAGAGGGAGAGAGAGAGGAGATGCTAGGGTAAAAGGGAGAGGGAGAGGAGGAGAGAGGGAGGGAGAGAGAGAGACAATAGGGTAAAAGGGAGAGAGAGAGAGAGAGAGAGAGAGAGAGAGGGGGGGGGGAGAGAGAGAGGGAGAGGGAGAGGGGAGAGAGAGAGAGAGAGAGAGAGAGAGAGAGAGAGAGAGAGAGAGAGATGGGGATGGGAGAGGGTGGGATAGGGAGAGAGAGATATTTTTCGCATAGTTTTTAAGCACTATAGTGCGTGTTCACTTTATAGTGCATATGCACTATCTGAAAACACCAAAAAATGGCTATAACAAAAGTTTGGGTCCCTACTGACCCATATTCTCTTTTTTATTTATTTTCTACTCTACTCTTCTAATAGAAAACATGGGTTTCATGATATTGGAAGCTAGAAAACACCAAATTTAATCATTGGATACACTATTTGAAGCCTTTTTAACATTCTGTCATTCTATTGGAAGCTAGAAAATACCAAATTCAATCACTTCTTTCTATAGAAAATGCTAGTGCCATCCTTTTTAAATATTCTTTGTTACTATAGAGACAAATTTCATTATAATTTAACAAGTTGTTTAATATATAGTGAATTCATTTAAATTTGTATGTTTGAATGAATTGTTATTTGAAAATGTTTAGAAATTTGATAAGTTGTTTAATATATATTTTTTACTTATTGCAATAATTTTAATTTGTATATCTATTTGAATGTTTTTCTATTTGCAAATTGTAAGTAATTCAGGTGTTTGCATAATTTGACATATAGAAATCATCATCATGCAAATGGTAGAAACCAAAAACTCAAACAATAGAAGAGAGGGAGAGATATATGGCAATTAAAAGAGATAAATTGAGACTACTACATGGACAAAGAAAATTTTAATGAAATAATGAAGAATTTTCTCTTGAAAAGGAACACAAACCACCAATATAAAGAAACAAAGAGGAAGAATTGGAAAGACAAAGAGAATGAATGAGACTCTTATGCTCAAGAAGACAATTTAATTTTAAAGCTACAACATCTTCCAATGTTGGAGTCATATCATCATCTCATGTTGAAGAGATACTTATTTATACATCCAACGATGTACACAATCCATCATAGCATGTTGAAGGCACAACATTAACATAGGTGATATTCCATCTCTTACATCTTATTGCCAAGGCATGTCATCTTTGGTCTAAGCTACACAAAATAATTAACCTTATTTTGACATTCAAAATGTTGAAGGGATGGAAGAGATAATAACACCTTCTAGAATTCATTTTAGGGTATGTGCAGGATCATGATCAACCAAACTATGGCCTTAAGTGGCAGTGAAAAACTAGCAAATTAGGATTATGTTAACTTGACACATAATTTTAAAGTGGTTATAGACTTTATATCAAAGAGTTGTAAGAAAATAATCTATCGAAAATTGAATCTAGTTTCTAAACTACTAGGGCTTGTCTGGAGAAAAAAAAAATTGATTGGTGAAAATTTAGATTATAATATAGTACTACAAAAATTTTAGGGCGAAAATAAAAAGTAGGTGTATGTCTGACCACCTTAATCAAAATAAAATGATAATATTTTTTTAATATAATTATAGATATAAAAAATAGATCATGCCTAGATGTGATACATAATTTTTTGGTATATTTATTCTAAATAAATAATTAAATATGAATTTTCTACTAAAACATTTTTGGAAAAAAGAAACTCTCGTGTTTGACCACCTTAACTAATAGAAAACTTTACAAAATTTTATTTTATTTTTATTTTTCTTATACTATGCAAAGCATAAAATGTTATGCAACTTTTGGATTTAAAAAATGTTATACCATTTGAAAATTATAGATATTTTTCAATCAGTATGTCAATAAGCACTTTACAATCATCTTCATTGAAAATTAACTAATAAATACTTATTGAACTTAAAATTTGACAGCAATTATATCGATGAAATCTTGAGAGTGTTATAAAAGAACCCTTTTCCTTTCATTCAATTTTGATGAAAATAACATTGTCAGATGGCTACTCGAAGTTTGAGTGTCAGTGAAACCCTTCTTAAACACATTTTTTGGGTTGACCGAATAGGCTTGGTAAATATAAAGGCTAATCGAATATCCAAATTCAAATCAAGTATCCGATTAGGTCCTAGATTTTTTAACTAAAATTTGGAGGGAAAAATGAGAGGAAATAAATTTAAGAGGGAAACTTTAGAGTGTTTTAGAGGAAAATTTATTTGGAAGAAGTGTGGACATTGATATTATTATTATCAACTATTATTATATATAATAATATATATGATTATTATTATTAAATCTATAATCTAGTAACATATATGATTATTATTGTTATATAATCTAATAATATATTATTATTATATTAAAATATACAATATTATATTATTATTAAATATAATATTGCATTAAAATGTATTAAAAGAACCTATGACCCCTTTTGATGCATTTCATGACAACATGTGTCCCTAGAGCCCCTAGTGATGCCTTTCGATGCATTCCCAATGGGTCCCTACAGGTCATAGGGATGCAAATTATCATGAAATGAATCGAGAGGGGTCATAGGTTAACCTATGAACCCTCTCGATGCATTGGAACAAACCAAATGCATCCCTAGGGGTCCTACCCCTAGGGACATAGGTTGTCATGAAATCCATGGAGAGGGGTCATAAGTCATCTTATGGCCCATTTCAACCCATATAAACAATTATAATATGTCCTTAGGGGTTTTAGGACCCATAGAGATATGTCATCGTCCCATGTGTCGAAAGGGGTCATAGGTCATCTTATCACTCCTTTCGACCCATATAAACAATTATAATATATCCCTTCAGATCTTAGAACACCTAGAGACATATGTTGTAATAAAATGTGTCAAAAGGAGTAATAGGTTATCCTATGGCTCCTTTCAACCCATATAAACAATTCTATATATCCCTAGGGCTCCTAGGACCCCTAGAGACAAACATCATCATGAAATGTATTGAAAGGGAGCATGGATCATCTTATGGCCCCTTTTGACAAACATAAATGATTCTAATATGTCCTTAGGGGTCCTACGCCCCCTAGGGACATATGGTGTAATAAAATGTATCAAAAGGGGTCATAAGTTATCCTATGGCCCCTTTCGACCCATATAATTGATTGTAATATGTCCCTAGAGGTCTTAGGACCCCTAGAGACATATGCCATCATGAAATATGTTGAAAGGGGTCATAGGTCATCCTATGGCCCCTTTCCACACATATAAATGATTCTAATATGTCCCTAGGGGTCCTAGGACCTCTAGAGACATATGTTGCAATAAAATGTATTGAAAGGGGTCATAGGTCATTCTCCGACCCCTTTCAACCTATATAAACAATTAAAATATGCTTCTAGGGGTCCTAGGACTTTTAAAGAAATACGTTGTAATAAAATGTATTGAAAGGGGTCATAGGTCATCCTATGACACCTTTCGACCCATATAAATGATTCTAATATCTCCCTAGGGGTGATAAGACCCCTAGTGACATATGTCATCATGGAATGTGTCGAAAGGGATCATAAGTCATCCTTTGGCACCTTTTAACCCATATAAATGATTATAATATGTCCATAGGGATCTTAGGACCCCTAGAGACATATTTCATCATGGAATGTGTCAAAAGGGGTCATAGGTCATCTTATGGCCATCATAGGTCATCCCATGGCCCCTTTCGACCCATATAAACTATTGTAATATGTCCCTAGGGGTCCTAGGGCCCCTAGTGACATATATTGTAATAAAATGTGACCCATATAAACAAATATAATATGTCCCTAGGGGTCCTATGAATCCTAGCGACATATGTTGTAATAAAATGTGTCAAAAGGAGTCATAGGTCATCCTATGGCCCCTTTCGACCTATACAAATGATTATAATATGTCCCTATGGGTCCTAAGACCCCTAGTGGCATATGTCATGATGAAATATGTCAAATGGGGTCATAGGTAAATCCTATGGCCTCTTTCGGCCCATATAAATGATTGTAATGTCCTTAAAGGTCTTAGGACACCTACTGACATATGTCATCATGAAATGTGTCAAAAGGGGTCATAGGTCATCCTATGGCCCCTTTCCACCTGTATAAATGATTGCAATACGTCCTTAAGGGTCATAGGACCCATAGAGACATATGTCATGGTCAAATCTATCTAAAGGGGTCATAAGTCATCTTATCACCCCTTTCGACCCATATAAAAAATTATAATATATCCCTAAGGGTCCTATGACACCTAGAGACATATGTTGTAATAAAATGTGTCGAAAGGAGTCATAGTTCATCCTATGGCCCCTTTTGACCTATACAAATGACTATAATATGTCCTTGGGGGCCCTAAGACCCCTAGAGACATATGTCATCATGGAACGTGTCGAAAGAGGTCATAAGTTATCCTATGGCCCCTTTCAACCCATATGAATGATTGTAATATGTCCATATGGGTCCTAGGACACCAACTGGCATATTTCATTGTGGATGTGTCAAAAGGGGTCATAGGTCATCTTATGGCCCCTTTTGACTCATATAAATGATTATAATATGTCCCTATAGGCACTAGGACCCCAAGAGACATGTCATCATAGAATGTGTCGAAAGGGGTCATAGGTCATCCTATAGCCCCTTTTGACACATATAAATTATTGTAATATGCTCATAGGGGCCCTAGGACCCCTAGAGAATATGTCATTGAATTTTTTGAATGGGATCATAGGTCATCTTATGACCTCTTTCGACCCATCTAAATGATTATAATATGTCCCTCGGGTCCCTAGGGTCCCTAGGACCTCTATAGATATATGTCATCATGGAATGTGTCAAAATGGGTCATAGCTAATCCTATGGCCTCTTTTCATCCATATAAATGATTGTAATATGCCCTTAGGGGTCCTCAGACCCCTAGAGACATATGTTGTAATAAAATGTGTTGATCAATATAAATGATTATAATATGTTCCTAGGGATCCTAAGAGCCTTAGAGACATATGTCACCATGGAATGTGTCAAAAGGGGTCATACGTTATCCTATGGCTCCTTTCAACCCATATTAATGAATTTAGTATGTCCCTATGGGAACTAGGACCCCTAGAGACATATGTTGTAATAAAATGTGTTGAAAGGGGTCATAGGTCATCCTATGACCTATGACTCCTAGAGACATATGTTGTAATAAAATCTGTCGAAAGGGGTCATAGTTCAACTTAGGCCCCTTTCAATTCATAAAAACTATTATAATATGTCCCTAGGGATCCTACGACCCCTAGAGAGATATGTCATCATGGAATGTGTTGAACCCCTTTGAACACATATTAATAATTATAGTATGTCCCTAAGGGTCCTACGACCCCTAGTGACATATGATGTAATAAAATGTGTCAAAATGGGTCATAGGGCATCCTATGACCCCTTTCAATACATATAAATAATTATAATATGTCCCTAGGAGTTCTAAGGCCCCTAGCGATATATGTTGTAATAAAATGTGTCGAAAGGGGTCATAAGTCATCTTATGATCCCTTTTGACCCATATAAATAAATATAATATGTCCTTAGGGGTACTAGGACCCTAGTGACATATGTTGTAATAAAATGTGTCAAAAGGAGTCATAGGTCATCCTATGGCCCATTTTGACCTATATAAATTATTATAATATGTCCCTTGGGGCCCTAAGACCCCTAGAGACATATGTCATCATCGAATCTATCAAAAAGGGTCATAGGTCATCCTATCACCACTTTTGACCCATATAAACAATTATAATATATCTCTATGGGTCCTATGATAGCTAGAGACATATGTTGTGATAAAATATGTCGAAAGAAGTCATAGGTCATCCTATGGCCCCTTTCAACCTATAAAAATAATTATAATATGTCCCTTGGGGTCCTAAGACCCCTAGAGATGTATGTCATCATGCAATGTATCGAAAGGGGTCATAAGTTATCTTATGGCCCCTTTTGACCCATATAAATGATTATAATATATCCCTAGGGGTCCTAGGACACCTATCGATATATGTCATGATATAATGTGTCAAAGGGGGTCATAGGTCATCCTATGGCCCCTTTAGACCCATATAGCCAATTGTAATATGTCCTTAGGGGTCCTAGGAACCCTAGCAACATATGTCCTCATGGAATGTGTTGAAGCGGGTCATAGGTCATCCTACAGCCCCTTTCAACCCATACAAACAATTGTAATATGTCACTAAGGATCCTAGGACCCCTAGAGATATAATTTGTGATAAAATGTGCCTAAATGGGTCATAGGTCATCCTATGGCCCCTTTTGACTCATATAAATTATTGTAATATATCCGTAAGGGTCTGACATATGTTGTAATAAAATATGTCAAAAGTGGTCATAGGTCATGTTATGGCCCCTTTCAACTAATATAAATGATTGTAATATGTCCCTATGGCTCCTAAGACCTCTAGAGACATAGGTTGTAATAAAATGTGTCAAAAGGAGTCATAATTCATCCTGTGATGTCTTTTTACCCATATAAATAATTATAATATGTCTCTAGGGGTCTTAGGACATCTAGAGACATATGTTGTAATAAAATGTGTCGAAAGGGGTCATAGGATGACCTATGACCCCTTTCGACCCATATAAACAATTATAATATGTCCTTAGGGGTCTTAGTTCCCCTACAGACATATTTTGTAATAAAATTAATCGAAAGGGGTTATAGCTCATCTTATGGCCCCTTTTGACCTATATAAATGATTGTAGTATGTCCCTAGGGCTCCTAGCACCCCTAAAGACATATGTTGTCATGGAATGTGTCGAAAGAGGGCATAGGTCATCCTATGGCCCCTTTCAACCCATATAAATGATTGTAATATGTCCCAAGAGGTCATAGAACTCCTAGTGACATATGTCATCATGAAATATGTCAATAGGGTTCATATGTCATCTTATGGCCCCTTTCAACCCATATAAATGATTTTAATATGTCCCTAAGGGTTCTAGGAACTATAGAGACACATGTCATCATAGAATGTGTTGAAAGGAAGTCATAGGTCATCTTATCACCCCTTCCAACCCATATAAATAATTTTAATATGTTCTTAGTAGTCTTAGGACCCTTAGAGACATATGTGGTGATGGAATGTGTCAAAAGGGTTCATAGGTCATCCTACGGCCCCTATTGACCCATATAAATTATTGTAATATATCCCTAAAGACATATGTAATCATTGAATGTGTCGACAGTAGTCATAGTTCATCCTATGGCCCCTTTCAACCCAAATAAATGATTGTAATATGTCCCTAGGGATCTTAGGATCCCTAGGGATAGATTTCATCATGGAATGTGTCAAAAGGGCATATGGCCCCTTTCTACCCATATAAATGATTGTAATATGTCCCTAGGGGTCTGTAATAAAATATCTCCAAAGGGGGCATAGGTCATTCCGTGGCTCGTTTCGACTCATATAAATGATTATAATATGTCCCTAAGGGTCCTAGGATCCCTAGCGACATATTTCATCATGGAATGTGTCAAAAGAGGTCATAGGTCATCCTATAGCCCCTTTTGACCCATATAAACTATTGTCATATGTCCTTAAGGGTCATAGGAACCCTAGTGACATATGTCCTCATAGAATGTGTCGAAAGGGGTTATAGGTCATCCTACGGCCCCTTTCTACCCATATCAATGATTGTAATATGTCCTTAGGGGTCCTAGGACCCCTAGAGACATACATTGTAATAAAATGTGTTGAAATGGGTCATAGGTAATCATATTGCCCCTTTTGACCCATATAAGTGATTATAATATATCCCTAGTGGTCTGACACACGTTGTAATAAAATGTGTCAAAAGTAGTCATACGTCATCCTATGGCCTCTTTCAACCCATATAAATGATTGTAATATGTCTCTAGGAGCCCTAGGACACCTAGAGACATAGGTTGTAATAAAATGTGTCAAAAGGGGTCATAGGTCATCCTATGACACCTTTCTACCTATATAAATAATTATTATATGTCTCTAGGTGTCCTAAGACCCCTAGAGACATGTTGTAATAATTTTTTTTGAAAGGGATCATAGGTCATCCTATGACCCCTTTTGACCTATGACCACTTTAAACTCATATAAAAAATTATAATATGTCCCTAGGGGTATTAAGAACCCTAGAGACATATGTTGTATTAAAATATGTCGAAAGGGGTAATAAGACATCCTACGGTCCATTTCAACTCACAAAAATGATTGTAATATGTCCCTAAGGGTCCCAAGACCCCTAAAGACATATGTCATCATGGAATGTGTTGAAAGGACCTATGGCACCTTTCGACTCATATAAATGATTTTCATACATCCCTAGGGGTCGTAGGACCCCTAGTGACATATGTCATGATGGGATCTATCAAAAGGGGTCATAGGCAAACTTATGGCCCCTTTCAACCCATATAAACAATTGTAATATGTCCCTAGGAGGCCTAGCAACCATAGACACAAATGTCCTCATGGAATGTGTCAAAAGGGGGTAATAGGTCATCCTATAGACCCTTTCAACCCATATCAATGATTGTAATATGTCCCTAGCAATCCTAGGACCCCTAGAAACATATGTGATCATAGAATATGTCGAAAGGGGTCATAGGTCATCTTATGGCCCCTTTCAACCTATATAAATGATTGTAATATGTCCCTAGGGATCTTAAGATCCCTAGTGACATAAGTTATAATAAAATGTCTTGAAAGGGGGCATAGGTCATCCTATGGCCCATTTTGACCCATATAAAAGATTATAATATGTCTCTAGGGGTTCTAAGATCCCTATAGACATATATCATCATGGAATGTGTCGAAAGGGAGCATAGGTTATCCTATGGCCCCTCTCAACCCATATAGATGATTGTAATATGTCCCTTGGGATCCTAGGACACCTACAGACATATATCATCATGAAATGTGTTGAAAAGGGTCATATGTCAACCTATGGCCCCTTTCAACCCATATAAATGATTGTAATATGTCCCTAGGGATACTATGACCCTTAGAGACATGTCATTATAGGATGTAGTCATTGAATGAGTCAATAGGGGTCATAGGTCATCCTATGGCCCTTTTCAATTCACATAAATGATTGTAATGTGTCACTAGGGGTCCTAGGAACCTTAGAGATAGATGTCATCATGAAATGTTTTGAAAGGGCCTATGGCCCCTTTCGACCAATATAAATGATTGTAGTATGTCCCTAGGGATCCTAGGACATCTAGCGACATATGTTGTAATAAAATGTCTTGAAAGGGGGCATAGGTAATCCTATGGCCCCCTTTGACCCATATAAAATATTATAATATGTCTCTAGGGGTCTTAGGACCCCTAGAGATATGTGTCATAGAATGTGTCAAAAAGGATCATAGGTCATCATATGGCCCTTTTCAACCCATATAGATGATTGTAATATTTCCCTTGAGGTCCTAGGACTTCTACAAACATATGTCATCATGGAATGTGGCAAAGGTGTCATAGGTCAACATATGGCCCCTTTCAACCCATATGAACAATTTTAATATGTCCCTATGGGTCCTACGACTCTTAGAGACATATGTCATTATGGAATGTGTTGAAAGGAGTCATGGGTCATCCTATGGTCCCTTTTGATTCATACAAACAATAGTAATATGTCCCCTAGAGACATATGTCTTCATTGAATATGTCTAAAGGGGCTATAGGATGAACTATGGCCCCTTTCAACTTATATAAAGGATTTTAATATGTTCCTAGGGGCCGTCATTATTGAGTGTGTTGAAAAGGGTCATAGGTCATCCTATGGCCCCTTTTGACCCAGATAAATGATTGTAATATGTTCGTAGGGGCCCTCAAACTCCTAAGAGACATATGCCATCATGAAATGTTTCGAAAGGGGTCATAGGTCATCCTATGGCCCCTTTCAACCCATATAAATGATTCTAATATGTCCCTAGGGGCCCTAGGACAACTAGAGACATATGTCGTCATGGAATGTGTCGAAAGGGGCCATAAGACTTTCAACCCATATAAAAAAATTTAATATGCCCCTAGGGGCCCTAGAACTCCTATATACATGTTGTCATGGAGTGTGTCAAAAGGGATCATAGGTCATCCTATGACCCTTTTGGAGCCATATAAAAGATTTTAATATGTCTTTAGGGGCCCTAAGACCCTACAGACATATGTTGTCATGGAGTATGTTGTAAGGGGTCACAGGTCATCGTATGGCACCTTCAAACCCATATAAATGACTATAATATGTCCCTAAGGGCCCTAGGACCCTTACAAACATATGTTATCATGGAGGGTGTCGAAAGGGGTTATAGGTCATTTTATGGCCCCTTACGACCCATATAAAAGATTGTAATATGTCCCTAGGGGCCCTAGGAACCTTATAGACATATTTCATCATATAGTGTGTCAAAAAGTGTCATAGGTAATTCTATGGCCCCTTTTGACCCATATAAATAATTGTAATATGTCCCTAGTGGCCCTAGGACCCCTATAGACATATATTGTCATGGAGTGTGTCGAAAGGAGTCATAGGTCATCCTATGGCCCTTTTTGACCCATATAAATGATTGTAATATGTTTCTAGGAGACCCAAGACCCCTATAGACATATGTCATTATGGAATGTTTTGAAAGGGGTCATAGATCATCCTATGACCCCTTTCGACCCATATAAATGATTTTAATATGTCCCTAGGGGACTTAGGACACCCTACATACATATGCCATCATGGAATGTTTTGAAAGGAGTCATAGGTCATCTTATGGCCCCTTTCAACCCATATAAACTATTGTAATATGTCCCTAGGGCCCCTAGGCCCCCCTACGGACATATGCCATCATGAAATGTGTTGAAAGAGGTCATAGGTCATCCATGGCCCCTTTTGACCCATTTAAAAGATTGTAATATGTCCTTAGGGGTCCTAGGACCCATACAGACATATGTCATCATTGAATGTGTCGAAAGGAGTCATAAATCATCCTATAGCCCCTTTCGACCCATATAAATTATTATAATATGTCCCTAGGGGCCCTAGGACCCCTATAGACATATGTCATCATGAATGTGTCAAAAGGGGTCATAGGTCATCTTATAGCCCCTTTCAACTCATACAAATTATTGGAATATGTCTCTAAGAACCTTAGGGCCCCTACAGACATATGTCATTGTGGAATGTGTCAAAAGGGGTCATAGGTCATCCTATGGGCTCTTTCGACTCATATGAATGATTGTAATATGTCCCTAGGGGCACTAAGACCCTTATAGACATATGTCATTGTGGAATGTGTCAAAAGGGGTCATAGGTTATCTTATGGCCCCTTTTGACCCATATAAATGATTGTAATATGTCCCTAGGGGCCCTAAGACCCCTACAAACATATGTCATCATGGAATGTGTCAAAAGGGGTCATAGGTCATTCTATGGCCCTTTCAATCCATATAAATGATTATAATATGTCCCTACAGGCCCTAGGACCCCTAGAGACATATGTCATCATGGAATGCGTTGAAAGGGGTCATAGGTCATCCTATAGCCCCTTTCAACTCATATAAATTATTGTAATATGCGCATAGGGGCCCTAGGACCCCTAGAGACATATGTTGTCATGGAATTTGTCAAAAGGGGTCATAGGTCATCTTATGACCTCTTTCAACCAATATAAATTATTATAATATGTCCCTAGGGGCCCTAGGACCCTTAAAAATATATGTCATCATGAAATGTGTCAAAAGGGGTCATAACTCATCCTATGGCATCTTTTGACCCTTATAAATGATTGTAATATGCCCTTAGGGATCCTAGGACCCCTAGAGACATGTAACAAAATGTGTTGAAAGGTGTCATAGGTTAGCTTATGGCCCCTTTTGACTAATATAAATGATTATAATATGTCCCTAGGGGTCCTAGGACCCTTAGAGACATATTTCATCATGGAATGTGTCAAAAGGGGGCATAGGTCATCCTATGGCTCCTTTTGACCCATATAAATGATTGTAGTATGTCCCTAGGGGTCCTGGGACCCCTAGAGACATATGTTGCAATAAAATGTGTTGAAAAGGGTCATAGGTCATTCTATTACCCATTTTGACCCATATTGATGCAGGAGCATCCAGAGGTATAAGGGCAATCTTGTTTCAACCAAAACAATGTACCTAGAAATAGTTTATGGTTCATATGTTTTCATTTCTAGATATCCATTTGGGTCAAATAAAGGTTCCAACTCTCATAGTTCCATTATTAGTGTTCTAGATTAGAGTATTTAAGCACCTTGGGATATGTGTAAATGTCAAAAAAATAAGACTATGTAATTGAGCCATAATTATGGTGAATTAAAAGGTGTAAATTCGAGGGAGGATTAAAATTGTAACTTAGAATATTTCAGAAAAAGAATTAGATCAAAAGGCTGCATGGTTTGAAAGTTATCGTAGTTTTTAAATTTCTAGAGACCTCCTAAGAATGCTTCAAAGTTAGGTTTGAGACATTAAATGACCTCATACAGGGCCAAAAAAGGGGGACAAGCGAAGTTGGTTCATAGGCTATAGAGCACTCGGAGAGCTTTCTGGAAATGTAAACGATTTGTTGATCAGAGCTATGGTTCAAAAGTTATGCCTCCTAGAAGTTCGGCTACCATTTTTTAATTATTCTAATTTTTTACCGACTTCTCAAGTGACTTTTGGAGCCTTCCATTTTAGGGGTGGATGCCAACTAGAACTTTCTAAAATGTATTCCTAATCCTTAACCCTTTGGGGTCTATTTAAAGACATTTTTGGCATTGTAAAAGGCAGTTCAAAGTGGAGTTTGAGAAAAGGTACTGGGAGAAGAAATTATCTCTAGATTTATGCTATTGTAAGCCCATAGGGCATGTTTTGGAGTCTGTTTTCTCTGCACTAAATGTACTAGCATATTCTCGTAGTTAATAAAGTTTTCCCTTTCTTGTTGTGTCCATTTTGTTCTTGGGTTGTGTCTCCATCACATATAAACAATTATAATATGTCCCTAAGGGTCCTAAGACTCCAAGAGACATGTTGTAATAAAATGTGTCGAAAGGGGTCATAGTTCAACCTATGGCCCCTTTCAACCCATATAAACTATTATAATATGTCCTTAGGGGTCCTAGGATGCCTAGAGACATATTTTATCATGGAATGTGTCAAAAGGGACCTATACCCCTTTCAACCCATATAAATAATTATATTATGCCCCTAGGGGTCCTAGAACCCTTAGAGACATATGTTGTAATAAATGTATTGAAAGGGGTCATAGGTCATCCTATGGCCCCTTTTGACCCATATAATCTATTGTAATATGTCCCTAGGGGTCCTAGGATCCCTAAAGACATATGTCATCATGGAATGTGTCCAAAGGGTTTATAGGTCATCCTATGGCCCCTTTCAACCCATATAAATAATTGTAATATGTCTCTAGGCATCCTAAGACCCCTTAAAGACATATGTTGTAATAAAAATTGTCGAAAGCGGTCATAGGTCATCTTATGGCCCCTTTTGACCCATATAAAAGATTATAATATGTCCCTAGGGGTCCTAGGACCCCAAGAGACATATGTCATCATGGAATGTGTTGAAAGGGGTCATAGGTCATCCTATGGCCCCTTTCGACGCATATAAACGATTCCAATAATAATAACAACAATATTATATGTTGTTATAGTAACAAATAAAAATAATATAGTAAAAATATAATAATATAGTAAAAAATAATAATAATATAATATAATAATTATACATATGTTAATATATATATTATATTTATAAATTATTATAATGATAATAACATAGGTCATAATAATATATATAATAATAATAATATAATATAATAATTTCATATATATATATATATATATATTATATTTATAGATTATAATAATAATAACATATATTATTATATTTCATAATAATATAATATAATAATACATTATAAGGTAATACATAACTCATAACTCATATATTTTGGTAATTCATAACTCATTACTCACTAATAATGAATAGTAATTCATTTTTCCCTCCAATATTTTGGTGGCAATATCAGATATCCAATTTGAAATCAAGTATCCAATCTAAAATTGGATACCCAATATTTACTGGCATTATTTTTCCAAAATGTTCCCTATCACTACATACCTAACAACATTTCTTTTTGTGGGTCTTTTTCATGAGTTTTAGGAAAGGTCATGTTTTGGGGCCCAAAAAATTGAAAAAAGTTTGATAATATATTCCTAAGTGTATGATATTGTCATCTAAATGGGGAGCAACAGTCATTGAAAGGATGAATGCAAAAGGAAGGTATCCAATGAAGACATTGTGGCATATAGGGAAAGGGACAAAGAAGAACACCGAAGGAAAAGACAAGGTATGTTAAATGTGAGTCAAGTTGATGATGAATTAGTCAAAGCTAAAGTCATAGAGTCAAGTAATGAATATGTGCAGTTGGGGAATGAAAATGTTTCAATTGAAAACAATAATGCCAGGATTGAAAATTTAGAGAATGAAAATTTGGAGGATGAAATGCTACCAGGTCATAATGTAAATTGCATAATTGACCATGCTGAACATGACAATGCACAAGAACCTAATGGACATGAACCTTACATATCTCCTAATTATAATCGACATGAAGGTTCTAGAACACCAAAATGGATAATTCAAATTGATGAAATGATTATTACACATTTGGAAGGGAAAAAATTAGAAAGAACCATTTGGTTATGGGCTTCAAGACTATATGAGATGTTTTAGGACAACAAGACAATGGTGGAGAAATGTTATCTTTTTATGCACTTATTAAAGATGCAAAAGATGAGACCTATGCTTTTCAAATTAAAAATTCATTTCAATAAAAAATTGTAAAGAAATGCCATTATTGTGAATAATCTTTTCAGTGCTCTCAATAGCATTGAGAAAAATAGTAGGGAGAAGGATAAGAGAGCTACTCGAAGGGTTATTACAACCTCTTTAGTAATTCATCATTTGAGAAAGGGTAGATATATAAGACAAACTTGTATTGACTTGAACCTAAATTGTACTACTTTGAGAAGAGCACTTAGTCGACGAGAGAGAATTGATGAACCTCTTCAAAATGAAACATGGGCTTTTGGTGGGAGACTTCCACGTTATGATAAGAAGCTATCTGATAATGTGAAGGAAGAAATTACACAATTTTGGTACTCTAGCTCATGAGTATCACCCAATGCTAAAGACATGTTAAAGTTGAGAATTGCCATCAGAGACCACATGCCACATCCTAAACACTATTTGGAGGTAAGTCAAACTATGTTGTTCAAAAAATTTAGAGAGAGTCATCCAAGTCTTCATATATCACAAAGGGCTTTTGAATCTTTAAAACCATTTTATTGTGTGCCACTTAAAATTCAAAATACATGTTGCAAATATCATGTCGATTTTTCTATGCACCATGAACTATTACACTCCATCTGTTCTATTTTGCATAGTAAAGAAATGTTGGAGAATTGTGGTGCTAGTGGGCTTCCAAAATCATCAAGAGATTTGCTAGATCAATTTTTATGTCGTAGAGTTCATGGTTGTTTCTTTTATATAAATGGTTGCTTAAATGAGAAGTGTTCAAAATGTCCTGGCTTATCCAAGTTTGACACATGTTTCCATGAGGGGTGCGAACAAGATCTTGGAAAGACAATAGTAAAAAAAAAGGTATATGAAATGGTGAAATACACATTGAAGATAATAAAGTTATATGATAGCACTTCAAATTAAACATTGCATCCAAATTTGATAATAAATGTTGTTAAAATGTTATTCACAAATCATTTCATTTGAATCAAATATAACAAACATAATCAAAATCAATGATATTCCATAAACATGAACAATACACATGATCCATGATAAATTGAACAATACTAGATACTAAATTAATATGTATATCATTGTGCACATAAATGACAAAAATATATATCAAAATACATGTATCCATAAACAAATTACACAAGTATATATCAAATATCATGTATCCATAGACAAAGCACACAAATATATATCAAAATACATAGATCCATATACAAAATGTGGCTGATCATGCCATTAAAATGTGTATAATATCAATGAACTTCTGTAAACAATGTGGCATATGCCATTTCAAGATGTCTCATGACACATCCTACGACAACTATACTATCCTAGGGTGTTGGTGGATGATCAAAATGTAGCCTCTTGACTGCACTAGGTGGATCAAATGCCTCCTACATAAACAAAAAAGGAAAACCCAAAGTTAGACTACTAAATTTATATGATTCTTCATATCGAACATTGAATTACTCAAATGCATAATGATCTTTTTTTTAATGAAGATTTATACTATTAAACTTTCATAATAAATACCTCTCTCATCGACCTCCTACACCAATCAAGGGTCCTCTTGTATGCCCTCAGCAATACTTGTACCTCATTGATCATGGGTTTTGTATGTTCAAAATGTTTTTTAGATGAATCTACAACTTAAACTATAACATTATACTTCATAGCATGCTAAATTTATAACATATTTAATCATGAATTCAAATAACAACTTACTAGTGTAGGCTCCTCCTCAGGATATAGTGGCTACATCATCAAATCTACAAAACTCTCTCGTCGAACCTTGTGTGCACTAGGAGTAGCCTATGAGATAAAAAATAGTAGTTGTTAATATCATGAAAATCAGTTTTGAATTTATTTATGAAGATAAGGAAAATAAAAAGTAAATGATACTTATACATACAATGCGGCTCTCAGTGCAAATGGAAATGCCCGAGCATCTACAATGCAAAATCTATATGGGCTCATCACCAGTAGCCATGCCCTATATACAATAAACAATGTAATTAAATTTCATTATGAAAAACATTTTACAAGAATACATCAATATTTAATCAAATAAAAAGCACCTAATTACCTTTCCTTTGTCAATGGGTGTTGGCTCATCCCTTGCACTTTGTCCCCCAGGGATAGGTGGTACCTGCAAGATAAAAAAATGATTAGCAACCATATATGCTACAATATAAAATAGAAAAAACAATGAGAACACAACATAATGTACCATAGATGTCTCAAGGCCAAATGAAATGGCTAAGAGTGTAGCATCATCAATCTATTTGAGCTCCTCCTTGGTCATCAACTAAACATGAATGAAGATCACATACATGTATAAGTCAGTATGGATTAAAAATTAAAATTGCTCTATTATAAAAATTAACTTTAAATTGCATATTTCATAAAAAAAGAATGTATAAATGTACTGACCCAGAAGGAGTCCATGCCTCTGCATTCCCCTCCTCTCTCGCATGAGGGTCTATAACCTCTACACATGTGTCTGGTGTATCCTAATCTAATACAAAATGATACTCAAGAAGATCACCTATGGGACCTAGGCAAATATTCTTGCACATAATGCAAGTGTGAGGCACACTTACATGTGATGAGATAGTCGATGATGAACTAGCACCAGCATCATCAACATGGGGAGGCAGGACTAACCTAGTCTTAGATATCAACATGCTACTCAGTCTATGAATGACTCTAATGGTTTGAGAGCTATCCTCTTCCATAATATCAAGATGATGCACTCAAGGAGAGGGGGAGATATCAGTAAGGAGGACAAAAGTGCTAGCTTTCTTCTATTGGGAAGAGGGTTTATCCTAAGGAGATCTAGTCCTACACCCATGTAGGGCTTCATGCTCCAATAGTTCACTTTGAGGGAAATAAAATGGCAACACTAAATTTCTATGTGGAGGGATATCAAAAACCATCTGCCAATGATCCCAATAGTTTTCACGTATGGCGTCATTTGTGCACTATTTAATCGATAGTTTGGGTTTTCTGTGATCAACTGGTAAATCTATTTTTGGGTTCACAAAAAGGTTAGCCAAATCATGTTTGGTTATATTGAGGGCCAAAAGCTCATCATAGTCCAAGCCATCATCAACCATCTCATGCATTTTGTAATACCAATGAAGAGCAGCATTTTTTTGATTGGTAAGGGTTTCAATGTTGTCCACTATGGTGTTTAACGTGGATAACATAGGGGCCAATGTGGGTACATTATTATATGTTCTTTGCGAACCCCTCAATTTGGTGACATTTTCATTTATCAAATCCTTGATTCAAGGAGGGTTTTGGTTGTTGGGGGGGGGGGGTGTTAAAGGATCATTTGGTGGATGGTTTTGTGGGGGCACTGGATCATTTGGTGGGGGGTTATGAGAAATAGTATTTCTTGCCTCAGTGCCATCATTTTGATCAACCATTACTATTAATTTGCAAAACATAATTTATATTAAAAAAACCTTAATTTTAACAATTTCTATCAAAAAAACCCTAAATTCAACTAAAACTAACAAATTCATGATAAAATTTATTAAATTTATATTAAAATTGATAAAAAAAAAAAAAAAAAAAAAACTTACCTTGTATCGGATACGCGATTTTAAACCCTAGACTCGAAACCCTACGCACAAAAATCTTGCTATGATAACAACCTACCGGGTTGTCTTTTTTTTTTTATAAAGACTACTAGATATTGAGCATCCCATATTATATCAGATATTTGAGATTGTATTGAATATTCGATATTGTATCAAATATCTGATATTTGCCACATCAACTCAATATCACCCTGTGGGTTGTCTTTTTTGAAACAACCTACAAGTCAAAAAGGACAACCCATGGGTATATTAGTAATTATACTATAATTAATAATTAATATGATAAATATAATATAATAATTACCAATATTAGTGATTATAAATTAATTATACTATGATATTATATTATACTCATATTAATATTTGTGAATAATTTTTGAAATATAAAAACATTAATATTCATAAATAATATAATATATATTTATTATTTTATAATTATATAATGTAATAACTAATTTATTATTTCATATTACTTTATATATATTTCAAATATATTCGATATCAAGTATCTAATAAGGGTTGGGCCTTACTTTATAGGTTTGGTACCTAGATAGGTGAAAAAAAGTCAGAGCGAATTTTGAAATGCTTTTAAACATTTTCAAACTCTATTTTTTCCACATCACCACTTTTTGGCACACCATGATCCTACACATACCCTTTAGAAGACCAAAAAAATTTATTGATATTGATACTAACATTTTGAAATCAATTCCTGACAAGGTTAGCAAGTGTACTTGTCAAAGAGAAGTTAATCATATGTGGAGATTATTCTTTGAAGAATTGAATACTACAAGTCAATGCCAATTATTTGTTGAAATGATGAGAAATTTGATTTTTAGGCCCATCATGAAGATTCTTGGGCTAAGAATGATAGATAATTCAAATGAAAAAAGTATTGTAAATATTTGAACGAGTTCATATGACAAGTGGATTCTAAATCATGCACCAAAGATACTAATATCACAAGATGTGTAGTTACATTGACAATAATAAGTACCCAAATGAAGAAAGTTGGACTTGTGAGAAAAATAAGAAAAAAATTAAAAATTAATAGAGGTACTTTAAGGAGAGCCGTGGTAAGGTGTGACAAAGTGGAAGATTTAAAAAAAAAAAGAGTTATGGACATTTAGCAGTAGACTACCATAAAAGGATAAAGAAATTGGAGAAGCTTTGAAATCATTGATGGAAGATTTTTTGAAAAATAACATTTTTATTTTTCGTAATCAAAGAGATGTTGTAAGAAGGAGGATTAGTAGCCAAAATCATGATCCATATGCAAAACATTTTTTTGGACTCAACTTAGACAAAAAAATTTGCAAAATTTATCAGTATGTATCCTCAAATTTGAATAAGTTAGAAAAAAATTGAGATGGGTAAACCTTTCTATGTGAAGATAAATCACATATGCACAACTTGTTGTTGGAGGATACATATTGAATTTTCTAACCATTTTGATGTTTTAAGGCATATATGTGTGATTTTTCTTTTTGAGTTTGTTTTGTAGGATTGTGACATGAATGAGCCACCTAGATCTTCAAGAGAAATCATATCCAACATTTTTTATGAAATAGGGGATGGTCAAAAATTATACAAGACATCATTCTTGGATGGTACATGCCTATTTTATGGTTCTTTGCAAATTTTATCAACTTATGCAAATATGGATAGTACACATGTAATTGTAAACAAAATAGTAGATTACAAAAAATATAAGATAGTGACATATGCTCTAAAAGATGGGAAATAGGGTAGATGATGTGATTTATTCATTGAAATTTATTCCATTGTATGAGTTCATGAAGATTTTTTGTGAAGAGATTATTTATGAGTATGCAAGGCATACACATAGACTTTGATAGCTGAATTTGCAATTCAAGTTGTGCAAGGATACATTTCCATTAGATACCGTTGTTTTAGTTGTAGACTTCATAGAGAACCACACACTACAATCACAAAATGAGGTGCAAGAAAAGTATTGTACTTCTCTATGAGTTTCCATATTTGTTCACATAACAGTCATGCATTCACCTACAAGTACAGAGGATGATAGGAAGATATTAAGGAGTACCATTTTTACATCAGTGATGATTTATCTCATTTTATGAAGATGTGGATAATAGGGGTATACCATATTGCCAACACATTATTTGGTCAAACAATTGCGCATCGCAACTCAAGAATGCACTGATCATATATTCATTGAGTAGGATGCATAGGCTATCTAGAATTCAATAGATGTGAAATTTCATAGAGGTTGGTTATAGAAAAGGAGAGCATGATGGTGCAAGTGCATGCATCAGGAGAGCCTTATCTCATGAAGAATTAAAGAACATATATGGAGAAACATTGACAAATGCAAAGATGGTCTAGAGGTGTAATGCTACAATGAGTCTAGGCATGGAAGCTAAGTTTATGGTTCATAGATTTTTTTAGTTGATAGATAATACTAACATTTCACCACATGAGGATTGTTGCACACTGATAGGATCAAGTGAGTTGCACTCTTTTATAAGCTTTGATTCAAGTTCATGGAGTATCCACACATGAAAAATGACATGTTTTTGTCCATCATGTGCAAAAAAAATTTGGAATGAGTCTTAGTCAACTAAATGGGTGGACAAATAGGATATATGGGTGTTGGACCCAATTGACACCTATCATCCCCCACAAACACTAGAAATGATAGAGATGGATTCATCCATTGACTTTTACCACTTGTAATTAAATATGTAACTTTATAATTTTTACCTACATATTTAGTAAATTAATGACCATATTTTGTACATTTATCATTATAGGCCATGTTTTCACTATCCTGAAGACAATGAAGAAGGAATAGATTATTATTTGTGTCATTTTTTCCAAGGAAAAAAAAATTGGATCACTCGGTTACAAATGGTGAAGGTTTAGAGTACCATATATGTGCAGTGGTTGTAACTAGTACATGGGTTAGATGATATTTTATGAAGAATCCTAACTTGTGGTTATTCAAGGATTTGCAAACATAGAGGAAGATTCTTTGTTATTCAAACCTTATTGTCGCATCAAATGTCCACATGATAAAATATGGTGGAAAACCACATAATAAGACTCTCTGAAAGGTTTGTGAGTCTTACCATGAGGCAATACTTGAGACATTAAAAGGTACAGTAGATCCAACTAGTTGATTAGATTGAATATAATTACAAAAACATGGACCTCTCTTGCCTTTTGTGATGTAGAGTGAATAACTAGGTAGCTTCAAATAGACTTTCCCACTCTTTGGTGTAGGGCACCTCCCTTCTTTTTGGATTTTGAAGTTCGTTAAGGGTTAGTTCAGAGGTTGTGTATATATAATAAGTTCTAAGAGTCGTTGGAATGCAACTAGTCCTAATGTGTTTGTAAAAGAGCCAAAATTGCTCATTAGGTACTAAATTGGTCAAATGTTGCTCAATAGGTAAAATATTGTTAGAGTTGAGAAACTAAGGTATTTGTGTTCGCATGAATGCTAATGATACTACATTGGGGGAGTATCCTAAGCATTGAAGAGTATTCATATGTTGCATTCATGACTATATTTGTCATTGATGTCAATATAGCAATACTTATGTTAAGACTTCGAGAATAGCAGTTAGCAATCTTAAGATACAAATAATCTAAGAAAATTTCAAATGATGTGTAGTGGAGGACATGTTCCTAAGGTTGTCCTAATGATGTGGTTAAAAGGACTAATTTTGATTCGATATTTTATAGAAGTTATACTTGTTTAGCTACAAGCAGTGCAAAAATAGAGCATTAGAAAACATAGTTCTAATGATCTATAGCTATCTTTCATCTAAGATGTAATGAAGGTGATGTGTAGATAATGGTGATAGAGGGAAATTGTGTGGTGATGCCAATTTATGTGCAAGACATGGTTTCACACATGTAAATTTTTGTATATAATTTGAGCTGACAGTGTTGTTACAATTGTGAATTAATTAATTATCTTATTTTAATTAATTGGGAAAGCCTCAAGGCTGACTGAAGTAATTACAATGAACATACAATATAAAGGAAAGATTTTTTCCTTGTTTGAAAAGAGACTTGGATTTAGAGGATCAAGTGGAATGAAAAGTATTATTGCACTGTCCAAGAAGGAGAAAAATGCTTGTTGAATGTGTATAAGCAATCCAAGGGATCATTAGATGTGCAATATGAGATCTGGTTACAAGATTTGAAGAAGAAAAAGTTTGGTTGACAGGACATAGATAGAGGAAGGAAGTACATTTCAGTTCTATTACTTTGCAAGGAATAATATAGAGATCACTTGGATAGTAGGTTCTTTGATCTTAACCTTGAATCTATTTGGGAAGTGGGTCCATTTATCCTCCACAATTCCTAATAGGGTTGGCACAACTTCTAATAGGGTTGGAATCTCCTAACATGGATTAAAAGTCTCCTAACAAGGACTTATATGTACTAAATATTGTAATAGACTCCTAATAGGCTCTATCCTCTAACAAGAAATATTTATATTAGTACATCATTTTTTGGATACCATCCCCACTAGGGTTTTTCCTCTGATCAAGATTTTCCCTAGTTAATGTATCTAGTGTGAATTGTGTGTGAGTATCTTGTTGTGGTTTCAATTTATATTAATCACATGGTTAATTTTGTTTAAGGTTAATTTTTGTAATGATAGTTGTATAATTGATTCAGCACCCTCCCCCCCCCCCCCCCCACTCCCCCTCCCCTCTTAGTTATATCAATGGACTATATATTCTAACAATTGGTATCAAAGTGTCAAGTCCTTGAAGACAAGGCTTAATAGCTTTGAGAGATCAATGGAAAATATGTTTAGGAGAGATAGTCTAAGATTTTATGGGACCAAATATGATACTTGGAAGGAAAAGATGAAGACTCGCCAGTTGTGCATGGGTTCAGGTTATTAGATCTTGACAAAGAGTGAGAAGACAATTGTGGAAGAAGAAAAGCTTGAAGAACATAGTGAAACAAACGGAAATCTATTCATGTGTAATATGAGAGGCAGAGAAGCCCTACTATTAGCTCTTCAAGAGAATGAATAAAATCAGGTCAAGACATTCCAATCTTCTCATGAAATTCAAAAAGCATTACAAGTTACTTTTGAAGGTGATGAACATGCAAAAAGAATGAAATTAAAAAGTTGGATTTGTACATTTCAAGATGATAAGATGATGGAAGATGAATCCATCATACATTATATAGGAAGAATATTAGATATTGTTGTAGGTATTCAATCTCTTGGTGGAACTAAACAAGATGATAAGGTTGTATGGAAGATCTTGAAAATTTTATCACCACCATTCAAGAAAAGATCTCAAATGATTTATCTAGTAATACCCTGAACCAAAGATTTCACAAAGGAAACATTGCTTGGAAGATTAGAATCTGCAGAAATAGAAATAAGATAGTCTGGAGAATTAGCCAAAGTTGAAACAACTTTCAATGCTATGAACATTTGACCTAATCTGTCTAGAAGTATAAGTGCAAGAGGAGACTTTACCAATAGTATCAGATCTAAAGAAGATAAGAAGATTGAAGAAGGAATATCTCTTCTAGTAAGAAGAGAAAAAGATGGTAAGAAAATCTTTAAATGTTGGACTTGTGATGAATATGGTCATTATGCATCGAAATGTCCTAAAAGAAAGAAAAAAATTAGAGGAAAATTTAAGCCTAGAAGAGATAAGGATAGAAATTGTTTATACGCTAATGGAGATGAAGAATCTAATGAAAAGGATTAGAGTAAAAGTGATGATGAATTAGGACTTGCTAATATTAAGGAAGATAACCTTGATAGAGAAATTAGAGAAGAGAGAGCTCTAGTTATCCAAGTTGAGAAGAAATCAAATTAGATTATTGATAGTAGATGTTCACATCTCATGACTAGTGATATTAACAAATTTGTTAAGTTTAGAAACCATGATGGATATATTGTTAAAGTTGGTAACAATGTAGCCTATCATATTACAGGGAACTCTTGATGGTAAAACTAACACTGATGATGTTTACTTTTTGATGGTTTGAAACATAACTTGTTAAGTGTTGGACGGTTGGTAGACAAGGGATATTTGTTGTAGTTCATAAAGAAGACTTGAATTATCAAAGACAAAGATGGTAATCTTATTGGTACTAGAACCAAATCTAGAGTTAATGTATTTTAGTTAAATCCTATTGAAATAACATGTTTGGTTACAAAGGTTGATAATTGTTGGTTATGGCATAGAAGGTTTTGTCATATAAACTTTGATAGTATTGTAAAATTTACTAGTATATTTCCAATGAGAGATCTACCTAAGAGTAATAAGCCTACTAATGTTGCCTACAAGGAATGTATTTTGGCTAAGCAGAGGAAAGTGTCTTTTCCTAGAAACAAATTCTCTACTATAGAGAAACTAGAGATTGTTCACATAGATTTGAGTGGTCTTAGAAGAACTAGAGGATTGTATGGTGAAAGGTAATTTATCATTTTTGTTGATGATTTCACTAGGCTGATGTGGGTAGCATTTCCTAAAGGGAAGTCTAAAACTTTTGAGAAATTTAAGATATTCAAGAATAGAGTTGAAAATGAATTGGCTATTAAGATTAAGTGTTTAAGGTCAGATAGAGGATGAGAGTTCAACATGTTTTTTGAAGAGAATATAATCAAAAGATAATTATCTTCACCTAGAACACCTAAACATATTGGGATTACTGAAAGAAGGAACAAGTCAGTAGCAAAAGCAAAAAGAGTGATGTTATTTAATAATGATGTCTCAAAGACATTTTGGAGAGAAGCAGCTAACACTATAGTATGTGCTTTGAACTAAGGACATATCTAAAAAAGGTATGAGCAAGGCACCTTATGAGTTATGGTTCAGTCACTTACCATCAGTTAATTATTTCAAAATATTTGGAAGTAAGTGTTACATAAAGAGAGATGATGATATTGGTAAGTTTGATCCTAGAAGAGATAAGGGTATATTTCTCGGTTACTCATTGAAAATAAAAGCATATAGATGTTTCAACCATAGAACTAAGAAAATAGTTGAGTGCACAAATGTAAGGATTGATGAAAAGTTTGGTACTAAAGAGATGGTAGCTTATAATTCTGATGAAGAAGAGGATAATTATGGATTTGTTAGATAGAATTTTGAAGTTTTTTTTAGACTAACAATGACTTGTAGAATGATGTATCTATTGAGGATAAAGAAATACAAAGATCTAAACCTAGGGACGAGATCAGAGTTGAGATGTCAACTCCTACTTCTAGTAGAAACATGACAAAGAATCACCCTCAACAGCAGATAATTGGGAGCAAGGATAAAGATGCGATGACAAGGAACAAAGTAAATAGGGATTGTATCTAATTTCTCAAGTGGAACCTAAGATCATAGATGAATCATGTAAGGATGATCAATGGATGCAAGCTATGAAACAAGAACTAGATCATATTATGAAGAATGAGGCATGGGAATTAGTTCCTAGACCTAAAGACAAGAATGTGATAGGAACCAAATGGGTATTCAGAAATAAGATGAATGAGCAAGGAGAAGTTGTGAGAAACAAAGCTAGACTTGTTTGTAAAGGTTAGTCATAGCAAGAAGGCATGTATTATGAAGAAACCTATGCACCCATGGAAAGAATGGAAGTAGTAAGGATGTTCTTGGCTTATGTAGTAAGCAAGAATTTCAAGGTTTATTAGATGGATGTGAAGTTAGCTTTTCTTAATGGAGAATTTGAAGAAGAAGTCTACATTGAACAACCTGATGGATTCCCTCTAATAGAATACACAGATTTTGTATGTGTACTAAAGAAAGCATTATATGGTCTAAAGCAAGTACCTAGAACTTAGTATGCAAGGTTGGACAGGTATTTATCAAAGCTTGGATTTATCAAAGATACAACAAATGGTAATTTTTAATTGAGAAAAATTGATGATCATCTATTTATCATTGTAACATTTTTTGATGACATAATATTTGGAGGAAATGATGAAAAAAGTGACAAGTTTGCTAAATAGATGAAAAATGAATTTGATATGAGCATGATAGGAGAAATGAAGTTTTTCCTAGGGTTACAGATTGCATAGAAAAAAGATGGGATATTTATTTCACAAATTAAGTATATAAAAGATTATTTGAAAAGATTTGGTTTGGAAAGTTGTAAACCTATTGGTACACCAATGATAATTGGTCACAAGTTATCTAGTAAAGATGAGACACCTATAGTTGAGAAAAAGAAGTATAGATCTATGATTGGAGGATTGCAATATCTAACTCACACCTAACCAGATATAGAAAATGCAATTGGGATTGTAGAAAGATTTCAAACTAGTCCAAAAGAGTATCATTATGTAGCAGTAAAGAGGATATTTAGTTATTTGAAGGGTACATTTAATTATGGAATATGGTATGATAGATAAATTGATTTTATGATAGATAAATTGATTTCACCTTGTGTGCATATACTGATGTAGATTGGGTAGGCGGTCTAGATGATAGAAATAGCACTATTGGTGGAGCATTCTTTCTTAGAGGGAGATTGTTTTCTTGGTTGAGCAAGAAAAAAGAATTTATATCTTAGAGTATTGTTCAGGAAAATTATGCTACAATAGCAAATAACTATAATCTAGTTATGTAGATGAAACAAATATTGAAGGATATTGGAATTAAGTTTATAGAACCTATTATTATTTCCAGGGATAACACAAGTATATTAAGTATGTTAAAGAATCTAGTATTGTATTCTAAGAAAAAGTACATATCCATAAAGTATCATGTTTTGAGAGAAAAGGTAGTACAGAAGGAAATAAGGTTGGGGTATGTAAGCACAAAAGATCAAATTGAAAATATCTTTACAAAGGCTTTTCCTAAAGATACTTTTGAGTACCTATGAGGTATGCTAGGGGTCATGTCCCTACCTACTTCAGAGTAGTTGATGCAAGGAGTGCATCAGTATAGTGGTATAGAGAACTATGGTGGGACTAGATTGAATGCTAATGCTTCTAGTGTGGGGGAGTATTTGATGTTTACTAATTCATGAAGGATTCTTGGTATTTGGTATTTGGTATTTGAATAGTGTCTTTGGACACTTAATCTAGTTGATAATTTTAGTAGATGATTAGCAATTGGTATGTAATAATTACTATTGTGATTGAGACCTTTGACATTGATGTCAATGGGGGAAAGAGTGTACATGAACAACATATTTAGTGAATGTACATAAGCAATGAGAAGAGAAGCACCTATTGAGATTTCAATGGGGGAGAGTTATCTCTTTAGGGAGATTTAAAAAGATTCATATAAGTGTTCATAACAATATGTAAGTGCACAGAAGGAAGTGTAAGTGTGCAGATGAAGGCAATAATTATTGTAATTTTTTTACTATAAACAATTGTTGTTGATCCTAAAAGAAGAAGAAGAATAGTACAACATTCCAAAAGGTTTCAGATTGATGAAGAGGATATGAGAACATGACTACAGTAGAATATAGTTTGGGATTCTTGGAACTTAGATGTTTTTCATTTATATTTCCATCAATGTCAAAGGGGGAGATTGTTAGCATGAGATCTGATGATACTACATTAGGGGAGTATCCAAAGCATTAAAGAGTATTGATATGTTGCATTCATGATTGTATTTTTCATTGATGTTAACATAGCAATAATGTTATTAAGACTAGGAGAATAGTAGTCAGTAATATTAATATCCACATAATCTAAGGAAGTTTTAGATGATGCATAGTGGAGGAAATGTTCCTAAGGTTGTCCTGATGACATGGTTATAAGGACTAAGTCTGATTCAATATTGTACATAAGTTACACTTGTTTTACTAGAAGTGGTGTAGAAAAAGAGCATTGGAAAACATAGTTCTGATGATATATTGCTATCTTTTGTATGAGATGTAATGAAGGTGATGCCCAAATAAGAGTGATAAAGGGTGATTGTGTGGTGATGCCAATGTGTGTACAAGATATGGTTTAACACATGTAAAGATTTGTATAGACTATGATTCGACATGCTGTTACAATTGTGAATTAATTAATTATCTTATTTTAATTAATTGAGAAAGCCTCAACGCGGACTCAAGGAATTATTATGAAGATACAGTATAAAAGAAAGATTTTTTCCTTTCTTGAAAAGAGACTTAGATTTACAAGATCAAGTGGAATGTGAAGTATTAGTGCATAGTACAAGAAGGAACTGAATGCGTATAAGTGATCTAAGGGATCATTGTATGTGCAGTATAAGATCTGGTTACAAGATCTAAATGAATAGAAGTATGGTTGACAAGATAGAGATAGAGGAAGTACATTTTAGTTCTATTATTCTACAAGGAATAATATAGAGATCATTTGGACAGTGGGTTCTTTGATCTTAACCTTGAAGTTGTTTGGGTAGTAGGTCTAGCATCGTCCACAACTCCTAATAGGGTTGGAATCTTCAAATAGGGATTCAAAGTGTCTTAACAGGGACTCATGTGTACTAAATGTTGTAATAGACTCCTAACATGGTCTATCCTTTAACAAGGAATATTTATATTAGTACATCACTCTATGGATACCATCCCCATTGGGGTTCTCCCACTGATCAATGGTTTCCCTAGTTAACATATCTAGTGTTAATTGTGTATGAGTATATTGTTGTAGCTTTAGTTTATATTAATCACATGGTTAAGTTTGTTTAAGGTTAATATTTGTGATGATAGTTCTAGAACTAAGTCAACCCCCCTACTCTCAGTTATATTAGTGGACTATATATTCTAATAATTTGGTTACCTAATAGGTCCTAGGAATCCTAAATAGGGTCCTAGAATGGTCCTAGATGGACCCATTTGATTAAAATATGTAAAGAGAAAAAAATGCTCAAAACTTGCAAAGTTGCTCAAAATGTTTCTTGAGAAACTTTTGGCAATTTTTGCAAAATGTTGCGAATAATAGTTTGGGAAGTTGTAACTATGCATGCTTAGGTATTTAAGCATATTCTTAGGTATTTAAGCATGGGGAAGCATATTTTGGAAGGTTAAAAATTTTTCAGCATGGGAAAGCACCCAAATTCCTCAAAATTGCCTAGTAGGCCTAGTTGCCCCCAACTAGGTCTCCAGTGAGAAAGATGTTAACTTTTCTCCCAAACTCTCTAAAGGACTTCTCAACTAAAATAGGTTTTTAGATATCCATTTTAGCCTTGTTTAACATAGCTTAACCTTAGTATACGTTGTTTTGGACCAACAAATAGATCCTCCAACTAAACACCCATTTTAAGCATAAAATAGGGTGGTTTTCTAAAGCAAATACCTATTGCCCTTTCTTCCAATCCTATAGACTATCAATATTCTCCTCAAATGGACCCAATCAAAGGAATATCAGGTCAATTTTATGATCCAACCTCTACAAGTAAGAAATCCCCAAATTGGTCTTTTACAAACCCTCAAACCTAGGGCTTTCTCAATGTATGAATTCCCAAGCCAACTTCAATCAAATGAAGGTTGATTCACCATATCCAAAGTATATGTAGACATAATCTACCATAAAAAACCCCTCTCCAATGGATAGATCTCTTGTTGTTGCTCCTTAGGCATGCATTTCATGCACCTATAGCTACCTAAACTTCATTAGAGGCCTCCAACCATTCAAATTCCTATCAAAAAATTTTTATAATTATTATTTACATATCAATAAAGGTTTTGTGTGTCTCATAAGACACTAGTCCCAAGGTGTTTGTGAAAGAGCCAAAATTTCTCATTAGATCCTAGGTTGGTCAAAAGATTCTCAATAGGTTAAAAGTTGTTAGGGATGGGAAAATAAGGTATTTGGTTACCTAATAGGTCATACGAATCTTAAATAGGGTCTTGTAATAGTCCTAGATGGACCCATTTGACCAAAATATGTAAAGAGCAAAAATTGCTCAAAAGTTTCAAAGTTGCTTGAGCAACTTTTGCAATTTTTGCAAAATGTTGCAAATGGAGATTTGGGAAGTTATAACTACCCATTATTATGTATATAAGAATGAAAAATATATTTCAGAAGGTTAGAAGGTTTCTAGTTAGATTTCACACTCCTTTCCAACCAAGTTACATTTTTTTGGCAACTTTTACAACTTTTCAATTTTGCACAAAAAGTGCAACTTTTGCAAAGTTCACTAGATTTCACTTCTAGGACTTGGAAAAGGTTAAAAATTATTCAAAAAAAACTAAAAACAACTAATGCTATGTTGTCTTGACCAAAAACTCAAAAAACTCCAATTTTTCCTAATTAACAATTTTTGCTCATATCTTGCAGCAAGTGACTTAGGCATACATATCTTACTCATATCTCTCCCACTATTCATCATACTTGATTAAAAATTCTACTATATTAGATTTGAATTTTTAGTTAAATAATATTCCCAATATCATCCCATCTTGTTGATAGATCAAACATTCTCAGGCACACTGAATGAAATTGACCCTGTGAGTCACTAAATGCCATAGGACAGCGATATTTGAGTAGGCATATCCCAAAGATTGTACAAGCTATGGATATAATTTTGGGTGCTATAGAATCATTTTGTTACCACCTAAAATAAACTCTCTCACTTTTTTGAGATTGGATTCCATTTTGATTTTGTGGCCCCATCTTGGGTGATGTTTAAATTTGTTGTCTTGGCCAGTATAAAGTTGCCAACTGATGAATCTCTCTAACCATTCATTGTGGGATCAAACTATCTTATTTTTTAGCTCCAAGTGGCTAGATAAACCCTATTCCCAAGCTCATCCCATCCCATTGACTACTAGAACATTCTCAAGCACACCAAACAGATTGGACCCTGAGAGTCACTAAATCCATTGCACAATGATCTTTGACAGGGCATATCTTAGAGTTTGTGCAAAGTATAGATGCAATTTTGGGGACTAAAATATTGTGTTGTTAACACTTATAATAATAGCTCTCTCTTTTTAGAGATTGGATATCATTTTGATTTTTTGGCCCCATCTCGAGTGATGTTAAAACTCGTAGTGTTGGCCAATACAAAGTGACCAACTGGGAAATCTCTCTAACCATTTGTTATGGGATCAAACTTTCTACTCCATTAGCTCTGAGTGGTTGGGTAAACCCTATACCTAATCTTGTCCTATCCCATTGATCACTCAAACATTCTCAAGAACACCAAACAAAACTGACCCTAAGAGTCACTAAATGCCATAGGGCAACAATCTTCAATGGGAAATATCTCAAAGCTCATATGAGGTATGGATGCAATTCTAGGTGTGGCAGGATCATTTTGTTGACACCTATAATAACGTATCTCTTTGTTTGGAGATTGGATTCCATTTTGATTTTTTGGCCCCATCTCAGGTGATATTGACAGTTTTAGTTTTGGCTAGTACAAAGTTGCCAACTG
The DNA here is from genome assembly GCA_028749045.1 of Cupressus sempervirens. Classification (NCBI taxonomy): domain Eukaryota; kingdom Viridiplantae; phylum Streptophyta; class Pinopsida; order Cupressales; family Cupressaceae; genus Cupressus; species Cupressus sempervirens. Next base: position 279,416,701 of record CM053783.1, on the reverse strand, counting down.
GTGAATCTCTCTAACCATTCATTGTGTGATCAAATTGTCTTCTTTATTAGCTCCAAAATGCTAGGTAAACCCTAGTCCCAAGCTTTTTCTATCCCATTGACAACTCAAACATTCTTAGGCACACCAAATATAATTGACCCTAAGAGTCACTAAATATTGTGTGTTTATACTTGGAAGAACAAAAAAGATACAAGAAGTTGAACACTTAAAGGAAAGTTTATTGAAGCAAAAAGTACTATAGAAACATGAACCAACTTAATCCAAGGTAAAACTTCAAGATCTAATGTATTTTCCTCTTTGACCCCTCTCATTAATATTGTGTTTGATATTCTTTTAAGTTATTTGATTGATATTTCTTTTTCTCAAGCATTTCATAGATAGTGTTGCATTTTAACTTCCTTTTTATATTACTATAAATAAGAATCCCAACATCATGATTATTTCTCCATGCACAAAGTCATGGATTCAACATACATTTTGTGTGCAACATTAGCTTATTGAGTACTTGACATGAAAATAGGTGGACCACTACCAAAAGTCCAGTTGGAAACATTTGTCCCTGCCATGACTTTCAAAATCAGATTTCTCATTCTATCATTTCCCTTACAAAGATATATTTTTAGGAATATTGGAGGAACAAGAATTGTAGAAATCCATGACTACCAATTTGAGACAATGGGTGAAAGAATTTATTCCTCCTATGGTACAAAACATCTTCCTCCACGCTCATCCACTTTCCCAGTTGCCCCTTCAATAGTGAATGCAACCTTGCTGATATTATATAATATTGGTCTGACTCCATTCCAACCATAGATAAATTATGTTTCACACATCATGAATTATATTCCAGAAATCTCTTTGCCAAGTTTCTCTCTCATGAGTTTCTTGATTCTTTTTCCTCCTATAAATACTCCCTCTCCTAGTGGAATAATAGTGGAACCATCTAATTGTCTGCCAAATTTTTTTATTTTCCCTCCTCTATAGCATCATTGTATGGACTTTGAACCACTTTTACCACCTAGTGTCCACCCTAGTTTTTATTAGCTTGCACATACCTTAAAAAGGCTTACTCAAACCAACTTGATCTAAGTACACCAATGCACCACCCTGACTTGGAAAGAGTCACAATAAGCCTCAAAGCAACAACAACACAAACAAAGCCAAAACAAGGGTTATTAAGTGCCCTGCACTAGGATAATGATAGAAAAAATATATCTACGAAAAAATGCAATAGCTATAGTTATAGGAATCATAAGAAGAGCATATATAATATGTTTCCATGAATGAAGCTCTCGAAGAGATGGGTAAGCAAGCAATATTGATATTAAATTCCATGAATAAATTAAAAACTTTATTTCTAGTCTTCTCATGTTAGTAAGATAAAGCATATATAAAATCTTGAAATTTTTATGACGATAAGATTCAAGCTTAGATATTCACATAATGCAGCCAACTCAAGAGTCAAACTTCAATGTTAATTGTATAATAGTAATGAGAATTCAAGCTTCATTGTTTTCATCCCAACAAAAATTTTGAATAAGTTACTCATAATCAAAAGTACTCATAACTTCTACAATTTAAATACAAATTAATAGCATAGCCTTATTCTCATGTCAAAAGACACTATCTAAGCTTATTATAATGATTCCTACCCTTATTTTGGATGCAAATTACATTAAAATGAAATACGTGAAATACTTGAAATGTAAACAAGAAAAACAAGATATATATTATGACAACCAACAATGTTATACATAAACAAAATAACCAATCAAAGTTGTAAGTCTAATAATTTCATGCATCAAATATAAAATGTCATATATACATCAAATGTATGTCAAATATGTCCACTAACATAAAATCCAAGATATATATCCACTAATGCTTATACATGTATGTCCATCCCTATATCTTCTCCTTCCCATGAGAAGAAGGAAACAAATCCCTAAAGTTCTTCATTTATTCCATCGAGGGAGATGATGGGGGTGATGGGGTCTTGTTAACATGCTCACTCGTCCTCTTGTTTAGGCTCATCTCTAACCTGAGCTGATACAAACAAAGTATATATAAATAAATAATTATTATACATTTAAATCAAATATGTGTACACACAAAATTAATTATTTCCTTACCACCATCAAATAGTCACTTTGTACATCCACCTCAAAGGTTCATGTATAATTGGGAGTAACAAGGGCTTACAATAATTCAATTAATATGATCACTCGATCATACTTATAAATACCATTTGAAATTCCATTACTAACTATTATAAATAATAACCAAAAATATGGAAACTCTTTCATACCTTGGTCAATGGCTCTAAACTAGCCATTATGGTAGCAACTCCATGATCAATAGACTAGCGAAGATGAGGAGGACTCTTAGACATCAACAACTAAATATCATATAATACAATTTACATGATTTTTATAGTATATAATATAATTTCAAATGGATTAAAATCAACATGAAATAAATGTACCTCTACAAAGCTCTATCATGCCTAGGCTCAAAGTCCCTTGTGAATGTCGATGCTCTAGTAGAGAACTAATGCACATGGATAAAAAAAAATTTCCAATCCTTCATATGATTACTTAATAAATATATGTATTAATTTAATTAATTAATTCAATACATACATCTTGACTCATCGACGAGGTGTAAAATGGGGTTGGGGAATTTGTACTATCTCCATCAACACTCTTACCCTGAATTTTGTACAATGTCAAGACATGCTAATTAATTAGTCATTCATTGTACACACAAAATGTGATCAAATTAGTTTATTATAATTGTAATTTACATGTCTGTCAATGCCAAATGTGTCACTCATGAACTCAATAGTGACTAGCCCATCATCCATAGTGTCTCCAACGTGATTTCCAAATGTGCATAAGGATCCACATGGTGTGCACATGTGATCATGAGGCAAATAAAGCTCCTCCTTAACTAATGGACTGGCATAATGAATGAGGATCTGTGTCAAAGCATTCATAGTCCCTAGAGTACTAGTCTCTACATGTTCCTTCACAATTGAAGGAATAATAGCATGCTCACCCTTTGGCTTGACAATAAACACCCTAACTATAGTAGGGTCACAACATGTCCCCAACCTCTCAAATGATGACCCCCCACCTCTACCCTAAGAATTGAACATTTCAAAATAATTGGGGATCTCCCCAAGCACAAATTCACAATACAGTTTATTTAAGAAATACATTGGAACCTTTTGACTATTGTAGGGAGGGGCATCAAAGACCATCCACCATCTATCCCAAAAGTTTTTTCTAATATCATCATGTATACACCAATCGATTGGGAACCTTTTAGTTGTATGCTTAACAGTGTCTCATTCTCATGGCTTTTTAAACAATGCACATATGTTACCTTTTGCTATGTCCTTTTTTCTTACAACTTTATACGATAATTTTTTTCATAATATCTTATTTGTTCTTCTCTCTTAACATGCCAAATATCCAATTGACCACTAACAAAAGCTACGTCGCTCATAATGGACTTAAGGGAGGATGCCAATTGTACTCTTGTAGGATTAGTTTTCCTACAATCTTTCAACCTACCAATGATTTCTTCTAATTCATTTTTCCCTCTTTCTATTTCATTCACTAGATTGTCTTGGGTGCAAGGAAGTCTTTCAATTAGTGGAGGTTGCAGAAGTTCTTGCTCTTCTTGTGGATGATTTTCATTTTGATTTTGTTGATCGGGTTGGGGATTTAGTAGTTGATTATTCATATTTCTTGATAAGAAACCAATTGAATTTTAAATAAATAAACAAATTTGAAGAAAAACTAAAAAAATATACAAAATAATGTAAAAGCATACAAAATAATGTAAAAACAAGAGTAGAAAATATACTTGATGATCCTAATCTTGATCTCTAGCAACATGGAGGCATTTTGAGGAGGAAAGTGAGAAAATCCTTCAACTTCTACAAACTGCATGCATGTTGTTGAGGGAAAAGAAGGCACCAACAAAAGGAAAAAAGAAAATATGGAATGGGCCACATGTTTGCAGCCCATATATAGATTTTTTACAAAGTGTGTACGTGCTATAGCACATACGTGCTTTTAAATTTTTTAAAAATTTTAGTTGTGTGTCATATTTCTAGCACCACAACTTGGTGCATTTTCCCTACAAGAATTTCAAGATATATTAGATAGATGTCAAATCTACATTTTAAAATGGTATGCTAGATGAAGAAATATACATTGATCAACCTAAAGGATTTGTAGATCTAGAAAAAAAGAATATGTATGTAAACTAAACAAAGCCCTCTATGGATTGAAAAATGCCCCAAGAGTATTGCATAATTATTTGGTGAATATTTGTTTTGAAAGGACAAATGATAACAGCAATCTATATTTGAAGAATGGTAAGAATAATGAAGTATTGTTATCTAAAATATTTGTTGATGACATTATATTTGGAGGAAGAGAAGCATTTTGAAAATAATATTTTGGTGAAATGAAGAAGGAATTTGAAATATCTATGTTTGGTGAGATCAAATTCTTTGTTGGATTATAAGTATGTCAAATTAAGTTTGGTATTTTCATTATACAATCCAAATATATCAAGGAGATACTAAATACTTTTGGTATGGAATATTTAAGGCCAGTGAGCACACCTATGTCAATAGGACATAAGCTATCTAAGAATGATGAATTTTTTGATGTGAACTAGACCTTATCCAAATCCATGATTGGAAAATTGCAATATGTTATTCATAGTAGACTAGATATTGCTTTAGTAGTTAGCATAGTTGCTAGATTTTCAACAAATCCTAAAGAGAATCACATGATAGTTGTAAAAAGAATATTGAGATATTTGGAAGGTGCAGAAGACTATAGATTCTATTACAAGAGAAGTGATAAATTTAAATTGGAAGTATTCACTGACTTAGATTGGGTAGGAAATATTAATGACAGAAAATGCACTAGTGGAGGTGCATTCTTTCTAGGAAAGAGATTGGTGTCATGGACAGGCAAGAAATAGAATTGTATTTCTAAATCAATAGTTGAAGTAGAGTATGGAGTAGTTGTAGTGAAATGTTCAAGTATTGTGTGGATCAAGCAATTACTAAAAGGTATGAAAGAAGAGATTGCAAATCTAGTGGTTATCTATTGTGATAACACAAGTGATATTAACATTTCAAAGAATATAGTGATGTACACTAAGACCAAGCACATTGCTATCAAGTATTAGTACTTGAGGGAGCTAATAAAAGATAATGAAGTGAAGCTAGAATATGTGAACACTAAATAATAGATTGCTAACATATTCACAAAGCCCTTACCTACAGATGCTCATGAATATCTTAGAGGTAAATTAGGGGTGATTCCCCTAACTAAAGCTACTTAAGGAGGCAAGATGCATTTACTCAAATTTACTACTCATAATATCTTACATATTAATGCAATTAATTTATACTTAGGGATGTGCCTAAGGTAGATAGTCAAGTATAGCATAATAGATTAGTCATAGACAGATGACATAAATCAGCTAGACATGCAAAATTTGCATAACTCAAATGCATGAAGAGACTAAAGCTAAGAAAGCTAAAGTATCTTTGGCATTGTTCCTTACTATGGAATTCTTTAGCTTCCTTTTATCCATATTATTGTACAAACTATAATACTTGTTCAATTGTACAAAACTATCATCATGTATAATTTTCATTTTAAGCTTTTCTACCTTAGGGTTCCATGCTTTCTTGCCTGTGTGTATCCTCCCTTCTTGCATGGCTTGCTCCACTGGTCTATCTTTAGTATCATTCTCAAATTCTTCAAAATCACTTACTTTCATTATTGTCCTTCTCTTTCCTTGTACACTGGTGGTCTCCTTCACCCTTTTTCTATTAGATGGTGTTGGTTCTTTCTTGACTTTTACTAGTCTTTCTAACTTCCTTTGTGCAATAGGTGCTTCCACCTCTAGCTACCTCCTAGGTTGATTAGTTTGTGTCCTTTCTAGTTGCACTAGTGTAACTACTACATATGGTGCAATAGGGGCTTGTGCACATGATTGTGCAATGGTTACACCTTTTTAAGGTCCTACAACAACAATTGGGGTTGCTACTACCACTTCAAATAACCCACTTGCCTTCATCTCTAGTGCAATTCCTTTTGCCACATTGAATTCTTCACAAGTCATACTTGATTCATTAAGGATGAAATCAATTACCTTTTCTACTTTCTACTTTCTTCTTTCTCTCTTTCTCATGTAGTTCATAATGAACTATTCTCATTTTCTCCTTATAAGTTCCCCATCTATGGCACTAGGTGTCCTCATATTTAATTATGATTTATGCATATCCTTCAATAAGTTCTTTTCTCATCTCATATCCCATGAGTTCTATGAACTTTATCCTTGGTTCTATAGCTTCCATGTAGGTATTATTAGTCTCCAACATGAAGCATATATCATCCTTATATTTCTCTTTCATGTAGGGAGGTATTATGTACCTATGTTTCATCTCAGTCTGGAAGTTCTTCATCATCCTATCAATATTATTATCTCTAACACTTTCTAGCCTTGATATGTAGCATTGAGTTACCAAATTCATTGTGCACTCATTTCTCTCCCAATTAGTCATACCTGGGGACTTCCTTGTTGCATAGAAAAACTAGTGAATTAATAGGGAATCAAATCTAAGGACTAAGCTCTTGGTCTTCTTCAATTTGGAAATGTTGTATAACAATTGTAATCTGATTATTTCATAGAGATTCACTTGTCTTTGTTGAACTATCATTACATATGCAGAATACAAGAAATTAGCTGAAACTAAGTTAACCCTTGAGCCATGGTTAAAATTGTACCCTAACACCTTACTCAAAAATTTTACTCCTCTTTCCTTAATCATATCTACATTCATGTTCCTTCCATTAAATTCCTTGAACAAGTTGTTCTCAATAGTTTCCCTCACATCCTTATCATTCATAGGATCACATCCCTCATTACTTAAACCTATGACCTTATAAAGTAGGTCATTGTCAATTGCTTCTTGTGCATCACCTAAGCAAAACATATCATTGTGGACTATATTTAGAATGATTTGGGTCCAATCACGGTAGTCAAACTCAATATAAAACATATACACCACAATTTTCAAACCATCTAGGTGTGCATACTTATACTTCAAGTTTAGGTCATTATTATACATGAATCTTAAGTCCTTGTGTATATCATCATCACCTATGATCTCTATCTTGCAATGGATGTATCTTTTGATATCTTTGACATGAATAACATTCTCCAAAACATGCAAAAATGTGCCTAATGGGTCATACATAAGTAAAAAAATGGGTGTTTCTTGAATACATATCTCGGCTTTCAACTCACATCATAAATGGTCTCACTAGCCATTTTAACTATAACTTTATGTACTGAAAAACTTAATTTGATCTCTGTAAAATACCTTAAAATTGCATTTAGGGCTTGTACAACTTTGAACTTCAAGAACTTCTTTTCACACTTCAAATTGTTTTCAAATAGATCTTCAATTTTCTCAAGACACTTCATGTGAACAAATGGTACTCACAAGCTTGTTTGTAATCCTTAAATTATTTCAAATCACACTATGTATTAAATGCATATCTACCATAGATTTAAAAATTGTCTTTGTTTTCCAATAACATTGTTTTCTTTCTCAAATCTTCTTGAGATCATATTTTTTCTTGCACACCTAACCATAGCTTCCTTTCTATGTCTTCTACCTTCTATTAACTACAAAACTTCTAATCCTTTCTCTATCATCACTTCTGACCAACTGACACTATGTCTCTACTACAACTACTCAATTTAGATAGGATGAGTCACAAAAAATTATTGACTTCAATGTCTCATCAGGTGCACCGAAATAATATTTCTCCAAAACTATATAAGAGATTTCTAGTTCCTTAGATTTCAGAAATGCTTCTTTGAATTCATCAATGTGTTCCTTGATTTCTTCCTTTTGACTATTATCACTCTCATTTCCATTCATTCTGTCATTTTTGTTATTAGAGTAAATAATTATTATTTACTCGTTTACTTAAGTTTACTTAGTTAAATGTGTTTATTTATTAGTTGTAGTCTAGGAGTTGTTGACAACACGAGAGTTTGTTCCTATCTAAGTCATACTTATCCTCTCACCTTGATCGAGGATATCCCACCTTTTGTGGATGTATTCTTAGTTGTCATTCTTATCTCCTAGTACTTTCTAGCACTTTCTAAGCTTGTTCTACAAGCTTCCTAGAGGCCTTTATAAACAAGCTCTCCCTTTGAATTTTTGTACAACAATTTCATTTTTCTCATTATTGCAATATAATTTCTCTTTGTTGCTTCAAGCTCTTGTTCCTTCCTTCTTTGGTTTCTCTTCAATAGGTTATTTGCATGCAAGTGATCTTGGCACACTGTAAAGTTGGATTTCATCAACTTCTACATGGTATCAGAGCCTTCCTGCTGCTTCTTGGTTGAAGAATTTTTGAAGCCACGATTCGGAGACACAAACCCTAGTTTGTTTGTATTTTTTTTTCAATTGGAAGGAAAAGTGATTTTTCAGAGCACTTTGGGCCTAAATGGATGCTTCCATTGAGTTCAGAAGGCTCATTATTGTTAGAACTCATATCTTTTCAAAGTATATTGTATAGAAATACATTTTTCTTTGTTTGCAATATTTTTTCTCTCAATTTTTTTAGTTTCTCCAAGCTCCACCCTTCCTTCTTTGGTTTCCCTTCAACAGGTTATTTGCATGCAAGTGATATTAGTAAGCTATGAAGTTGGCTTTGATCAACTTCTACATTATTTTTTGTTACTTCTATCCATTATGTAGTATCTTGTTGTGTGTCCAAATTTATTACATAACTGACATACATGTGCATTCCTTCTCTGATTGGTTCCATTCTAACTTTCAGGTGCTCTACCATTTCTTACAATATGTCTAGGATTGTTACACATCTAACATACAAACTATTTCTTTTCTCCATCAGTTCTTCCTCCATCATTAGATCTTTTGTGATCTCCCTCTTTCATTACCTGCAAGGTCAGTGTTCCTAAACATTCTACTATTTGCATTATTACCATCAAACTTAGGTTTCTTATAATCTACTACTTTATGTCCATAACCATGAAAATTATAACAATAAAAATTAGTAATATGTTTAAAATTCATACATATGCAATCTCTTTTCATATGACCAACTTTATTACATATAAAACATCTACCTCTAAACTCATGTATTACTTCCTTAGGTGGTTCATCTTGCTTAGGTTTATCAACTTGCTCTATTTTCTTAGATTCATCATGTTTCACTGATAAATCAACTAATTCAATCTCTTTAGGTACTTCAATATTTGTGCTTGATTCAACTTTACTTAGATCATATTCTTTAAGGGATTCAACAATTGGATCTTGTTCTCTATTGATTTCAACTTTCTTGTTCAATTTCTCACCAATAAGATATCCAAGTCTTGTCTTATCATAAGAAGGTCTCTGGTGAAATATATGTTAATCAATCTTCTCACTACTGGAATAAAATTTCTCTAACTATTGCTTGGCTTGTGTCAATCCTCCTTTCATAATGATATTGTACTTTTCTAATTTTACATGCTCAATCTTAATATAATCTAATTCAGATGTTACTTGACTCAATTAGGATCTAAGGTCTACATTCTCATATTTCATATCAAGTTTACTCTTACTACCATCTTTCTTAGGACTCAGCTTAAGTTCAAATATTCTCAGTTCATGTTTCAAGTTCTCATTTTCTTTCTTGAGATTCCCTACTTCATCATTATCATTAGTTTACACAATTGATTCCTTACCAGATTTTAGATCATGAATTTTATCTTTTAGTTTGGAAATGTAAGCTTTTGCATCCTCATACCTATCTTTTAGGTTATCTCTTTCTTCTATAAGAAGGTCAATCTGTTCAAGAGCTTCTTCAAGGTTTTCCTTTAACTATTCCATATCCAATCAGTATTCTATAAACTTTTACCCACAATTGAATATTGTTACTTAATTTATAACTTGCATATGAAAGTAAACCAACATTTCTAAATAGTAAATACAACCATACACATAGAGGACTCATAACACTAGTATTTGTTAACTAGGGAAACCCTAGCCAAGGGAAAACCCCAATGGGGAAGATACCCACAAGATGATTCACTAAACAAAAGGATCATGTATTAAGGATATTGACCCTATTAGGAGTCTACAAAGTACATATACTATCTCAAGTCCTTGTTGGAGGGATAGGCCTTGTTAGAAGCCTCAACCCTATTAGGAGTTGCTATAACAATTACAATGTATGCAAGAAGAGCCCACTGCCCTAACATGCATTTATACAATAAAGTTCTTCACAAGAATAGATATACATACAATACTCTCTCAATGTTGCAATTTTCACTTGCTCTAATCATACATCAAATCTCACATCACATAAGGCTCATATAAATTTCAAGTTATCCATACAATAGTTCATGTATTATACAATTTCTACATCTAGCACACTTATTTGCACAAGATAAGATCTTTACTTATACTTCACAAATTAGTAATATTTTTCTTAGTTGGCCTTCATGTGTTCACATGCTTGATATAATATAAAATAACTTATGGAATAATATCCATGAAGTCAACTCATCATGACTTAGTAATTATTTTGTTAACAAAGTAATTCCTTAAGTCATACAACTCAATTCTCTTCTATTCTTTGTTCTACTCTATCAAATACTCATACTAGTATTTTAATTATAACTCACTCTATATTTTCCATATGCATTTGTTAACTTTACCTTGCCATTATGACATTTTCATAGGGCTTTCCTCAAATTCACATAATATAACTTGAAGTGTGTCCTCTATACACATCTCATATGTTGCCATGTTGCTGCAAATTGTATAACACTTGGACAATTTCTAACTCTAAATGCATAAATGAACTGTTGAATACATGTTTCCATAAATGAAAAATCTCAAGACATCTATCTAACCATATTGCTGATAGTTATAGATAGTAAAACTCAATACTCATACTATCCATAATGTGATCGTGGTATATGTGTATAAACTAAAGTCAATTGCCACTTCCAATTAACAATATATACTAACATATTTATATTTTTTTATCTTTATATATATATATATATATATATATGTCTCTAGATATATACATATAAAAATATATTTATCTCTCTCTCTCTCTCTCTCTCTCTCTCTCTCTCTCTCTCTCTCTCTCTCTCACCCCTACCTCTCTCTCTCTCTTCCTATCTCCTACTCTCTCTACATCATATTACCTCTCACTTCCTCTCTCTCCCCAAGTTCCCCCCCCCCCCCCCCCCTCACTCTCTCTCACTCTCAATCTATGTCATTCCTTGTATTTTCACACCCCCGCCTCTCTCTCTCTTCCTATCTCCTACTCTCTCTACATCATATTACCTCTCACTTCCTCTCTCTCCCCAAGTTCCCCCCCCCCCCCCCCTCCCCCCCTCTCACTCTCTCTCACTCTCAATCTATGTCATTCCTTGTATTTTTAGATAGCCTAATGTGGTTATGAAGTACTAGTTGCAATTAGTTATCTCTTTATGGTGTGATTGTGTTAATATCAGGATCACATTAATAATGTGATCACATCTTGTACATTATGGAAAATTATAACATTATTTTTAGGTTTTGATAATTTGATGTAAGGTCTCACTGATGTGTCATGGGGATTTCTACTACAAATACTTCTTTTTTTTATGTCTTCTTGCTTTGAAATGATCAAAATTTCATGTTTTTATGTGTCACTCATATTTTAATAATCATTGAAACTTCACCTTTTTATAAAATGATTGAATTTAGTTAATTTATGAGTTTATTTTCATGTTACTATACCAATTTCAGCTGGTATTATAACAAAATATTGTAATTTTATTTTTATTTTGTAGGTTATCTGATCTGATGAACAGATCTAGACTAATTGTAGTATTGAATGCTTAAATAAAATTAAATTAGCAGAAGTCTTAATACATTTATACATAAATGAAATTATGCA